>JASPKZ010003850.1:1710000-2215000 GCA_030220185.1 Diploptera punctata
TTTTTTTTTGCGCGATGTTGTTTTCAAAATAATAAATAATCGTAAAATAATAGCATCTTTATTGGAAATATTTGCGTTCATTATAAACAACTGACTAACGTTAACAGTGTGGGCAGTGTTTATTAGTTAAAACTACAGGAGACCGTGATTCTAATCAGTGATAAAATGACGGTAAATTCATATTCATTGTTTTGTAATGTTTGAAATAAAGTTCAGTTCATTTAAAATGCAGTGATTTGTTTCCTATAATGTATATTAACACTACCTTATGCATATATTTTTGAATATACATTGTGCATAGTATACACAGAGGGCAGTGGTTTTACTTCCCACACGTGGTTTGTAATATGTAATGTTACAGTATAGTTAGGTTGGCAACCCCGAAATGTAGGAAGTTGAACGTTCAGTCATAGTCGCCATTGCTGTAAGTACGACAAAACGCACTTTCGCGCAAAAAAGAATTAAATGTTATCTTCATTCCTTTATTACAGGTAATCGGATTAATTTATGTGATGTTGAACTGATGAATATTTGCTCAAATGTTCAATTAAATCATTGTATCCGTAGAATAGTTTTTCCCCCCCTCTATCTTATGAATAGAAAGGAAATGATGTTTTAAAATAATTGGTTAAGTTACGAATATAATCTGAATGAAGAATAAAGCTTTATTGACTACATTGCGGCACAGTTTGGCGTGGCAACAAGTAGCCGAGCCAGCTATTCCCAGTATTTGTAGAATTACAGATTGTAACATAAGAAACTGGTCGATATAGATTTGTAATATCAATTATCTCGTTCACTATTAACGATAATCATTTTCAAGAGAAAGTATAAAAAAAACTTAGTATTTATTATTCTCTTGCATCGTTTGTACTGTAACAAATTCAGGTATTGTCTTTTTAAATAAATATTCCAGAATCAGACATCCGTTTTATAGTGTATTCGGCATAATTTTGGTCCGTAAAGAACACTATTTACATTTTATATCATTACTTGATTTTTAATTATATTTAAATTTTCTAGCTTTAAAGTTGTATTCGTTGTTAACTACATACGTATATTGTTAATTACATACATACCTATTCGTAGTTAGTTTTTAGCTAAGAATGGCCGCCGTCCCACGCCGTAGCCGAGTGGTTAAGGCAAGAAGCGTGGCGCTAGTTCGGGTCTCCATGGGTGAAGACATTTTCTCATGGAATTTTGGTCAGTATGGGACAGGTGCCCACCCAGCATCGTGAGACATTTGGGTAGCTACAGCAAGTAGCGACTCCAGCTTGAGAAGACCAGCTATAACGGTTGGGGGACCCGACATGCTGATCACATGTCACCCCTACACTGGCGACATGCTGACCACATGTCACCCCTACACTGGCTAGATGACCGTCTACCTCTGTGATTAACACATGTGGATGTGAGGCCAGCAGTCGGCTGGAAGACCAAGGGCCTTATAGGCCTGTCGCGTTTCGAGTTTTTTTAAGTATGGCAGCAGGCACGCTACAAGCCGGGAGGTCGAGGGTTCGAGCCCCGGTGGTGCCAAGATTTTTAAACTGACTCTTAACCTTCTGACGGCACAATGGATCTGAGGTCCACTCAACTCTAACGGGAATGAGTACCAGACGCTTGTTCTATGGATAAAGGCGGCCATCATGCAGGGGTGACAACCCAGCTGATATCAAGTGCCGATTGACTAGAAAAGTGGGAGCCTTAAACCTCCCACTATCCCAAGGACCTCCTAAGGCCTGAAGTGGGATCACTTTATTTATATATATATATATATATATATATATATATATATATATATATATATATATATATATTTATTTATCTATTAGTTAAGTATGATTATTGCAACTATTTTATAGACCTTATAATATTATGTCACTGTCAATATTCTAAAACTAAAATTATCATTATTTATTTTTAAAAAATCATGCATTTAGATTGCGTGCAATGTTATATACGATATATTGATATTTTTTCGTTGTTAAAACTATAGCAGTAACATATTATGTTTTATCTCGAAATTTATCCACATTACGAGAAATTTGCCTTCTCTATGCGGTCCTGAACATCCTCATCTGTTAGTACCAGTTCACTCATAATTCTTCTCACTGCATCCATTCAACCCTCTTTAGATTTCCCCCTTTTTCTCTTTCAGCTTATTATCAATTCCAATATCTTCTTAGGGATTATATTATATGACATCATCTTGTGATATCCGTACCATCTTAATCGTCTTTCTTCAATTTATCTAAAATATTTCTTTCAACGTTCATAATTTTCCTAATTTCAACGTTCTATATATATTTTTTTAATTTGGACTTCCGGAATAATCTTCTCCATCTTGTTGCTAATAACTTGTTAGCTTCGGACCTTTTGATTGTCCACGTGTCTGTTCCATATAACATAATACTCTCTACAATAGCCTTACAGATACATTTCTTTGTTATGTAAAATATGTTTTTACTCCATAATACTGAGTTCAGCATGCAAATTACTCTCCGACTATCTAATATATATTTTTTTTTGTCTGTCCATCTTTTCACTGGCCTTCCTACATTCCTTGAACCTCTTGGCTTGTAGTTGAATGCTGCTCTTGGTAATCTTGTTACATTCATTCTTTCCACATGTGTAAACCATTTCTCTCTATATTCTCTGATTTTCTCATCCAATGGATATATATTTAACTCTGTTCTTATATCTTCATTCCTTATCCGATCCAATCTTGTGCAGCCTTTTGTTCTTCTAAGGAAGTTCATTTCTGCGCTTTGTATTCTACTTTGCGATTTTTTGGTCATTACCCAAGTTTCGCTCCCAGCCTCTGGAACAAGTAACAAATTTTAATTATTTGGGTTGTAATTTTACCATCAACACAAAAACTGAAAGAGACATACATAATGAAACTGTCGAAATTTCAAATGATATGCGGAACTATACATAACGCATTAAAGAATAAAACAAGAAGAGATACTAGATTGAAGTTTTATAAAACATTGCCAGTTCCTGCATTACTTTATGGGAGCGAAACTTGGGTAATGACCAAACATTGCAAAGTAGAATAAGTACATATGTGTATATTATTTGAAGGGCTGGCTGTAAAACATGTTAACTGACATGTTCTTAAAAATTGGACTTGTAGCATGTAAACGGTGATATGTACCTCCGGAAGCATTTGGTGCACGTATCTTTTACATCCGTAAATATATGGCAGATGGTCAATAGATGGTAAACAAAACTACGTGCTCCAAATGCTTCAGGAAGTCACACATTACAGTTTATATGCTACAACTCAATTTTCAAGAATTTGTCAGTTACCATGTTTTACAACCAAGCCCTTCATTTATAGTATGTTAAGGTGTAGAATTGGTGTAGTGTCTGTGCCTGTTATATTTCTGTTACAATAACATATTCGTACTTAAATGTTTATTTATAAATCCGTTGCCATCATCGGCCGTCGTGGTCTAGTGGTTATGTTCCTTGCCGCGGGTCGCGGGTTCAAACCCGGTTGGGGTCAATGCATTTTTAGGATGGAAAAATCCAAGGGACAAATCATCCGGGAGGGACTTTAAGCCGAGCTCCCTGATCCCCAGATGGGGAAAGTACGGGGTATATAGATAGAAATAATATTAAAATAAGTCTAGCCTTATGGGCTATTTTTTTCAGAGCTTTTGGCTACAGTTCATGTGGTCCCGGGTTTGATTCCCTTTTTTGCTAAAGGGAATTATTATGCAGGATGTTAGGTAAAAAGGTTATATAATGTTTATAGAACAGGTAATCTTATATATAAAACTGAATGTTTGTTTGTATGTTTGTTTGTTCGTACATTATGCTCGGTCATACCGTTGATCCGATTGTGATGAGTTTTTTGTAAAATGTTCAGGAGATTCCCGGGATGAACATAGGCTATAAGAGAGTTGTGATACTGAACTCCTACACCCTTAAAAATCTCCCTTTGTAGTGGAAAACGTGAAAAAAGTAGCTCTTTTGATGCTTAAATGGCTTACGCTGCCTAAACCATAAGAAATACACAAAATTAATGTACACAGAATTGAATATCTCAAAAAGCTCTACAAAAAAGTCCGCGACAGCATATGTTTATCTCTTACGGATAACTCACATAAACCATTTTTGTCTTTCATTGATACCAAGAGTCCCTTATCACTTACGGATAACTCACAATAATAATTTTTGTCTTTCATTGATATCAAGAGTCTCACGCCGTAGCCGAGTGGTTAAGGCAAGAAGTCTTGACGCAGAACTACGGGACTTACACTGGTTCGAGTCTGTACGGGGGAAGAAATTTTTCTCATGGAATGTCGGCCAGTATGGGACCGGTGCACAGTGGGTCAGAAATGAAAAAAAAAGTTTTGACTCACTCTCATCAATTTATCTTTTTTTTTCACTCTAATATAATTGTTATATGAGAGTTCTGAAGTTATCTGCAAAGGAGGGTACAATTCTAATGTTCATGAAGACAAAAATGTCCTAATTGCTGAATTTTATGGTAAAAAGTAACATTTTTATAGCCCCTGACATGAGAATTGAACGTTCAGGCAGGACGTCTGCCGGGTACGCTGGTATTTGATAAAAATAAGTTTCTACAACCATATTTTCTAAACTTAATACATTCTCACTTATGGTCTTATCTTGAAGAGCGGCATATCTTTTACTCCGAATATTTTAGCAAGAAGCAAATGAAAAAACATTGTTCATAAAATATCGAGACATGTAAAGAGTGGATTAAAGACATTGCTGATAAGTAATAATGATGCAAGGGATCCCGTTTGCTAAACTCTCTGAACAGATCACTGAAGATATTCACAGGTGGATTTCAGTGATGTTGGATATGTATTTTATCAGTGTACACGTTTCATGGATGTTGGTTACTTCTGTTTGCTTGCCCATATCAGAAAATCAAATCTGCCTTCTTTTGTTGAATAATAGGCCTCCTTGATGCTGTAAGGCCAGAAACCATACCAATTCCATTAATTTTTGGTGACTATTTAACTCATGCCCCAAATGGGAGTCAGTGACCAATCACGTTTCAATGATGTTTTATTTACAACCAATCACAGTCGTGTTTCGCTTATAATTTACCAACTAAAGTTATAATAAAGAAATCACCTCTTTTTTAACATTCTGAATAGGTCATAGCATTATTTTGCAGTGACTGACCCCCTAAGAAATACGCCTACCAGATTGTAAATATATAGTGCATGAATGTCAACAGAAAGAGATAATATAAAAATATTTGTAGCAATTGATTCTACCACAAAAAAAACACTGTTTGCACTTTCTTAAACGAATTATTTTCCAGGAAATGACGTTGCAGAAAAATATAATCGACATATTTACATCATAGGACATCAGAAATTAATTAATACCTATTACGTCGGTTATAAATTTCTCCACTAGGGTGCATTCTTACAATATTGCGATCCTTTGGCAATAAGTAATATGATCTGGTTGCAGTGACGAACAAAAGAAACAAATGAAGCGTGCCAATCGTTTCTCATTTGTTTTCAAACATCGCCGTTTACATTAAATATATAAATATTTTTAAATAACTATACTTAAATAATGATTTGTGAGTAAACAGCTTAATTTTATTCGTTAAATAGTCCTAACAAATGTCACTCTTGATTTCCAAATTCTCTAGATAAATTTGAAATCACTCGTGGCATTACTTATGATAATCAATGACCATAACTCAGAAGACAAGTGAATAGTAATATTTTTGTATTTTTATTGCAACTATCTACTCTGTAAATATTGGAACTTTTTTCAGAACACTACACGTAAAGCCCAGGCATTCCAGTTCTATTGTGGCTCACTGTTCTTGTATTTCAGACAGCCTTGAGGATATGCAACCCTTCTAACGTATGTGTTTAAAGGGCAGTTTCCTCTCTATATTGACTAGATTTTTTTCCGCATTGAGTAGTTCGTAGATATTCCGCGCCGGCTTTTACTGAGGAGGAGGAGAATGATAACCTATTCTGTTGCCATGGTACCAAGTAATAAAATAAAGTTTTAGAACTCTTGACAGAATTTGTAACTAAGTTGCTGAGAGATCAAGTTCCACATACTAAATGTAAGCATGCACTTGTTCTGTTCTCTTGAAATGTTTGACAAACCCGTGTTTCCGTAAATATGTTATTTAGGAAATTGTCATAAGAATCAGCTGCTTAGTACAAAGTTTCTGATATTTCGGCATGCTCTCTTTTTTTGTTTCACCACAGACGACTGGTTGTAAATTAAAATTATTTAAAAAATGCAATCGATTTACCTTCGGTTTCTACACTAACGACTTGATATGTCTCACGAGAAAAAATCCTTAAGGTATGAAATCAGCGGCAGATCATTATGTTCGTAGATCCCTTGTTTTGATTTACGGAACGTAAGAAAGCCTCAAGCTTAAAGTAAGATATATGTGAAGAAAGTTTCGAATTGCGACGCCATTTTCCTTGCTGTTTGAAGAGTGTCGTTAAATAAAATATTTATGCTTACCGGATTTAATACAAACTAAAGCCAGTTATGATATATGGATTGATTTTCCTATTGTTTATAGAGTTCATATGGTATATTTTTAATTTACTGACTACTCCATTAGATTGTGTGTAACCTTGTTTCATTTGTGTATACAGTGTAATAGACCTATAGGACGAATGTATATTTTTGTAAGTGTGTGTTGTTGATTACGACGATGAGAAGGGAGAAAATGAAACTCGGTTCCGCCAGACCTTCCCCATCCGATGGACGAATCTTTATGCTACGAGTGATTTCCAATTTATCTAGAGGATTTGAAAATCAAGAGTGGCATTTGTTAGGACTATTTAACGAATAAAATTAAGATGTTTACTAACATATAATTAAATACAGTTATTTTAAAATATGTATATATTTAATATAACCGGCGATGTTTGAAAACAAATGAGAAATGTTTGGTTATGATTCATTTGTTCATCACTGCAACTTGATCATACTGTTTATTGCCAAATAGGATCACAATATTGTAAGAATACACCCTAATGGAGAAAAAATGAAACACATCAAACTATATTATAGCCAACATTATAAGTTATTAATTCATTTTTTTCGGAAACAACTTAGTAAAATCAGTATTTAAAAACACAATTATTGAACACTCAATTATCAAATGTGTAGGTCGAAGGAATCTGTTCATTATTTTGCTACATTCAATGTATTTGTTAGATAGTCACTGCAAAATAATGCTCTGACCTGTTCAGAATATTAAAAACGAGGAGCTTTCTTTATTTTGGTAATAAAAATTCAATAATTATCGAGGTGAAACACGGCTGTGATTGGTTGTAAAACAAAATTCATTGAAACGTGATTGGTTATTGACTCCCATTTGTGGCATGATTTTAATAGTCAACAGTAAGGCATCCCTTCTCAACGTATGATACGTATTGCAGAAGGGACTAGAATTTAATTCAGGATCTGGTCCACGCTCTCCAAATCCAGAGACTGAGAATTTTGCAATTAAAAATTTCAAACTTAGCCGACTATCGAAATCGACCCGCTCTTCAGAAGACAGGCATGCTACAACTTGAGTTAGTGTGGTGGTCTTGTTAAAAAACATTGAATAAACGAAATCAATTTTGTTTTTCAAATGCCCCAGGTTTGTCTTTCGGCATTCCTGGTTTCTCTCCTGGCATGGCGTACTTGTAACCCACTTCTGAGTTTGGGGCACCTGGAAGGCGGGGTTACGTTGCCCCGATGATATGATGGGGTGATGATGATGATGATGATAATGGTGCGCCAGGAGAGTCCCTAATCCTAAGCTTAACCTAAGATGAATATGAATGATGATGATGATGGCGATGGCCATATGATTTCGGGGACCGTTTGGGCCTTAAAGTTTTCCTGACATTTGTCTTACAGGTGAGGAAAAAACCCCGATAAAAACCTCACCCCGATAAACTGTCCCGACCGGGCCCGCTACGTGACAAGGCTGCACGCTACCCCGAGACCACAGCGGTGGACAAATCAATGAATTTTACAAGATATATTTGTCAAATCTAGGATTAATAATCATTTAGGACCTCGCTGATCTTGAAACAGATGGCCAAGTATTTCAAATTACCTAGTTCATTTGCAAGTTATTTTAATAAATTTGACCCAAGAAGCCTGAATCAACTTATTTATATTGAGCTTCATTTTATAATTTCGACTGCGAAAATTGGAAGATACTATTATATTTGTTTTTATTTCTGGTGAATTGCGCATAGAGTTATCTCTATACGGTGTGTTTCACAATAAGTATTACAGACTTCTAGGGGATGTAGAGGGAACTTAGTAGGTAACGTTTTGATAAAAAAACCCATGTTTGGAAACTTACCATTTCGATGTAAAATAAGTTCGAAGATTGAAACACATTCGGCTGATATCATGTGTCTTGTGATTCAGAAAAGTGTTACAGAATTCTAGGGATTGTACTACAAGTGTGGTTACACATGGCGACCCTGTTGTTCGTTTCTAAAAGTGTACCTGCAACGCATGTTTCCATACACGCCCCAAAAGACCTGGTGTGTGCTCATAATTTCTGCTGCTGCTAAAATCCGTGCAAGATCTTCATCCGACTCGACAGGTGTAGTGCAACCCCTCCTAGAAGTCTGTAATACTTATTCTGAAACACAAGGCACCAGCCCATTGTGTTTCGATCTTCAAACTTATTTTACATTGAAATAGTACGTTTCCGGACATGGATTCCTTATTAAAACTTTTATCTACTAAGTCCCCTCTACAACTCCTAGAAGTCTGTAATGCTTATTCTGAAACACCCTGTATAAGTACAAAACTAAAACTTATAAGTTATAACACTGCATTTCTTTGATGAACTGGGTACTTTGAAACAGATGACCACAGTTAGTTGTTATCTATTTCAAAGTACCCAGTTTATTCAGTTATTTGAACAAATTTGGCCCAAGAAGCCTGAATTAACTTACTTATATGAGATTCATTTTATAATTCCGACTGCGAGGATTGGAAGATGCTATTCTATTTGTTTCTATTTCCGGCGAATTGCACATAGAGCTCTCTCTCTCTCTCCCTCCCTCCCTTCCCCCCCCCTCTCTCTCTCTCTATATATATATATATATATATATATATATATATACACACACACACATCCATAGTAATTCTGCCCGAGGGCAGGTCTTTCAGTGCAATCATAGCATTTTCATGCTATTCTTGCAGCTTTACTAGGGAATTGTAGGTGTGATAGCTTCTCGTTGCTTTCCACACCAGTGAAGAGTGATTATGAATGATGATGATGATGATGATGATGATGATGATGATGATAATGATAAAGATAAAGATGATGATGATCATATGATTTCGGGGACCATTTGGGCTTTAAAGTTTTCCTGACATTTGTCTTACAGGTGAGGGAAAACCCCGATAAAAACCTCACCCTGAAAAACTGCCCCGACGGGGGATCGAACCCGGGACCGCTGCGTGACAAGGCAGCACGCTACCTCGAGACAACAGCGGTGGACATACACACACACACACACACACACACACATATATATATATATATATATTTTACAACTTATAAAATTGCATTTTTTTATGTAGAGTGATCCCACTTTGGAATGTAAAGACAATTGCTGTCCTTTGCGATAGTAGGAGATCAAGGCTCCCATCTTCCTAGACATTCGGTACGAGATATCAGCTGGGTTGTCAGCCCTTCGTGATAGTTCCTTTACTCCCAGAACATATTATCTGATACTTATTTCTGTTAGAAGCTTAGTTGACTCCAGAAGCCACGGTCCCGCCAGAAGGTTTAGGCCAGTTTCAAAAATCTGACTACATCGTACCGGTTGAGTGGTAGACAAGGCCTTGTGGCCTTAGCTCTGCCAGGTAAAATAAAGCTATTATTATTATTATTATTATTATTATTATTATTATTATTATTATTATTACTCGAACTCGCGACCTTCTGTCTTATTGCCTTAATCAACAACAAAGATAATATTTAAAAGTTGCGCTAGATTAAATTCAGTATATACAGTTTGTTTTAGTTTCCCCCTGACTCATTTTCCTCATATACAGATATTTATGGATATTACTCAAATGCAGGCAGGCAACTGTGCTTCCAGTTCCAAAATTAGGGTCACATGATGCGTGCTAGAGTACATAAAAACAATTTCAGTGACACAGGCTTAGAGTAATGTACGAAGTATTTCAAAATCTAAACTTAGATATATGTTTTAAATTCCCGAGTTTCTGTGTAATTTTAGAACAAATCCTGTCATTCTTATGAGAACTGGTTAATGCACGAACATATAAATTAAGGTATGAATATTGAAGTCGAATAGTGACTTTCTGTAGGATTTTAAAAAATACACAACAAAATGTTTGTCTCTTGTTCCGAAATTCGCGAGTTCTAAATCAACTGGGGATAGTGGATTTTTAAGGGAATATAAATATATGTGTGATTTCCTTCGAAGGGAAGTATAGCCTTGAGCCCCATATTGCAGTTACGAAACATAAAATAACCGTAAGCATGAAAAAAGTGACCTCTGAATAATATTTGTAATCCTTTCACGTTCGTATTTAAATTGCGGCACGAATAAAATATTAACTAGTATGTATCAAATTTTATACCGTAGTAATTATGTACAAGAAATAGGAAATTCGAGAATATTGTGATATCAGATTCTCAATACCATAGCACATTGAGAAGAAGAACAAACAGAAACCTACAGTATGGCAGGGAGTTGGATATTCAAACATTCCAAATTACGATAATTGAAATTCTGATATCGCAGTATTTCCTCGTTTCCGGATGCAAGCCAGTCCCGGTGGACTAGAGGTTACGGTATTCGCCGCTGGTTCCGAGATTCTAATCTGACTGAGGATCGATGGACTTTATCAGGGCACAAAAATCCTGAGTATGGCTTCTATCGGAAGGGAAGTAAAGTCCCATGTAATAGATTTTTAAAACAGGCGAAAGAACCTCAAACCCTAAATAAAAGTCTCTGCGCAAAATTTGTCGGTCACGTCCATCGTTGAATTACGATTCTAATGATCTGAGTTATTGGAGAATCTCTTTAAATACTAGGTTTGCTGCTACTGTTACTACCACTACAACTAATAATAATAATAATAATAATAATACATAATAATGCTGCAGCCGTCGCTACCATCAGCACCACACCACCTACACTCTAATTCAACCCAGGAAGTTACTACAGACCTTATGGGCTACACCAGTGTCCCCCTACATACAGGGGATAGATGTTGCCAAACTCATAATAACGGTATTTGTTTGTTTAGGGAGGGGAGGAGGGGAAAGGTTAGCAGTTTTTTTCCCCAAATATATGTACTATAGATTTTAAAAAAACAGTTTTTCTTTTACGGCATGCAAACTAGTTTTATAGTAAATATGAGAGTCGACACTTTCACACAGGACAGTACAGGTCCTCACGAGCTCAGTGACAAGTGGAACTGTTTTTTTTTCTTTAGAGGCTTTAAGGCTTGGAGGCTACAACTTACAACTCTGTACCTGCTGTGTTGCATACATCAGTTTTATTTAAGGATTTCTCTCAAGAAAATACTGTTAAAATGGCAACCCAGTTCCCTATTCCAAACACACAGTAACTTCCTGGGTTGAATCTGACTGTACATCCGCTATTACTACTTCTAGTTTATGCAAATTTACTTCTTCGTTGCAAAAAATCTAACGCTGCAATTTTATATTTTTAAACGCATCCTGTGTATGAAAATTATATATATGTCCACCGCTGTGGTCTCTATGTAGCGTGCTGCCTTGTCACGCAACGAGCCCGGGTTCGATTCCCGGTCGGGACAGGCTCCTGGGTGAAGTTTTTTTTTTTGAGGTTTTCCCTCACATGTAAGACAAATGACAGGAAGCTGAGGGCTCAACGGTCCCCGGAAATCATCCGGCCATCATCATTATTATCATCATCATCATCCTTCACCGGTGTGGAAAGCAACGGGAAGCCACCACACCTATAAATCCTTAGTAAAGCTGCAAAGCATAGCGTGGAAATGTTATGGTTGCAGTGAAAGACCTGCCTCGGGCAGAATTACTATGGATGGGATGGGTATGTATGTGATATATATATATATATATATATATATATATATATATATATATATATATATTATGTAAACAGGTGCTGTCTCGTAAATAAATTCTATTTAGAACGTTTTCTGACAAGAAATAAAACCATTATTCGAAGTAGAAGCAATCAGATTCTATGGTTTTGAACCATTTTTCAGCGAGGTTTATTCACCCGCGACGGTATCAGTTTTTAGTTTTTGGTGCTAAGAATTCGTTGAGGCGCACTATAATATTTTTATCTTTTTTCTCGAAATTTCACGCAAGAAGTGGGTCATGATTTGAAACATACGATAATTTGAATGCGCAAGATTAGGGCTATATGCTGGGTGTGGTAGCAATTCGATTTCTCCCAATTCCTAGATTTTTGTCTTGGTTGTTCGTGTAGTATGGGATCTCACATTGTCCCACAAGAGAACTCTATTTCGATTAACTAATGCTGGGATCTCCGTCTCAAAATTTCACGAACTCATTCCAGTTGTTGAGAATGAAGATCCGCATCGACTGCACGCCCATTTGGAACAAATTCTCAGTGAATCACACCTTCAAAATTACACCAGACACACAACATTGTATTAAAAACCGACATTACTTATAAATAGAGATCCGTGAGTGAAAGTGGTCTTATTTTTAGGGAAAATTCGTTTTAAAAGTTCAAGATTTCGATATTATTGGTAATTTGATTGTTATTCTAAAAATGTGTAAATTTGAGTATTTTTAATCCTAGGCTAGTATATTAAACCCAATAAGAATGATATAACCAGTAGTTTAAGGGATATAAAATTGTTAATTATGTCTGCAAAAATTTAGGGGGAAAACTTATTTTATACGTTAATATTATTCGTATTTCTTGGAATTCATATTGGCCATGGAACTTGAAATCTATGGAGAGACCATATTTGAACATGAGAACTACAGAAAATATTACCTCTATGTTCTGAACTGTGTTGCAACCATTTCCCTTTACAAGAGTGCATGGACGAAGCAGATACGGCAGTTAAAAAAGAAGATGGAATCCGAAAACTGTTTAAAAATGCATTGTGGAAATTTCGCGAATAGAACAAAAAAATCGTTGAAAATTTTAAATTTCGGTGTTATTTCGCATTATTTCACAATTCATAAATGCTTTTTTTGAGGTTATGGGAAGTGGAATTAAGAAATGGTATAAGAAAATGACTAAATTAGAGCATTTTCGCGTTATCACGACTCGCGAATTGCACTGATCTCTACTTATAAGCTCATCCCTATCCTGAGCTAATGTTTTTCAATCATCCCTATGTAATCTACTTCCCTCAAATCATGGTTAATGTTATTCTCCTACTTCATTCTTGATCTACCAACTGGGCGCTTTCCCTCTGGATTTCTTACAAGAGCTTCATTCCCCATTCGTGCTACATGTCCTACCCATCGCAGTCTACGAAACTTGACTATTCTTATTATAGCTGGTTTCCTATAAAAACCATGTAGCTCATTGTTATGTAGTTTTCTCCATTCACCTGTCTTCTCTTCATCTCTCTTTGGTCCAAAAATTTTCCTAAGAACTTTATTCGCGAATACTCTTATTCTCCTTTCTTCCCTATGTATAGGCTATATACACCATATAGTCATATTTGATCATCATATCTGTATGTTTGTTTTCATGAAAAGGCAACTTTTCATTGAAAAGGTTTATAATAAACTCAATTTGATAACCTATATACAATAAACTGGAGAATAAACATACATAATTTTTAGGCTATGCGTACATAATCAGTTTTGTGTTACTTTCTGGTTGCATGTAACTGGTAACCTACATAAACTGCTTTCAAAAGATAATTTATGTTTCACAACTTCTTGTAATTTCTTCCATGTAGATTAGTTATTTACGGCTCGAGCATGATTGCGAGGTTAAAGGAAGATGTCAACGGACTAGGCGTAATTATATATAATATACGTGTGCCTTTCCATGTTAGGAATTCAGATTTCAAATTCCGGTTACACTGACAGTGGATTTTTCATTTTACATCACAATGGTATAGTACAAATCTTAATTCGAGTTGCCTTTTTATTTGTTGGTTCCACCCAAACGTTATCCCACTCGTTATTTTGTGAATTCTCAGATAAGTACCCAATATACAATATTAAAATACATAGACATAACCAAAACAGCTTATGAATTTATTTATAACAACCAGTCTTCTATTTACAAATTAAAAAAAAACTATTTTTACTGCTAAACTATTCGCAATTTGTAAAGCTTTTTTGTATACTTACAGAGCATGCGCAAAAGTGCATTGTTTGCACAGATTATATTTAAGCGCGTATCAAAGCCTTAGAAATGTGTATAACGATTAAGCAACAAATGCAACCTATTAAAAAAAACTTTTTACACCAATGCTATTTTGATAAAATTAATATTCTGTTTGCATGCATACCCAGTCATGCTGGCATTTCGGCAGTGAACAATATGACGTGACTGCTAAATCACTCATTTTACAGCCGATAGAAATCGAAACAAATGTTTCGCTATTTGTCGAAAGTTGGCATAGAATATGGCATTTCGGTCAAACAAAACTACCTAAATCTCCATTACGGTAAATGTTTTGACACTGCATTATATCACGCACTTCTATCAGTAATTTTAGCGAATTCTGAAGGAATGAAGCTATTGAGGTGGCTCTCATGAAAATATTTTCAATTTTTTTTACAGATCTTCACCGGTCTTATCTAGCAGATATCGAAAATGACCATGACCTATATATATATATATATATGTGTGTGTGTGTGTGTATGTTTATGTTTAGGCCTATATGTGTTCGTCCGTTAACGCTCTAGCGGCCTCCGTTTTTGTTTTATCTGAGCCAAATATCGCAGTAGCAATAAATTTAGAAAAGTAAGTTCGAGTTCATTAACAGCAAGTAGGAGCTCACCTGAAACGAAAATTAAAAAATCGTCGCTCTAGCTGCCACTGTTTTCTATATTTTGCAACGAGACTTAGTAGGCCTATATGTTATTAAACTAAAACGAGGAAGTTATTCTCCAAAAATCAGGGAAATCCGGCAATCAGAAGTGAGAGTTTACCTGAAACCCGAAATTTAAAAAATCGCTCTAGCAGCCGCCATGTATCGGTATATAATACAATTAACACTTAAATTTGCAGTGTATCCTATCTTTTTCTTCTTCCAATGGCGCCACAGCCCATAGCGGGCCTTGGACTTCTTGATGCGAGACCTCCAATCTTCTCTATCCAATGCTCTCTGTTGCCAGTTCCTACAGTTCAGGATAACACAATCAGAAGAATATACACAAACGCACTCAAAGCCACAAAAAAGGAGAGTTGGCGAGACTATGTGACCCAACAAGCCTCTACCAACCAATGGGGTCTAGCATATAAACTCCAAGCGCAAAAACAACTGCCAATACAAGTTCTATCTGCAATCAGGCTCCCTACAGGTTACGCTCAGTCATGGACCGAATCTGCTGAACACCTAATGACATCACTAATCCGAACAGATAATCCCGCTACAGATAACGAGCAGCAAACTATAATGAGACACAATTCTGAGGTAGTACCAGATACACCAGAAACTGGAGATATCGACATGATAGATCTAGAAATTGCCAGAGATCAAATGAAAGACAAAAAAGCGCCTGGAATAGACAACATAAGTTCCGAACTGGTAAAAAAAGGATGGACACACATAAAAGATGGGCTATTACAATTATACAATGCTTGCTTGAGACACGGTGTTTTCCCTCATGTGTGGAAGGAAGCACAAGTAAAGGTAATATTAAAAGTTGGAAATAGAGACCCGACCAACACTAAATCGTATAGACCAATATGTCTTCTCCCAGTCCTAGGCAAGCTATATGAAAGGATTCTGCGAAAGCAATTGCAGCCCACACTCGAATATGGTGCGTCGAATAACCAGTACGGCTTCAAGCAAGGATGTGGCACTGAAGATGCTATCACAGCTCTCTTCGCCACAGTGGAAAACTGCGCCGAAAAGCTAGTGATGGGAATCTTCATAGATTTCGAAGGAGCATTCGACACAATCTGGTGGCCAAGTATACTTACCGCCCTCCAGAGAAGAAATTGCCCTTCAAATCTGTACAAAGCAGTAAAAGACTACTTCAGAGGTCGAGCTGTAAACCTGATCGAGAACAACAACCAAATCCGAAAACATGTTACCATAGGTTGTCCCCAAGGATCAGTTCTGGGCCCCAGTTTCTGGAATCTGGTAATGGACGATCTGCTCAACAATATAGAAGCAACACAAAATGCATTACCAATAGCATACGCAGACGACTTAGTGATGATCATTTCTGGACAGTCCAGAAGACAACTGGAAGAACGCTCCCAAATAGTCTTACAGCAGCTCCAACAATGGGCTAGCTTACACAAGTTAACCATATCTCCCGATAAAACCATGGGAATGATTCTCAAAGGACATCTGAATGAACAACGCCCGCCAACCGTGAGAATTGGAAATCGCAATCTCCGCTTCACACAAGAACACAAGTACCTGGGAGTAACTCTCCAGAGCAGATTGCGAGTCGACCAGCACATCAACAATGTCACCAACACGGCGAAAAACCTATTCCACGGGATGGCACGGCTTGGAGGTCAAAACTGGGGATATGGAGCAATAAATTACCTAACGCTCTACAAGGTATTGTTCCAACAAATTTGCGGATACGCAGCACATGGCTGGGCCCGCAAGTTAACCACACTTCAAAAGAAGAAGCTACTTTCTGCCCAACGCCAAGTCCTCATAAGAGTTACAAAAGCGTATAATACGGTGTCTGGGGTTTGCCTGCCTGTGATTGCAGGAGTCCTACCTATCGATCTGTATATCGCTCAAAGAATAAAAAACTTTAAAGTCAGAAGAGACCAGACGATACTAGTCGGCGACACTGTTATCACGCCAGACTTATTCCAGAGACCAGATGAACGAGACACCATCAGACGGATTATCCAGGAAAGTATTTCCGAGGAATGGCAAGAACGATGGGAAGCGGCAGAACATGGACGCATAACATATGAATTTCTGCCTAACATCAAGGAAAGGCTAAAGAAAACTTGGATCCAACCAAGTCACCATATCACGCAACTCCTGAGCGGCCACGGCTCTTTCAAAGTCAAACTCCATGAAAGAGGCCTCTCAAGAACGCCTCATTGCGATTGCTTTGGAACAGAGCTGGACACTGTACAACATGTCCTGTACGAATGCATCAAATATGAGGCCAGACGAAGGGACTTACATGAGGCTGCACTAAACGGTGATATGAACTGGCCGCCTCCTCTACGGTTTTGGACAGAAAAAACAGCCATATCAAGCAGTGAGAAAGTTCATCGGATGGGTCCTTACTCAACGCCAAGAGGAGGACATCCGCAGACAAAGAAGAAGGGATTATATATAATCTAGCAATAAGTTAGTTGTAAGTTAGTAAATTAAGTATTAGTTTTAACACAACACCATGTAAATATTACTAGATTAGGTGGTAGATTTAAGACTTAGGTTAAGGATTAATATGTAAAAATAACTGTATATAAGTAGTATTAAGAACAAACACCCGAAACTTGTATCCTGAAAATGAACATAATAAAAACAGCAGAGAGTAATTAGGGACAAGAGCAGACCTGGGGATATGGGCATTAAGCCCGAGGAAACCCAGGGGGATGGTGGCGGGGCTCTTAATAAAAAAAAATCAAATAAAATAAAAAAGTTCAGGATAGTCTTGCGAACGGGCTGGTTGGGACAATACCGGGCGTAATGCTGGGAATTACCACCAGGTCAATAAGCTCGGGAAAGGAGGAAGCGCGGTCTTTGTTGGTGGGATTTAGCGACGACTCTGGAACCGAGTGACCCAAGGGCAATCTGTGAGGTCGTCAGGAGTTGAGCGACCTAACGTATTATAGCTCAGGCTGGACCCACTTCAGCAACCAAACACGTCCCCAGCTGGTGCACTGGGGGAAAGGTCGGTAGTCCTCCCGGTCAAGTCCAAGGGACTCGTGAACCATTAGTGGGGTAGGCAAGAGTTGAGCGCCTTGTACTATTTGCTCATCTGTTGGAGCTTGCGAGCTCCGTGCTGGCCCACAACAGCTGCAGAAGGCATCCCTGGGGGCACACCAGGGCTCGGCTCGGACCAGTGCAGAGGGGAGCAACTGTACTGGTTCCTGGCTCGGCCTGCGGGCCCGTCGACAAACTGTGGGGTCGCCAGGAGATGAGCACCTGGATGTACTAAAAGTCTCACACTGTTGGGCTTGTAGCCCTAGCCGGTCTCACAACGGCTGCAGGACACATCCCTGGAGGCAGAACAGGGGAATGGTCGGTGGATCTGCGACAGCAGATCATGGAGCCGTGGACCAACTGTGGGGTCATCAGGAATGAGCGACCTGATGTACTATGTAGCTCAGCAATTCCCAGAATTGCAAACTCCAACACCCTCTCCCTGGGGTGTTGGTTTAAGGACCGTGAACTTGAACGTGGACGTGAACATAGGATAGGGAGGACTAGAACTAGGACTTGGGAGTATGGTCATGACGACCGAGGTATCCCAAGGGGTGGACGGAAGGGCCTAGGCCTAGTTCAGGATTTGATGACAATCATCCTTCACTGAATCTATCCATCTTTTCTTAAGTATTCCTACTGACCGCTTCCCAAACATTTCCTTCGTCATCACTTTTGTAGGTATGCATAATTTGTCCATTCTTTGAATGTGTCCGGCCCATTGCATTATAAGATACATTAATTTATTTCGCTTAACACATTTAATAAATCAATCAGTATAAATTATTTATATTTGTGTTAAATTGTACAACAATATTCAGAAGGCAATGACTCCGATTGTAATAGTTTTTTTTTCTGCAGTCTGACACATAAATGAGTTCGCATAAGAAATTGAGTTTCTCAAATTTAACAAAAGAAATATATATTCCGTAAACCAGCAAAATCGGACCATAACTTCGATTTTCTGAGGAATTCGTTTAGTTTACCCAATTCTTGCGTGACGGACATTTTATTAAATTTGTCTCTCTCTGTAGACAACTCAAGATAACTGTGAATGGTTTTATAATATTACATAACTATGCTTCTTGCTTATATATTTTTTTTTTCTTGTGACTAAAAATGTAATACAAACTGTCTGTATTGTGAATTATAAACACTCATCCCCGTTCAAATTCTTCTCTATAATTGTTATTGTTTGTGAAAATGTAAATAATTTTGCTACTTTGTAACTCAAGTAACGAAAACAAACGCAGTTTTGGGTTCACATAAAGATCCCCGAATTTGAAGCCAAAAAAAAGTTTTCTTTCAAAGCCAATATTGCTTTGCGCTCAAAAAAGCCATTAAACACAAGAATAAAGGTGTATTTGCCATAATTCCAATTCAATCGTTACATCACAGAAACAGTCATATACACTAAAACTTGCTCAAAGCGGAATCGCATGGGACCATTTTTTCCACATTGGACAAAATTCCGCATTATAAAAAACTAAAATTTATTAACAATCTTGGATTATAGAGTAACGTATATGTATTTTTATGTACCTTGGATTAATTGTAGTTCCACTGCCGTTGAAAAGTGAAGTATAGTATTATGAGCGACTTCGAAGGTAACGCGCGAAAAAACAGTCGAATTTCGTCAATGTTAGAAATATCTCTTAGGCGCGTATCTTTAAATTCAAGTATGCAGTTTCGGCTTTCGCTCAACTACATTTTTGTCCACATTCTTTAATTCCCCGCAAATTTCATTCCACACTACATTGTGTCGTATTTTAAAACTGTGCAACCAACCTGAAGATTCCTTGAAATCGTTATTCCCTTAGGGATTTAACAAGAGCTAGAGCTTGACTTTGGAGCATCGGTCCGTAAAAGAGAATGATACATACGTTTCAGCCATCTTTATTCCGTAAATTCAGAACGCTACCTATGAAAGATCGGTCTCAGAACTTAACTAATTTAAGATTTTACAGCGCAGTTGTTATTTGCAAGACATGTATCTATGTTTTGCATAACGGGTGTACAATGAGGCCTAATCTATACACGTAGAATCTATACAATAAAAGCTCCTTATTCGCGGGGATATGTTCCGCAAATATGCCCCGAATACAGAAACCGCGAATATGAAATGGTAATTTGTTTTGGGTATATAGGGGGATATGTTCCAAGGTTACAGAATAAAATAAAATAATCAAAATAAAATAAATTAATGAGAGATTTTGAAGAATTTCTATTAATAATTACTGTCAGGTTTAGGCAAGGACTTAAAGAACTTGGTATTTTTTTCCCTGTTTTGACGCTTTTAAAAAGGTCTTTCAATTAAGATTTGATATTCAGCTGTAAATTCTGCGATAAAATTCCTTATTTTGTCTTCAGATTTCTTGATTCTTTAACATTAAAACAGCATGATATAGACGTAAACGACTCGCCAACGCGTATAAACGGTCAAGCATTTTTATTTTTACTGTAAGCGGCAACACTATTTTTTTCCTCTTTGGTACTGTATAATTATTTTTCTTTCCTTTTACTCGACATAATTAACTGGGAACAAAGCACAAGAGACACGTGTTATTCAATCAAAATTATTGCAAGGAACATGTTGAAACAGTAATATACCGATCCTGGCGAGGGCGGCATTTATCAAAGTACATTTCGGCATGTGAAATACGACAACAGCTTTTAACAATGAACTTTAGGTCAGTGACAATTAGGTTTGTTTTGTTTTGATATTTATCTGTCCATTTGGTTTGAATCACTATTTGTAAAAGCCATCGTGGCACCTGCCTTGAGTAAAAAAAAAGAACTGCTGATGGTTAAAAACCTTTCCACTGTATAATTTTTTTCATGAATTGTGTAGAAATATCCTTCCGTTTCCGCATTAGACAGATTCAGTTTTATGCAATATAAATACACGTAAAATTACTATTATTTCGCCGGGACCAATAAATGTGTTCACATTGGACATATTTCCGCATTATTCACGTTCCGGATTAAACACGTGGTACTGTTTCTTATGACGTTATGAGACATCAACAATAATGAGTTATTAGGATTTAAATTGAATAGTTGAATAGATATTATTACGTGTACTTTGTCCTCCCATTTCCCTGAGCTTAATCTTAAGATTTTTGGTAATAATATTATTTAAATTGGATAGCGTATATAGAGCGGCTAAATGTGAACAAACATCACCACGGGTGTCGCCTTCTCTATTAGTGGCAATATTATCCATGCTCACTGCATGTAACAAATAATGCAGAGATAAATAAAGTTTATGGAGGTGAATATGTTTTCTTCACTGATTATATATATGTTTAAATAATATTGAATCCCTTGCTCCCCTTCTTCAGTTCTCTCTACTCCACGTGAGTAATAACTGTAAATTTCGTTAGAAATACACAGGATATAGAGAGTGTATATTTTGAGCGCCTGCCACCAGATCTCCAAGAACAATAGTTTCAAATACTGCGTAATTGCATGGACTCTGATACTTAATGCAAAATACCATGTCAGTGAATGGAACAGTTTTGTATTGAATATTTTACACTGCGGAACGATCCAAGTCCAAGATCGGGAATGGAACCCCTTGTTCTGTAGCCAAGATAAAGGCCATTAACATTTATATGGCGCGAACACAAACAAATACTCACTGGGAAAATATAACGGGTAAAAAAAAAACATGGACAATAGCTTGAACTTTCAGTAATATATGGAAGGAGTATTGTAATTTTTTGAGAGCATCTTTCTTGAATAATGGCAGAGTTATTTCCACAGAACAATAGTATATTTATTTATAATAAATATATGATTACATTCTTTATATTAATTTTATTTTCATTTCCTTCAACATAGTGGTTACATATCGTCGTGTATGATTAATATACCTTGTGTATATTTGTGTGTAGGCTTTGTGTCACGCGCCGTAGCCAAGCGGTTAAGGCATCAATGCCATGGTAAAGAGCTTTGGGATATGCGCTGGTTGGAATACCATCGGGAATGATTTTTTTCATGAAATTTTGTTCAGTGCCCACGCATTATCTCGAGGAATAGGGGTAGCTACTCCAAGTTAAGAAAATCAACTATAACAGCTGGGGGTCCCGATATGCTGACCATATGTCACCCGTATACTGGCTGGATGATCGTTCCCTGTTGCCATATGTGGATGTGAGGTCAGCAGCTGGCTGGTTGGCCAAGAGCCGTCTAGGCCTGTCGCGCAATGAACTCAATTTCGGAGTTTGTCTATGATGTGTTTTCACGCAACTTGTCCAAATTTATTAAATATTGTTTTACTTAATATGAAAACATAATTAAGGACGAAATGTCAACCCAGCATTTGCTGAGGAACTGAGGAAATCCGGAAAAAAACATCAGCCCGATTGGTCGGCCTGGGATCTGAACTCGGGATCTCCCGAACACGAATCTCAAATTATACCATCTGAGCCAACTTATTCGGTATTGTTGCGTTTATACAGTAAAATAATGAGGTTTTAAGTAGATAATGAATTGAGATATTGGTTGGTTCTTGTGTAGATTTGTTTAAGGAAGTCTTGATTATTTTGTTTGAGCTAGGTTTGTATTGTAAATTAATTTTCTTTGCGCAAAGAAAAGTAAGAACTTTATTCTTTCTTATATAAACCTAAATAAGGATATCTACTTCACGTCCATCAATAACGTAATTGAAATTGATCTACATTTCACAAGGACAACTTAATTTGAGCCGCTATGCCATATGATCAAGAACTAAGTAATGCTATTAGATTTCAGTTCGTAGAATAACCTCAGAATCCGGAAATGTAGTGGTGATTGTATCAAGATCATGGGCATTCTTGTAATGGCCACTTTTTTTTCTAAGAATACAATTAAATGAAGGCCGATACGTAGAGAACTTAGCATGATTTATTGAACCTGCATTAGGCCGATATTTTATCTCTCCTTCTATCATTTATCCTTCTCTTCGACCTTGTGCCCGTTATTGCGACATATATATTTTAAATTCTCTAGAGAAGGTAGTGCATTGCTTTTTCTTCCGTTTTCTATGAAAGGTTCCCCTTCTCTCCAGAGCAAGCAAAGAAATTACTCCCACTGTTGAAATAAGCTAATATGATGTGATAGGAATTCAGTCTACCGCAGTTTTCGAAGTCAGTTCAAAAGCATTACATATTTTACCGGATTGTTGAGGTATGCCGTTTTATTTTTGTTACTTTGACATTTTACTGTTGCATTATATATTAAATAAAATGTGACAATTTTGTCCCGGGATTGGAAAAAATACTACATTATTTATATCCTGGAATCGGAACTCATTTCCCCTTCGGTACATTTCATAGCCCTCGGGATAAACCCCTCGGGCATCAATTTTATACCTCGCAGAAAATCATTTGTTTCTCTCCATTTATGTATAATATAAAAATAATATAAATTGTATTATTATAAATAATATATTTTAATAAATAATTTATTTTTAAATAAATTCATTATTTTATATGGATCGTAACGAACTTCATATTTTGCATCAGTTTTTTTTCTTCGTATATTCTAATTTATAAGCTAAATGTGGGATTTGAAACACTTTTCAATTTAAAAATGCACCTTTTTTTTTCCAGATAAATGAACATCCATATCTTTTGAATCTAAAATATTGATTATCCTTTTCCTGCATATTAAAAAAAATCTGAAATTTCGTTATGAATGTCAGTTTAATGATCGATTGAAATTGGATTCATTTTATATATATAACTCACTGGCACTATCGAACCCGTAGATTTTCGGCTGTTCACACATAAGCTCACGCACATCCCTATCCTCAGCTAATGTTTTCCTATTATCCCCTGTATAATCTACTTCCCTGAAATCGTGGTTAACGTTATTCCCCCACCTCATTCTTGATCTACTTAATGGGCGCTTTCCCTCTGGATTTCTTACAAAAAGTTGTCATGCCTCTCTTTCATTCCCCATTCGTGCCACATGCCCAGGCCATTACAGTCTATGAGACTTAATTATCCTTATTATATCTGGTTTCCTATAAAGTTCATGTAGCTCACAGTTAATGTAGTCTTCTCCATTCGCCTGTCTGTTCATCTCTCTGATCCAATTCTCAAATACTGTACTCGTAATATTTTCTCCCCTTAAAGTAAGAGGCAATGTTTCGCATTCTTATAATAATATAGCTGAGAGAATAACAGTTTTGTATATTTTCGGTTTAACTTTATTTTGGGAGAAGTTGGGACAAGAGTCCCTGTAATGCATAATATCATGCACTTTCAAAATTGGGTCTATGTTTAATGTCTTTCTGCGCCTCATTCCTGTTTTTAATTATTGTTCCTGGGTATTTGTTTCCAGCCATTTCTTCAAATTTCCCTCATTTGTCATCCATAGCAATTCTGCCCGAGGGCAGGTCTTTCACTGCAATCTTAGCATTTTCATGCTATGCTTTGCAGCTTTACACACCGGTGAAGGATGATGATGATGGCCATATGATTTCGGTGACCGTTTGGGCCTTAAAGTTTTCCTGACATTTGTCTTACAGGTGAGGAAAAACCCCGATAAAAATCTCACCCAGAAAAACTGCCCCGACCGGGGATCGAACCAGGGCCCGCTGCGTGACAATGCAGCACGCTACCTCGAGACCACAGCGGTGGACTAACTGTCCATATCCATTTCATAAGGTATATCTATATATGACCATATATTTAGTTTTATTTATGTTTATTTCCAGCCCTAATTTCTTAATGTTACTCAATATAATGTGCGGGTTGGCCTTAGTATCTCCTCGCTATCGCCTAATAATACATTATATGTGTGTATATACATACATATACATACATACATGCATACATACATACATACATACATACATACATACATACATACATACATACATACATATACATATACATATATAGAGGAGGCCATGACTTATAACGTTGGTGTGTATTCGTTCTCTGCCTTTAATATAATATATTTTATTGTGTGAAGTTTAATAATTGTCTGGTGTTATTTAATTACATAGATAATAACATTCTGCATTGTTGTTGATAACATTCAATATATATTTCAAGGATTTTGTTGTGTTAAATTTAAAAAATATTAACGTTGTTTATAGCATTTTTGGTAACTAGGGTAAACAATGCCCTAGTTACGCATTTTGTTTGGTGTTAATTTGTGATATAGACACATTTAAAACAATTTTACGTTTATATATTGTATAAAGTCTTAGAATATAAGTAATTAAAATGGGGGATGATGTGGATTCTCGCGCAGAAAATGCGTTTGAGATTTTATTAAATGTGACTGAAACTAGCAAGAATTTACGCCATGATTTGAAAACAGAATATTGTAAAATCTGTTAGCCAATTAAGGGAAGTGTTGTGTAAGTTGAAAAATGATATCAACGATAAGAATTGTGAATTAAATAATTTGAAAATTGAACTTAAAAATACAAAAGATCAGTTACAAACAGGGTTGTCTAGAGGTGCTTCACAGATGATGCCGTTAATTGATGGATCACAGAGGTTATTAAGACTTGGAGGAAGCTCTTTACATGTGGAGCCATCTACATCTGAAATTAGAAACTACGCATCTGTAGTATCTGGAGGAACTGAGAGTAGCCAGTCAAGAAATTTCAAATTATTTGTGAAATCTAAGAACAGTCAAAGCGTAGACTACCTTAAAACATTGATTAAAACTAAAATCAGCCCAGTTGAAATGAAGGTTGGAATTAAGTCATTTAAGGGCTTAAGAAATGGCCAATTAATGATTGAAACTTCAAATAAAAATGATGTTGATATTATATGTCAAAACATAACTGATAAATGTGGTGACGAAGTTGAAGCAAATGCTTCAAAGTTACTTAATCCAAAAGTAATTATTTTTAATGTACCTGAAGAAATATCTGTAAATAACATAGTTGAAGCAATTACAACACAAAATGAAATTTTGAAAGATCACTTGAATGATTTAATTCCAAAACATGAATTTGTAGACAGAAAGAAGAACAAAAACATTGTGATTGAAATAAGTTCAGAAGCAAGAAAACTAATCCTAGGCAGGAAACTAAAAATAGGTTGGTGCATGTGCAATTGGAAGGATTATATTAGAGTCAACCGCTGTTTCAAATGCTGCAAATACTACCATAAGGCACAAGATTGTAGAGGCATTCTCACCTGCCCAAATTGTTCCGAGAATCATTTATTGAAGGAGTGTAAAACAAATAAAGATAATTATGTATGTATTAATTGTGTTAATTACAAAAAGTATAACAAAGATCATACAATTAATGAAAAGCATTCTGCGCTTGACCCAAATTGTCCTTGTCACCAGTTAGCATTGAAGCGTTATCAAGACAATACAGATTATTGAAATGGATAAGTACAACATATGCTGTTTTCAAGTTAATTTAAAACACTCTAGAATATCTACCAACAATTTAGTGCAACTCCTTAATGAACAACAGATTGATATAGCATTTATCCAAGAACCATATTTAATTAACAATAAACTGGCATGCTTTCCTTTAAAATTTAGAATATTCACAGGTGGAAATCGGAGTAGAAGGGCGGCAATAGTTATTAATAATAAGATATGGATGTTACCACTATTAGTCAAATTTCAGATGAAGATAGTGTTGTCATTCACATTACGTATGGCAACAAAACATTCTTTGGTGTAAGTATGTACTTCGATGGACTGTGTGATATAAATGAAGATATACAAAAAATCGAAAAAATTATAGACCACACTAATGGCTATGGATTAATAATTTCAGTGGATAGCAATGCTAGAAATAAATTATGGTATGATAAAATTACTAACGAAAGAGGCAGATGCATGGAGGAATTTATTATAGTAAATAATCTACATATTGTAAATGAAAATAATAGTGTGCCAACCTTTGAAACGCAACAAGGAAGAAGTTGGGTAGACTTGACTATTGTCAATAATAAACTGTTGAAAGATATAAAGGAATGGACCTGTGGAGAGGGAAGAAGAGTTGCTCTGATCATAAAATAATTTCGTTTAAGATAACTAATGTAATACAAAATCTAATATATACGTTTGAAGGAATACGATACATAACAAATGGTGGAAATTATGAACAATTTGGCAACACTTTAGTGGAAAAAAAATTTAAATTAAACTTTAATTGTATACACAGCCAGGAAAAAATGGATGAAGAACTAGCTCATAAAGTAAGAAATCATTCAAATCTCAAACATATAATGACATATATTATAATAGTATAAAAGAAGCATGTAACGAAACATTTAAAATAAACAGAGGAAATAAACGAAAGATTAGAGGGAAGTCTGTTCCATGGTGGACACCAGAACTAACTGTTATGAGGAAAAGGGTGAATGCATTAAGAAGACGTTATCAAAGAACTTATAACAATGAGCAACTGAGGGAAGTCAGAAGAAAATCTATACATGGATGGCAACAAGCAGTATCAAACAAAAAAAATACTGAAAAACTAAAATCATGGAAAGAATTTTGTAGCGCGACTGACGGATCAAATCCATGGACAGCAGTATACAAGATTGTGGCTAGAAAACTGAAAGGGAACAATACCCTCACTACACTAAGAAAGGAAGATGGAACATACACCGTAGATACTTCTGACACATTGCAATATATGTTAAAACACTTTTTCCCGCAAGACAGTGAGCAGGATGACACTGAGAGACACAAACAATTAAGAAGACTTACAACAGAACCTATGAATACACCGGAGGACATAGAATTCACAACTGCAGAAATATTAAACATATTGCAGAATTTCAATCCGAGAAAATCGCCTGGAGAAGACGGAATAACTAGTGATATCTTATTGTATGCCTTTAGAATGTTCCCCTGCTTCTTCACTGCTCTATACAATAAGTGTCTCAGTGATAGTATATTTCCTATAAGATGGAAGCGATCGGTGATAATTCCAATAATTAAGCATGGTAAAACAGAAACTCACAGCGTTACAAAATATCGTCCAATAAGCTTGTTGAATATAAATGGAAAAATCCTCGAGAAAGAAATTGATGATAAATAGGATTGAACATCACATAAATTCAAGAAAACTTTTTAATGTAAGACAGTTTGGATTTATGGCCCAAAAAAGTACGGTGGATGCAGCTATGGAAATGAAAAGCTTTGTCAAACGTAATTTACCGCAATTTGGATACATCGTTCTAGTAAGCCTGGATGTTAAAGGTGCATTTGACGCTGCGTGGTGGCCTACCATTTAAATAACCTAAGAGAAATGGAATGTCCAAGTAACTTATATAGACTATGTCAGGATTATTTCAAAAATAGAACAGCAAGCCTATCGTCAAATGAATATCAAACAGAAAAACAAATTGAGAAGGGCTGTCCACAAGGATCTTGTTGCGGACCAGGTCTATGGAATGTTTTATATAATTCCATGCTTAACTTACAATTCACACAAAGAACAGAGGTAATTGCCTTTGCTGATGATATCCTCATCATGACAAAAGGGAAGAGTAAATTAGATGTAGGAAATTATTGTAATCAGGATTTAAAGAAAATTGAATTATGGGCTAATGAAAATAAAATAAACTTTAATGACTCCAAATCGAAAGTTCTGATGATAACCAGGAAAAAGAAAATAAACAATGAATCTATAAACATTTATCTTAATAACAAAACGCTAGAACAAGTAGATACACTAAAGTATCTTGGAATTTACGTTGACAAAAAAATTAGATTTGATCATCATATTAATCAAATCCATGATAAAGCAATAAGTATATTTCACACATTATCGAAAGCAGCAAAATTAAAGTGGGGTATTGGAAATAAAGCACTACATACAATTTATATGGGCGCTATACAACCGATTCTGACATACGGAGCTCCAGTGTGGGGAGAGACGCCTTACAAATTAAAACTAATTTAACAAAAATTCAGAGAGTTCAGAGATTATTCAACATAAAAATTACGAAGGCATACAGAACAATTTCATATGAAGCTTCTTGCGTTTTGGCTGGTATTCAGCCTATTGATATAACAATACAAGGAATAATCAAACAGTATGATTCTATACATGGAGATGTAAATTATGATGCACCCTTAACACCAAGTGATTGGATGCATCTGCACAAATACCCCAAATACAAGAGGCTAAGGAAGGTACAAATTATTTTCTAAAAATTTATACAGATGGCAGTAAAAAGGAAGAAAATGTCGGAGCCGCAGCAGTGATATACAAATTTGACAATATTTTTTTAAATCTCAAATATAGACTTGGTGGAAATTGTTCAAATAATCAGGCCGAACAACTAGCTGTATTGAAAGCTCTAGAAGAAATACAGAATATAAGTAACACTTCGGGTGAAGAGAAGACTGCAGCTATATATTCTGATAGTAAAGTTGCCTTAGCCCTTTTCCAGAAAAATAGCAAAACATAATAGCATAGTTGAGGACATTCTAAAAACGATAAAAAATTTAGAACAGAAACAATGGACAATTCATTTTAAATGGGTGAAAGCACATATAGGTGATATTGGAAATGAGTATGCCGATGAGCTTGCAAAGGAGGCAGCAAAAGACCTAAATCTGCATGTAATATATAACAAGATTCCAAAATCACTAATAAAGTGTAGAATAAGAGAAAACGGACACCAGCTGTGGCAGAATAGGTGGAATGCAACAAATAAGGGTGCTCAATGCAGACTATTCTTCCCATATATCAAAGAAAGACTTAACATTAAAATTCCTATAACACCGCAGTTTACTGCATTGATATCAGGCCACGGTAAAACAAATGACTACTTACATAGATTCCATATTATAGATAACCCGGGATGTGCATGTGGCTGCCCGCGACAAACTGCGAATCATATGATTTACTTGTGTAAAGAATTTCGGCAGCAGAGAACTACCTTAATAGCAGACATATATAAAAATGGAGGCAACTGGCCGGTTACTAACAACGAATTAGTAACTAAACATCTAAAACAATTTTGTGAATTTATAAACTCTATGAACTTATAGTTAATAAGGTGTTGTAAAATAATGCATGTAATACTGCTCTGCAGTGGGGCATGTTGATTGATTTTCAATAAATTAAAAAAAAAAAAATACATACATACATACATACATACATACATACATACATACATACATACATACATATACTATAATATGCAAGATATATCTCAATTATCTGAAGAAAAACATTTTTTTTCAAAATTTAATATTGCTTTAAACCCCGCAATTAGGTCCTCTAAAAAACACAATGGCGTGACAGGCCAAGAAGGCTCTATCCCCAGCCGGCTGCTGGCCTCACATCCACATATGTTAATCACATGTAGAAGATCAGCCAGTATGGGAGTGACGTGTGGTCAGCATTTTGGGTCCCCAGCCGTTATAGCTGGTTTTCTCAACCTGGAGCTGCTAATGATCGTAGCTACCCAAATGCTTACGATGTTGGGGGATGAAATTCCATGAGAAAATGTCTTCCCCCATGGGGACTCGAACCAGCTCAAATTCTGTAGCTCTGCGCCACTCGGCTAGGCGCGGGACATTTATAAAATCTGGGGAAAAAAAAAAAACATTTCGTTACAATGGAATGACCATATTAATGTTACGTATTTAATTAAAAACTTACAGGCTGTAAATATATAAGTCGTCGGTAATGTCAGTTCGTATAATTTTATTCTTGTAAGATCCCCAAAATAAAACATTTTCGAATTATTTTTATCTACTATACACACTATATTTTGAAGGAACTAAGTGGACCCCAGGACCAGCCTGGACACGAATCCCTGAATACAAATCTCCACTCTTCCGCTGTCCGGGATCGAACCCTGGAATTCTATAGCCAGCCTGAGATCCTACCCTGGAATTCTATAGCCAGCCTGAGATCCTGGACCACATCTGAACAGTAAGCAAATATAAAAAAAATCCCGAACCTGTAAAATATAAACCTAAGATAACTGTTAGGAATAATCCTTGAAGGGATTGATTATAATTATTTTCTAGTAAACCATGATGGAAATTGTTTAACATTAGAAAGGCTATATGTTGCTTATTTCCTAGAAAGACTGATGGTGCAAAATTATCCCATACAAAATAACAATATTTAGAAATTATATAATATTATTTTGTATATGGTAATTGCTTTTGTGTAATCGTGCGGAATTACAATGCATTATTTACTTTTTTTTTACATACATAGACAATTCGTGCACTTTCGAAATTAGAAGAAAAATCAATTATGACACGAAAACCCGTTACATAAAACTCAATTGTAGAACAAAAACATTGTATATAATCAGTATAATGATACATATTCAAAATGCGACAGAAATGTTATTTCACTCAAAATGTTTAGTAAATGTCGGGAGAGCATAAAATATCACATATGTATTTACTTACAACTGTCAAAGGTGAATATTTTCTTCTCTAATCTAAAATATTTCTTACATAGGACTTTATTTTCACACCAAACATTGTAGATATATTTTTAATTTTTCTTCTTTGTGTGTGTGTTTTCTTGTTTCGTTCAGGTGATTCAGCATCATTGCTACTTTTGTCTAGCATTTTTTATTCAAAATATTTACTTCTGTGATAGGGTGTCCATTCGTCCCGTTTTCCCGGGACAGTCCTGTTTTTAAGGAAAATGTCTCGCTGTCCCGAAAGTTTTCTTCGGGACGCTCAAATGTCCCGATTTTGGGATGATACTTTGTCGATGTATTTACGAATGGCGACTTTTGTTTTGTTCTTTACTATGTGACTAACTCCACCAGGCTAAATAAATCTAATCTAATCTATACATACGAACATTAGAAAGCGCCAGTTGTATGACCACGATGCACTGTTTGGTCTATAATCTTTGTTTTTTTACTCTCATACATTGGTAACTGGTATATTTTTCAAATTGTCAAGCCATGGTCAGTGCAGCCAATGTCGGAGATTTCCTGCTGATTCTACGTTAAATCCATGTTTACAATTAATATAACATATTACTGTGCCTGGTTCTGAACATCAGTGTGAAGTGAACTTGAGATTTTTTTCTATTTTTCTTGACAGTCCCGCGCCATAGCCGAGTGGTTTAGGCAAGATGCCTTGGGGCAGAGCTACGGGACTTGCGCTGGTTCGAGTCCCCATGGGGGAAGAAATTTTCTCATGGAATTTCGGCCAGTATGGGACCGGTGCCCACCCAGCATCGTGAGGAATTTCGGTAGCTACAATAAGCAGCGACTCCAGGTTGAGAAGACCAGCTATAACGGCTGGGTAACCAGACATGCTGACCACATGTAATCCCTACTCTGGCTTATGATCGTCTATTGCTCGACCGCGTTAACTTTTTAGCCGGTGAGGGAAAGCATAGGCGCTAGTGATGAAGATGGGGAAAGTGTCTGCTTCTACCGTTGGTACAAGCGAATGACTGGGCAAGTGGCATAATCAGTGGCAAAATATAGTGGTAGAACTACTTGAAATAGGAGATGAAGTTAATGAAAGATCGTCAGAGCTTGTATGCCTATGGGTTTCTGGCTAGTGTGACGTACAGAGAAATTAAATCAGCACTGATTTCCAACTACTGTCTGTCAGACTTAAATGTTTATATACTGTGAATATATGGTCTAACTTTCGCACTTGACATTGTCACTAACAACTGACTATACACGACTACAGGAAAATAAACACTGCCACTGCAGTCTAAGACAAGGGTCTATTACCACTAACCCTGAAGAAGTAATTCTTTTCCCACGTTGTGGTGACTTTTGAAGCAACTAACTATCTTCATGTCCGGTGTTGTAGTAACATTTTGAAGGATTAGTGTCCCAAAAAGAATTACTGGTTCAGGTTGGGTTTGATTTTCGGTAGAGCTGGAATCTCTTCTCAAGGTCGGAAGTTGGTACACAGGATAGGAAAACACTTTAAAAATCACTAATAACTGATTCTTGTAGAAATAGTTATAAATTTATTCATTTTGTAGGTTCCCAGCAGATTAAGTAAATTTAAGTGGTATTATTCTTCACTGTTAATTAAAATAAATTATTTTCTTGTCTGAAATCAATTACTCTTGTATTAAATATTACATTTTATCTTGAGAACTCTTCTTGCTTCTATCTTTGTTGGAAGTTGTATGCAGAATGACCAGTGTAATTATGTATAATTTTAAAGAACATTATTACATCACTTGATTTTATATTTAAATTCTATTGGTTAATATAATGTTTAAATTTGATTTGTTAAATCAAAAAGTTAATTGTTTTAACATCCAATCAGAGTTTAGTATACTTTTATTTAAAAATATTAAGTTAAGCAGGTGTTATTACAGTTACAACAGAAAGCTATATATTTCTGACAACAATTACTTAAAACAATTTTAAAAGCATTATTTAGAAAGACTTATGTAATACAATTTCTTTAATTGTTACTGAGACATTTTTATTCAACAATGAATTATTTAGATGTTTTTCTTTATTTAAGTTATATTTAAATGTTAAAAGAATTTTAAATTATAAAATTATTAACTTTAACTTCCATATTTATTATGATTTTAAAATCCTGCTTTAACCCCTACTCACCCTTACCACATTCTTTTCACAGTTTTTCCGCATTGAAAGTTATATCTCTGTGATTTACATATGTGGATGTGAGGCCAGCAGCCGGCTGGTAAGCCTGTAGCGTTTGGATTTTTATTATTATTTTTTATTTTTCTTGTTAGATAGTCATGGTAGTTGCATTTTTTTCTAGACTTGGTATTAAATAGAGACGAATGACTGTTGTTTACAACAGGTATTTCTCTCCTTGCTAAGTACAGAGTGTCATTTGACTACTAAATTCCGATAAAAAAAAAAGGCCTCAGACTCGTATCATTGATCATTGGTCGTCCAACTTTTAGCTTCAACTTCGGTATTCTTTTTTTATGAGATTAAACATTCTCCGTCTATTATTACATAGGCTTAGGATTTTAGGTGTGCGTTTTTTTATGAAAAATTAAAGCTCTCTGAAAAAACCAATGAGCGAGACGTTGCCTGAAATTGAGAATGAATCAATTTTCTATTGCCTTTGTTCCCTCTTTTTTTTTGTCATATTTAGCCCTTTCTGTCCCATTCTGTCTATAATCCCCCCCCCTGTTTTTCCCTTTATGATGTTTTATTACTTTTTTAATATACCTATGGACCTATAGCGAATTCTGACATTTAATTGACTTTAAAATGTCCAATATATATATATATATATTAAATTATTAACTTTTCATCATCAAGGTAGGAACGAATCTGTCTGCTTTCAGTAAAAACGGGATTGAACAAAATTTTAATTCAGCACAAGGGAAATTTTAGCTTTTTTGGTTTAATTGGAATCAGTAGCATTGAATTTACACATTCTAATTGTTGACAAATTAGCTCTGAGTTTTATTCAGATTGAAATTGAAATTCGAGAGAATAAAAATTAACTGATTTTTTTTTTCTCAGTTCGCTTCCATTTCTGAATCTAAATTGTTTCATGCGTAACAAATTCATATTACCCATTCCGAAGGAGGATGTATCCCAGAAATCCAAGCAGGATTGCATCGAAAAGAATGGAACCATTATGTGATGCACTGTTTGGATCATAAAAGCGAAACCGTATCTTCCAACACATTTCTGTTTCGAAGCAACAATAATTACATTTAAAAAAGTAATTTTTGGTCGATGTGACTAATTTCTTAAATATTGTTGTTACTGGAAGTAAGTCAACGTTCCCACATCTAACCTGGTTGCTATGCAAACAAAAGAAATCGCAATGCTGATATGGACTCAAAAAGCACACGGTACTACATATAAAAACGTCTCCACAGCCAACAATCCTTGCTTATAATAAAACAAATGAAAAGCTACATAGCAACGATCACCAAATGTTTCTTTCTCATAGAAGTCATTTACATCCAACCGATATTTTAATTCATGTATTAAATAAATTATTCATGCATTTAATAAAAATTAGTCACATCGACCAAAAAATAATATGCAATACACATGAGGTAAGCATGTAACAGATCTCGAAAATTGAAGAAGAAAAAAACTCGGCGCAAGCGCCTCTTTTTTTTTTTTTTTTGTTCAAACTTTTTCTCGATCTGTAACAAGTGCTTACCTCACTTGTATCGCAATATACTATTTTATGCATCTCTTTGCCATAATTTAAACTCTCCCTTGTAGATACATTTACATGCACCCATGTCACCTGGGCCTTACTGGAACACGAACCTGTCGGGAGAAGATTGTAAACAAACTCTTCTTTCTTTATTTTTTTAATACGCAAGGACGTGGGAAGTCTCTCTGGATGAGTTATCAGCCCAGTGCTAGGGCCATATCCGAGACTATTCGAATATTTAAGACAAGACACACTATTTACTTATACAGTGAGATCAGTATAGTATTGGGCAGCAGACGGGGGGGTTTGTGCTGTGCGATGACGAAGGTTTACACGTGCAGACACGGGACTTGAAATGTGCGCTGACTCAGCAGTGTAGAGTACATCTCACGCATTCACGGCCACAGTCAGATAGTGTGCTTCTAGTAGATAAGGTGCTCTGTCGCTTTTCCTTGTAACTAAATGACGTGTGCATAACTGTAATCGGTATAATAGTTAATATTTTTTCTACTGAACGTGTATTTATTTATCATCAGTATTTGTTAAACGGTCTCAGTCAGATAGTGTGCTTCGAGTAGATAAGATGCTCGGTCGCTTTTCCTTGTAACTGAATGACGTATGCATAACTGCAGACGGTATAATGACATGATTTTTCTACTGAACAACGCGTATTTATTTATGATCAATATTTGTTAACTCAATCTGCCAGCCAAGTACGAATACTTTTTGAAACACGATTCCCGGGTGTAAAAATTCCGACACGATCAACAGTCCATAATCTGTACAACAAATTTTATAAAGAGGTGTCAAAAATGTATGGACAACGAAGGTGGACAGTTCCAGTACCTGCTTCAATAAAGTTGGTAAGTACGACAATTTGTAAAATAGTTACGAAAATGTGTATGGTTGTATCTCCGGGATCCTACGCTGTCCGTTCCCCGCCGCTAATGTGTCAGCAGTGTTTAGTGAAATCCCTGCGTCTGCTGTCCAGTGCTATACTGATCGCACTGTACATTCATACTAAACGAAGCGAAAATGGTATGGATGATTGTAACGGCCAGATGGTGTTCAGGGACTATTTGTACCTTAAAGTTTCCTGGCATTAGTCTTATAGGCGAGGAAAAACCGCGAATAAACCTCATCCAGGAAACTTGTCTCAACCGGGGATCAAACCCGGGCCTATTGTGCCTAAGGCATCTATGTAACTACTAGATTATAGCAGCGGACTAATAAACTCGTTTACAAATAATCGCATTTTAGTTTTTGTATACTTTCAATTTTCAATACATGACATTTGTGGACTATTAAAAGAAAGAACGCCTTTTTTTTTGGCTTATTTTAGCATCTTTTCCCTTCCTTTTTTTATCCCGAAAATTACACCTAAAAATCCTAAGCTTATATTAGTTTCCGTGTATTAATAACGTTATCACTCTTTGGTTATGGTATATACGTCGTTTTGCTTGGTGTTTTGGACCTGATTCTTCTTTTAAGATTTTAATGTAGAACTCATCTTCCAAAATTTGGCCTGCATATTGTCACAACATTCCTGTCAGTACCGTCTGGATTATGGTTACCGACCCCACAACTAAAGATGGAGTAATGGCTGGAACACTCGAATGATCTCTACTATTGCTGGAAAATCATCACAACTTCGGCTGGCATTGAATGGAATGTGGGTGGTCCTCGAGATTTCCAGTAGTTTTGGTAGTAACCTACGAGATTGTTTAACTTTTTAGTAGATTGTCAATTCATGATTGTAAAAATGTACAAGTCGGTGGATTTTTCCTGTTCCTCAGATCTTTTTTTACATTCCGATATTCAGAGGCGGTATAAACATATATATGTTTTTAAAAAATGTACTGAAAATGGATTGTTATCAGTTATAAGAAAGTCATCATTATCAGTCTCTCGCCATCAGATGATGAAATAGTAAGAGAAATATGATTTGGTAGAAATCCGAATCTTCTGAATTATTCATTGTCACTGCTATCTCCAGAATAATTTTCTGATATATCGTGTCTTACAGCATATAATATTATATCCTCTGGTGTATTTCGCCAAGGAACGATATCGCCAGTATAGTGTATAGGCCTACCCGTTAAAAATTATTTTTGTAGCCTATTTCAATAATTGCACTATAATGATCAAATTATATTTCAGCATTTTTTTTCGTACAATTGTGTCACTGTATACATTCACATACTGTAATTCAAAATAATGTGCTCAATTTGAGGAAATCCTTATAAAATACAATGGTATATCAAATAAAGTCAAAATTGAAAACACCCCACAGAGACGGAACAGTGGTATAGAAAAAAATTAAACTCAAGTAACTTTAAAAATAAATTTACCAATGGAACAAATTTGTCCAGTCCGTCGTTCTAGGCCACGGCTATACAAATGCCGGCCCGCGGGCCGCATGCGGTCATCCAAGCCATTTGAAATAGGCCGTGAAGTTTTCGCTTATTGTAATATAATTTAATGTTATTTTTCTATTAACGTATTTTTTTCAAAAGGATTTTAAGAGATATCATTCCTTTTATGGTGCATCATTTGTTATAGCATATTATATGAAACTCAAAATTAATAGAATTCATGATAAAGTTCCGTTGAGGTATTATTGTATATATTTCCTGTTTTAACAATGTTGATACATTTTTCCGGCATCAATTATTTGTCTTCAATTTCGTTTTATAATTTTCCTCCATTCGTCTCTATTATAAAGGGACGCGCAAATGAGTACCAGATGCTTGTTCTGAGGGTAAAGGCGGCCGTCGCGCAGGCTTGACAACCCGGCTGACATCAAGTGCCGATTGTCCAGAATAAAAAGTGGGAGCCATAACCTCCTACTACCCCAAGGGCCTCCTGAGGCCTGTAGTGGGACTACTTTACTTCGTCTCTATTATAAAACATTTCTTCTTCTATTTCCCAGTCATTCAAAGTTTCTCTAATTCCTTGGATCCATGTGAGATTTGGTCGTCCTTTCCTTTGAGGTATTAATCTTTAAGTTGAGGAGACGGGCCTTTTAGGTAAATATTTTATAATTTTATATTTTGATATTAACTTCTGGATGGTGTTTCTCTTGAGGCCGAAACAGGTCAACAAATGGCCTAAATTCGTGAATGTACTATGATGATGATGATGATATTTTGATATTATATGAAACTAATAAGCGTTATATTACACAATATATATTTGAAATTAATTTAGCATTTATCGATTCTGCACTGTAATTAAATACATTCATCCACTGAACAACCCCTTGTAGCGAGAAAAAAATTATGGTACCATGCTATGTGACCAAGGACAAGATTAATTTCTCCCTCCTCTATCCTCTTCAGTGCGATTGTGTTTTCGAATAGTCGCATTGAATAGGTAGCATATGCTACTTGTAAAATAAATAGGCTATATTTTTTCGTAAGTTGTAACCTTAGTGATAACCTGATTTTGATTACAATTTTAGTAGGTATAATATGCTTTCTATTTTCAAGCATTTGGCCTTCCACGTCTTAAAGAAAAAAATATATATCTGGCCCCATGATTTCATGATAATTGAACACTCACTCGTTATAGGATAATGCACGTAGCACCACCCCCCAACTGTTACTGCCGGTAAATTAAATTGATCCCACTAACCAGAGCTTTGAGACAGGCCCTGGACTAGTAAGAGGTTAAGTCTCCGAAACTTTCTAGGCAAGCCTTGTGTGATGACCACATTTACCCCCAGAACATACGCCTATATCCTGTTCGCTCTAAAGTGATCCACGTCAAAACAAAACCATGTGACCTGCTCACTTTTAATTGGTTATGGACACCGACGTACGTTGTAGAAGCAATATCCTTCGCCATTCCCGCGCCACAAATAATGACGATCAATGTAATCCCATGCCACAATTACTGTCACTTTTGACAGGGAGATGACCGAAACAGCAACAGAAGACTCCCGACTTTCTGCCATTTTGTTTTTTTGCGAATAGATAGAAGCATGACTCAAATGTATCATCCAGGTGTTATAAACATATTTTAGGTTCTATAATATGCATTTTAGGTATATTTTAGAACCATTTATTAATAATATTTATATTCAGAAATCATATTTTTACGTTACTGAAGGGAAACTACTTTTTCCGCGTACTCATTGCTTACACAAGCGTAGGTCGCGTTGTCCATAACCCACTGACAGAGCGAGCAAGTCAGCTAGTTTTGTTTTGTTTTGACGAGGATCGCTTTACAGTAGCGAACAGGCCGGTTATATGTATTAATTGCCATTACGACGCTGGAATAGGTCCTCGGGGATTTGAACCCTCGACCCTCCGGCTTATAACTTATTGCCTGTGTGTGTGCTCTTAGATACGACCGGTAACAGTAGAATTCATACAGTTGAATATAATAACAAAATCGTTTAGAGCGTAAATCCTCTGACACTCAATTCATGCAAATTTCAAGCAGTTGAACATGGAAATTGGACAAATATGCCCTTTACGTTTTTATAGCATTAATACATGAAGATAAATTAGTTTACATACCGCACGGTATAATTGAAGTGATAGCGGGCAATACATTGTGTCAGAGCACTGGCGCATACAGAACTAACATCTGGCCGGCATCCAGTAATTGTGAAGTCTCAGCAGCCAGCTGATCGGGTCGATTTGTCAAGTTGCCAGTAGCAGAAGTTAAATCTCAGCACTGCTGTTCAGTCATACCAAGTAAAGCCCGCTCGTGCTTTCCCATGACGTCTGCTTAAGTCATGCAAAGAACAAATATCTGCGTTTGCTGTAAATTTCGCCATGTACAATGTTATATTAAATCGGGCCACGCCATAGCGTAGTTGGTTAAAACAATACGTAACAAGCCGAAAACGGTTCGACTCCCGATGAGTCAGGGTTTTTTAAACTGGCTCAAACCTTCTAGGGGCGCCATGGCCCCTAGGGTGTACTCTCCCTCTAATGGAAATGAGTATCAGACGCTTTTTCTGGAGACAAAGATGGCCATCACGTAAAGTTCATATCTCGTGCTAATTGTAAAATTGTAGGCTTTCACGGCCGGTGTTTTGATTCCTGTTTGGTTCGTATTCCGGTTTCATTGAATGTCGACGTTTCGTCTACTACTGCGGCAGACATCTTCAAAAGATTTTGCGTGCTCTCTATGAACTCCTCAACTGTCAGCTGCAGACTGGTTGAGGTGAAAGAGTACGCAGAATCTCCTTAAAATATCTATCGCAGTAGTAGACGAACTAAACTCGTGCCGATTTTCTAGAAAGGTGTCTCCTACTATCTCAAGGGCCTCCTAAGGCCTATTGTGGGATCACTTTACCTTTTATTAATTCGTGTTAAATGAAACATTTTGAAATCCTGTTGGTTCAAATATATGGATACTATGTATAATACATAGGTATCTTTAGATATTTACATAATCTTTTTTTCACAAATATCTGTCAAATCTGACAGTGAATTAAATCGAAGAAGGTGTTTGTTCAGAGGAATTGGAGAGATGCAATTTGAGATAGAGAGCCCAAGGTCTCAGCGGAAAATTGCATTTTTTTACCAGCCTCGTGGGCTAGTGTTCATCGTTCCTGACTACAGTTCATGAGGTCCCGGGTTGGATTCCCGGTCAAACCATGGAAATATTTCCTTAAAGGAATTATTCCTGTGGTTGCCTATGGTCTGGGATTTAGGTTAAGAATTCTCCAGGTGCATCGTTATCATTTATCCTATCACCCATCACATCATCGGGGTAACGTAACTCCGCCTTCCAGGTATCCCAACCTAAGAAATGGATTAAAATTCTGCCAATGCCAGGGGTGAAAGCATAAATGTCATAAAAGACAACCTGGTGACATTAGACAAAAAAAAATATTCATAATCTATGGGAATATGGGTTGAGATATGTTTATACCTTCTTTGGAGATTGAATGAAGTCCAACTGATATGAATTAATTAAACATTGTCAAAATTTCGTTTCTTAAATAATATGTGAAAATGTTGGTATATAATGCACAATTTTAAAATCTTTGAGAAAGATGAATTTTTAAAATAAGAATCCCCAATAGAGGTCCTAAACCATTCCATACCATTCTTTACTCCTATAGGCCTACGTTTTCAATTGGTTGTCTAGAATTCCTCTATAACCATAGGCCTATAGGCCTACATTTTTTAAATTTAATTCATTAACATTCTAAGTATCTAATTATGTTTAATTCAGATGAAACTAAAAATAGCAAAATTAAATAATATTTGTTATCAACGTTACACAAGAATAAATGGTAACATTACAGCTGTGTATTACATATTTTAATTAAAATTACTAAAGTCTATAGTTGTGATAATCAGGCCTATACCCACCATCATCTTAACCATTGCTTCTCCTTTCGCACAAAAAAAAATTGCGACCCTAAGACTATAAAATATTTTATTGATCTTAGATATTAAATTTAATCGTCCGCGGTGGACTAGTGGTTATGCTCCTTGCCTCTGGTCCTGAGGGTCGCGGGTTCAAACCCGGCCGGGGTCGATGGATTTTTTTAGGATGGAAAAATCCAAGGAGCAAGTCCTCCGGAAGGGACTTTAAGCCGTGGGTCCCGAGTCTCAAGATTTTCAGGCTCGTAAAAGATCCTTAAGCATGAATGAAAATGCCTCTAAGCAAAATTTACCAAATTTTCCTGTCCTAGTACTACCTTGGTTTCCTAGATGTCAGTATGAGGCAGAAAGCTGACCACGGACCACTCAAATGACATCTATACGAAAACAAGTGTAACTAAATTAATATGGTTCAAATTCTTCCCTGTAGGGGAGAGCGCCTAAATCTCTGTTAAGGGAAACATGGGCTTACAAGATACAAGAAGAAGATATTAAATTTATCATTTTTCACCAAAATACAATTTTATTTGAAGAGAAAAATATACACTTGAATTGGGATTTGAACCCGATGTTTCTGGTTATGTACACCAGTGCTCTGACCACTGAGCTATCAGGCTCCTGATTTAAACAAATATTTATTCTCTCCTTTTTGTATGAATTCCCGTTGAGTCTATGAACTCTTTGTTCTACACGCCGTCTGCGATTTCTTTAACATGAAGACTGAAAATTAACACCAAATGTATAGCCAGTGAAGCTTATTTTTGATCTTAGATATTAAATTAATCACTTCTCATTGAAAGACAAAAAAAATGATTATGTTTATTCCTGAGGAATTCCTCCTTAAAATCGGCGCACTTATTTTACTTCATCACTTTGTGTGTGTGTGAGAGAGAGAGAGTAGATGGACTCACCCACAATCATACACATATGCAAATGCATCCATGGAATTCAAGCCATAACTGAAGTGGTTGGTATCACTGGCTACTAAATTACCACTCAGGGAGCCCATAGTAAGAGCAATACAACCTGTCAACTTTAGTTTGTTTTCTTACCTGGATTTGAGTACATCTCTTACCAAGTAGCCTCTCAGTTATTAATTATTATTCTGTACTCCATTCCAAACCCTATACTCAAAATGAAGAGGAAACAAAAATAAAAGTGAAGATGAATATGTACCACCAGAAACAGAATCGGATGCAATGTGACAATCAGTAATATAAATAAAATTTTAATTCCTCTCAGTGAATCGCCCATCTCCAAACAAAAACTTTGTGTGAAATCATATGCTTGTAGGAAGGCCAGAAAAGAAAACTTTATGATATAACCAGAAACGAATACAGGCCAATGGAAAGCCATTAAATCTGTACTTGTGAGGGAAAACTGGTTAAAATATGTAGGCCTACTATTGAAATTCATAATAAAATTCCATTGAGGAACCAGTCAAAATATAAATTTAATATGTGTAAGGTACCATCTTCTTCATCTTGGATAAAATTTGTTTATAAGTGTAGGCATTTCGGATCTTAATCCTTCTGCTGTTGGTAATTCCTAAAGACCTATAGTTTCAAACAAATTTAACCAAGTTGAGAAAGGCATATATTTTACATATATTGTTATAATTTTATATTTAAAAATATATTTTGATGCATCAGATTCACCTTATTTATTAAGAATTTCATAATGTTACTTCTTATTGTAATTTATTAGTAAGTTTATTGATATATTTAGTAATTCTGCAAGTTTTTAATGGCATTATAAAAATTTTAAATCATCATTTTATGATATATATCTGCCATGTAACTCATATGGCAATCCCTAACTTAGTGTAGGTGATCCACTTTCAATACCCAGCAGAGTTGGAAATTTTAATTGTAAAATGTTAAATCTCAGGGTTAGGAGAGGCGTTTGTGTACAATTTTTAATCACTAGATTGTATGCCAGGTGCCTACATTATATTCTGAATCCTTCCAAATTACACTTGTGTTGAGAAGTTTTCGTTGCTTTTGTCTTTCATACTTTTTTCTGTTCGGCTTTGATTGATTTAGTCTTTTAGCATTTTATTTATTTTTTTTAATGTGTGGGGAGCTGGCCCACAGCATAAACCCCCAACCTGGAGGACCAGGAAAATTTCTGTCTGGGTTTTCCTCCCATAGCCTTTGAAGATCCCTCTTCACCGCAAGGCAGCGTTTCTCTATTTCTCTTAGAGATAGGGTTGCCTCTTCCGCCAGATCCACTGTGTTGAATATCTGGCAGTAAATAGCAATGAAAGAGAAAATTTAATATTGGAGGAAGGAATCCAAATAAAGCAAGTGAAGCAAACTAAATATTTGGGAATAATTATGGATAACATTGAAGGTATAGGCAAAGAGAATATAAAACATAGAATTGAATTGAGTAGCAAAATAATATCATTGTTAAATTCCATATGGTGGGATAAGCATATTTGGAAAGACACAAAAAAATATATTGGTAAAACATTGGTGGAATCTATTGCAATGTATGGAAGTGAGGTATGGACAATCAATAAGTACTACAAGAATAGACTAATAGCTAGAAATTGATCATTTATGCAGAATTGCCAGAAAGTCAAAATTAGAACATGTTACAAATAAGGATATTAGAAATATAATGGAAGCAGAAGAAAACATAATTGAAAGAATTGAGGAGAAGGAATTAAAGTGGTTAGGACATGTTTTAAGAATGGAAGATGAGCGAAGGCCAAAGCAACTATATCAATAGCATCCGACTAGAAGGAGGAAGAGAGGGAGACCGAAGTTAACATGGAAGGAAAACGTGAAGACATTATTGCAAGCAAGAGGGCTAAGCATTGAAGATGCCCAAGATTGTAGGCTTTGGAGGTTTGGCACGGGAAGACGGCAGCAGCTGTAAAAAAACCCATAGATAGATAGTTGAGAAGTTGTGTGATACTGTTGACACGATTAGTCCATCAAATGGGAGCAGTAAATCTTGTCTCCTTGGTGTTTTTCAACAAATGTTGGTTAAGTACTGGCACCTGGTGTTTAACTATCTTCACTTCATTTTTATCATCACTTAAATGTACTCTCCTCTCTGTACACAATACAAGTTTGCTTCACCTATACAATATGGTATGCCAGAGTGGTACATAAAATAGTAATAGACCTCATTAACATCATCTATCCACCTAGTGTGGAACCTCAAGCATGGAAAATGCAAACACACAACACATATAAGTATAAAATATTTCTAATTTACATGTTTCTTTATTTCAGAATGGTGATTTATGTATTTCAATCTTGCATCCTCCAGTAGATGACCCACAAAGTGGAGAGCTGCCCTGCGAAAGGTGGAATCCTACACAGAATGTTAGGTAATTTGCAATTAATACATATTCACCTAAAATTAAATCAAATATTTCAGTTTTTTCAGATAAACATTTGTTTTTTGTAAGTACGTTTTTTATTTGTAAATAAGTTTACAATTAAAATATTATTATTCAATGTTCCAGGTTGTCATTTCAACATTTTTGGTGTTCTCTCCTGGCATTGGCATAATTGTAACCCACTTCTGAGGTTGGGGCACCTGGAAGGTGGGGTTACAGCTGCCCCGATATGATGGGTGATGATGATGATAGTTGTGCACCAGGAGAGTCCTAATTCCAAAACTTAATCTAAGGCATATATGAATAACGATGATTATAGTAGTCATATGATGTTCAGGGGACCATTTGAGCCTTAAAGTTTCTTGACATTTGTCAGGAACACCCTGAAAAAACCTCACTCATGAAACTTGTCCCAGCATGGATTGAACCTGGGCCCACTGTGTAACAAGGAGCACACTACCTCGAGACCACGGCGGTGGACTCACACAATTAAAATATACAATACACGAATAAATTCAAATTTAATGTAGCTGTAGAATTTATTTTAATTCTTTCTGTAAGTATATATGAGAGAGAAAATGATTTAAGATCATTATTTGAGCAAGGAACTAGTTACTTCCTAAATCATATTTCTCCAATACTTGTGCCATGTTCTTGGTCATTTTCAAACACTTTTTACACACTTTATATTAGCTTGACCTGTATCTATCTATCTATGTAACGGAATCTTTCAACGCGATTTTCACCCACTTAAAATCATTGGATCGACTTGAAACTTTGTATACTTGTAGAGGACCCGTGATAATACAATAATTTCATATTTATTTATTGTAATTTCCTGGTATCTGGTACTCTTTAACATGTCACTTTTCCTCTGTTTTTTTTTTTTCGTATCACAGTTTGAATTACTGTTCATATAATAGTGATAATTTCATGCAGCATGTTTATGATTTTGTTCTTCTGTTAACATTATACATTCAGCCAACAGTTGCCTGCTATCTGTGTAGAATCCATTATACAAATAGTAAATAGATATGGTAGCTTTTATTTCATGCTTGCATGCAGTTAGCTTACAGATAACATGATCTGCTTTCAGTCTGTACAGATTTGAAATTAATTGTAAAGCAATTGAGGTTATGTAATAAAATGTTAGAATATTAAAATAAGTACCTGATACATCAGTTGTCCTCAACATAAATTACATTTATGTAATTAAATACATTATGGATTTTTATCAAGTAAATGCCGATTCAATTGAATAATTAAATTTAATTTGTTTAAAAAACTTTATCAAGTACTTAAAACTATGAAGGCCTTTCAGAATCATATTCCATTTTCTACATTTCATTTGGTACTGAGGTTGGTGTATAAGTTGTATAACGGGTTAAGGTCTATGGGTGTGTTCTCGTTCAGCATGGTTATGTTCTTTGCTTTTTTTTATATAATTTCTATGTCTTCTTGGGTACTGCTTTTGTTGTTGTTCTCTCTATTCAATGTTGACATGATATTATTGATTTTGTCGAATTGATGATCCGTTTCTAGTATATGTTGGGCAAAACTTGATTTTTCTTTGTGATTAATAACATTTTAAAAATATTAATTAGAAAGAAAAATAAAGTTTTTCCAAACATGTACTAGAAACGGGTCATCAGTTTGACAAAATTGATAATACCATGTCAATATTGCTTAGAGCGAACAGTAACAACAAAATTAGCATCCTTGAAGACAGAAATTTTAAAAGAAGCAAAGAACATAGACATGCTAAAAGAGAACACACCCATAGACCTGAACCCATTAAACAACTTATACACCAACCTGAGTACCAAATGGAATGCAGAAGATGGAATATGATTCTGAGAGGCCTTCATAATTTTTAACTATTTGGCGAAGTTTTTTAAACAGAAATTTAATTTAGTTGAGTACGATTGATATATCAGGTACTTACCTCAATATTTTAACCTTCCATACGGATTTGAGTACCGTAATAGATCTGAATTTTTTATTTAATTTTTATTTATAGATACTCTTGACATCTAAGATCACATGTAAATGCCAGGTAAACCATTTAATTAATAATAAATTAAAATGTTTCATACATCTCCTCATAATTAATCTTCTAAATAGATCGCGATTTCAGGGTCTTGACAAACCCATCCTCAGTATACTTATGCCGACTGATGTTATGTCGATCGGAAGAACCACACAAAGAACTTTCCATATGGTTTTTTGAGGTAACTAGAACTCCTGACTGCCTCAATATGCAGACTACATATGAAGACTTCTCTGATTCTGTCAACATTCACAATTGATATACGTGGCCATCCTGTGCTTTACTTTTTAATCACAGAACCAGTCTCTTCAAACTGATAATACCTATAGTAGATGTTGATTCATGTTTTACCAAAACATGTGCAAAAAAGACATAATTAAATTTTTTATTTCACTAGCTCCAAAGCAAAATTAACTTTCTCCTGGTTTATATATTAAATTTGGTTGCTAAATATGTTGTCTTTCGATCGACATAACATCAATTGGCATAAATATATTGAGGATGTGGTTGCCAAGACCCTGAAATCGCGATCTACTTCGAAGATTAATTACGAGGAGGGGTATGAAACATTTTAATTTATCTTAAATTAAACCTCATAGTGATTTATTCCTATAAAAGTTCAAAACCATTTAATTGTTTAAATTTATGTGCTGTGTGGGTTCCAGGAATAAGCATGAATGCTATATTATCAAAAATTGAGTAAGATATGCTTGAGAACTTTATGGTTTCGAGTGCCTGTACAAGTGTTTCAGAATTCACCGTTAGGAATTTAGCTTATTAGAGAAGGATTACAGACAAGCAATTTGATAAGGAGATATTTACAACTAATCAATTTTCAAAATTTAGGTTTTAGAGAAATGTAAATATTTTGGCAAATACTGAGCAATATTGCATATTCTTCTTCTTCTTCTTCCTGCCAAGTATTAGGCCAAGGCCTGTTACGATCCTATAGAAAATTTTCCCTCCAGCATTTCATAGGATGGCCCAGTGATCTTCGTCTTCTTGGTATATAATTATAAACAGCTTAGGGGATCCGATTTGAACTCATTCTTTCTAGATGGTGTTTCCAATTTAGTTGGTACTGTTTAATATATTCCAAAATTGGCGTAGTCTTCAATTCTTTAAGATATCGGTGTTCCTTTTCCGATCCCATCTGGTGTAACCCGCTGTTCTGCGCATGAATCTCATTTCACAAGCTGTTATTCTGCTTTCATGTCGTCTTTTTAGTAACCATGCTGCACTACCATAGGCCAACTCTGATCTAGCCAATCTGGTGTTTTTTTGTACAAGGGATGGTTTCATAACTTGATTAATAATTCCCTCTATAAAAGCTAAATTTTGAAAATATGGTTAATTATTTTTCTTTGTATCTCTAAATAAGGTCAACGGCATTCCATTTCATGATTAAATTAAAATGCTTCATACCTCTTCTCATATCCAGTCTTCTAAGTAGATCACGATTTCAAAGCCTTTGTGGCTTCATCTTCAGTGCTATCTTGTCGACTGATGTTATGTGATCAGAAGAACTACTTCTTCTTCCCTCTGTTGGTGGACCGATAAACCTCCCGGATCCAATCAGAATCTGTGGGAATTTTGAAGTTCATATAAAAAAAAAAAATTATGAACTTCAAAATTCCTGCAGATTCTGATTGGATCCGGAGGTTTATTGGTCCACCAACAGAGGGAAGAAGAAGTGGTTCTTCTGATCGACATATCAGTCGACAAGATAGTACTGAAGATGAAGCTGTGAAGGCTTTGAAATCGCGATCTACTTAGAAGACTGGATATGAAGAGAGATATGAAGCATTTTAATTTAATCATAAATTAAACCTCATAGTGATTTATTCCTGAAAAAAGTTCAAATTCCATTTCATACTCATATTTCAATTTAATACTAGATTATGAACATTAATTACGACAATTGACAATTTTTCAGCAGAGATCCAGGATTTTTATCTCAAATTACTTGGGCCCTTTATAATTTGATAAATTTCTTTGATTGAATTATGAAAAGCCCTGCATAAATCCAAAACCATCATTGTTTTTTATTCTGTATTCTAATTAGACTTTTAAATATCAACTTTAAAAAATTAAAATTTCATAAAATCATAATTGCCTCCATATACCTTATATCCATCCATCCATAGTAATTCTGCCCGAGGGCAGGTCCTTCACTGCAATCATAGCATTTTCATGCTATGCTTACAGCTTTACTAGGGAATTGTAGGTGCGGTAGCTTCCCATTGCTTTCCGCACCGGTGAAGGATGATGATGATGATAATGATAATGGTGACGAAGGCCATATAATTTTGGGGACCATTTGGGCCTTAAAGTTTTCCTGACGTTTGTCTTACAGGTGAGGAAAAACCTCACCCAGAAAAACTGCCCCGACCGAGGATTGAACCCGGGCCTGCTGCATGACAAGGCAGCACGCTACCTCGAGACCACAGCGGTGGACATACCTTATATTTGTTCATAATTTATAGATATTTAGATAGATAAAAATTTCAAATTTATTTGTGTTAATATTGCTTGTGATACATTGACCATATGGAAATCTTATAATGAGGGAAGTTAAGTGTTAAACTATCAATATACAGCATAAATACAAACAAATGTAACTAGTTTACATACAATTATGAAGACATTTTATGATAGAAAAATGTATGAGACAACATTGGATAGAATAACTCGAAGATTACATTGCTGTAATTGTGCTTTTATGCAAAAGCAACATATTTAGCAACCAGGATAAAGCTTATTTTGTTTTGGAGCCGGTGAAATAAAAAAATTTACTTCTTTTTGCACCCGTTTTGGTAAAACATGAAACAACATCTACCATTGGTATTATCAGTTTGAAGAGACTGGTTCTGTAATTAAAAAGTAAAGCACAGGATGGCCATGTATATCAATTGTCAATGTTGACAGAATCAGGGAAGTTTTCATATGTAGTCTGCAGAAGTCCGCATATTGAGGCAGTCAGGAGCTCCAGTTGCCTCAAAAAAAACCATATGGAAAGTTCATTGTAAACGACTGCATGAAACCATATTGCACAATATCAGTTCTGTGAGGAAATATAAGCAGACATGGAGAATAATGATTTGGTGGACTCCTACTTTTCTCTGACGAAACTACATTTCATTTAAGTGGGAAGGCTACTCGCTATTATGTGCATATGTGGGGCACAGAGAAAATCAACATATTTTGGCCCATTTTTCTTCATTAAATGGACTGTAAGTGGGATAATTTATGTTGACATGCTGCAAACTAACTCACTGGCACTATCAAACCCGTAGGTTCATGGGCACACTGACATAAGCTCTCCATACATCCCTATCCTGAGCCAATGTTTTCCAATCATCCTCTGTATAATCTACTTCCCTCAAATCATAGTTAATGTTATTCTCCAACTTCATCTTGGATTCAAGTTCAGCCTCTGGCCACTGATTCCAACGTTTTGGCATGATCCCACATGCCATTATCAAGGAATGATAAGTTCGAGTCACAGGTTTAGGTCTTATATAATTAAACAAATAGAGTTTTCGCTGTGGTCTGTTTCCGAAGATGTACACCCATCCAAGGTTTAGTTCTTATGTAGTTAAACACCTTCAGTTTTCCCCAGAACAGCGAAGAAGATATGAAGAAAACCTTGGTTGGGCAACATGGAGCGTGGTCGATGCTTGGATGAGTCTACAGCTTCCGAAACAGACCACACTGAAAACTGAAGGTGTTTAACTACATAAGAACTAAACTTTGGATGGGTGTACATCTTCGGAAACGGACCACACTGAAAACTGAAGGTGTTTAACTACATAAGAACTAAACCTTGGATGGGTGTACGTCTTCGGAAACAGACCACAGCGAAAAATCTATTTGTTTAATTATATGAGACCTAAACCTGTGACTCGAACTTATCATTCCTTGATAATGGCATGCCATAACGGGGAATCAGTAGCCAGAGGCCGAACTTGAATCCAAGATGCGGAAAACCCAAGTAAACTTTCTTATTCATATGTATATATACTAGAAGTCCCGGCCACGCGTTGCTGTGGTTGAGGTATACGTTAAAAATTTTAAATTAAGTTGCTGTCTTTCAGCCAGATTACTTAAAACTAATACTTACACACAAAATTAAACACTGAACACAATTAAATGATGAAATAATCAACATTTGTTATTCAATTGAAATTTGTGGTTGCAACAAAAAGCACAGCCACCTGGATCTCTCTTTGTTAAATAATAAACCAATTACCTTACCAAATTACCTTACACCGCTATCTGTTAGAATCGTATGGAACTCACAGATAATTACACTGCCATCTGTTAGAATCATATGGAGCACAGCACGAGATAATTATAACTCTTTGTTAACTAATAAACAATACTAATTCGCCAATAAAGTAAGTGTGATGCGACTATAATTTAAAGTACTATATATACTACTCTAAGCATCTAAGTTGGAAGTCAAACTGCATACAGTGTGCAAAAATTTATTAAAATTGGTTCAGTAGTTTAGGATTCCATCGTGGACAAACAACATGACACAAAATTTTTAGATTATTAAGATATAAAGATGGTGGGAGTATCCCAAGTGGACTATTGGTTACCTTACTCGCCTTTGGTTACAAGCTGTAGATCCTGTGTCAAAGGTACTGCTGAAATAAGAAGTCTCTGAGCTAAATTAGTCAGTCCTTTCTTGATGACTCCAGCTTTAATTTTTTAATGCTAGTTAACCTAGTCGTTAGAATACTACCTATTTTTTGAAAGTGGAGATTTTAAGTGATGTTACATATTATGTCGATAGACATTGAATGACATATAAGTTGTAATATAAGATGCTTCTTTTAGATTAACGAGTAAAGTGATTTTAGCAGTGAAAGGAACTCTAAAATATTTGCCGTCCAAAAGCTGTTACAGTTGCAGATTTGAGTTTTGCTTTGTTTAGGTTTCATAAATATAGTGGCTTGGACTGTGATGCCTTTAATTTCCTGTGTTAAGAAAGTCATATTCAGATTTGTGTGTCATCTAATAATCCATTGTCACTAGCTGGGTTGAACTTGGGTGATCTCTAATCCATAGGTGAATATGGAAGCCACTAGACCACTGAAAATGACCAAGAGTACATATTTAAAAATATATTGGTAATCTGCCTGCATGAAATTCCACACAGGCCTGAGTGCACCAAGAGCTTCGTATAAATAGTCTGCTAATATGGTGTGTGAAACAAAATTAAGTAATGATACATGTGTGTATATTTACCTCTATTATATAAAATGCAAAACAAATAATAATTGTATTTATTTTCAGAACTATTCTGCTCTCTGTGATCTCTCTGTTGAATGAACCAAACACATTCAGCCCTGCCATAATGGGGACTGTTGCAGTTATATTGTACAGAAGTTGGAGAGACATCAAATGGAAAACGATCACAGAGAATATGAAAATATTATAAGGTATAACTTGACTCTTGCATATAGATTTCATTATTTTTATTATAATTTTGTTTTTCTCTGAGATATTTCCATTTTCCATATGGATTATTCGCTTAGCCTCATCCAGACATCTCTATCCTCCCAGCATTTTTTGTTCATGATTCCTACACTTCCAAACTTTACTATAAATAATATAATTATCCCTTATTTTTCTTCAGTACTCAATCTTAGACTATGTATATAGACTCAAATTTAATCTGGCAAACACAAGTGAAACACATCTGTAAAAACACTTTCTATTTTTCATTATCATAAAGATATTTCTTCCAATATTAAATTAATGTTGGGAAGTAAACATTATGAGGTATAATCATTAAAATTCATCGGAGAGCATTTTGTTTAAACTACTCACCTCATAGGATTCATGCTTCCACGATACCGCGGTTTCAAACACAGTCATATTCATCCTCAGCCATAACTCCGACTGGCGAAATTCTTCGGCCGTCAACTGTTCTATTGTTGCCATCTTCAGTGCTGCCATCTATGTTCTCCGATGAATTTTAATATTTATAATTATAACGTACATAAGAGAAGAATTTGCATCTAGATCGTAACTCGCCTCGGTAGCTCAGTTGGTAGAGCACTTGGCCCGGAAAGCCAAGGGTCCCGGGTTCGAGTCCCGGTCTAGGCGAAAATTTTTCTCTTCAAATATAATTTATCCTTCTATGAGAAGTGTTAAATTAATAATAAAAATCGTCAATAGAAGCCCTACTGGCTATAAAGTAGTGTTAAATTCCCAATAAATGTCTTCTTAACTAAGAAGCCGCCATTTGCAAAGATAGAAGCTATGGTTTCAAGCATTTGGCGCGAGGGAATTATAACGTACATAAGAGAAGAATTTGCATCTAGATCGTAACTCGCCTCGGTAGCTCAGTTGGTAGAGCACTTGGCCCGGAAAGCCAAGGGTCCCGGGTTCGAGTCCCGGTCTAGGCGAAAATTTTTCTCTTCAAATTTAATATTTCTTCCTGTTTCATTAAAACAAAATTCTTGGACAGAACCTTGTGTTGCCACACTTCAATTATTGTGACATTATATATTATGAGCTAAACTTTGATATGTCACAGAGACTGCAGCAAGTTCATAATGCTTGTGTTAGTTTCATTTTCAACATCTACCTTTAAGATCATATTTCTGTACATTTAAATAATTTCTCTTGGCTCTATCTTAATAATGGATGTAAATTGAACTCTCTTTCACTTCTTTTCAAGTTTCTGTGCTCTTAGTTACTTGGCTTCCAGATTTCAGAAGTTATCTTCTCACAAATTTTGACACTAGGTCACAAAATAACAATCCACTAACAATTCCTGTCCACAGCTCCTCTTCTTATTCTACATCTTTCACAATAGCCTCTGCCTGCTCCAGGAATTTCCTCCCTCAAGATATCGCAGGGTGCCACATACATGATAGCTTTAAGTCATGCTTGTAAATTAATGCTTTTTATTATTTTTAACATTACCTTTTTAGCTAAAAAAGTAGTGTTAAGAAGAGTAATAAAAACATTGAAAATGAAGCTATACTAGCTATAAAAGTAGTGTTAAAAATCCCACTAAAGAAGCTGCTAGAAAGTATGTAGAATGAGAATGTTCTCGACTTCAAGCATTTGTGATTATGTAAGTAAGAGAAAAATTTCTGTCTAAATCAGGAGCCTTGATAGCTTAATGGATAAAGGACTGATGCAGAAAACCAGAGATCCTGGGTTCATATCTGAGTTTAGGCTTTAAATTTTCTCTTAAGATATTAATTTGTCCTTTAACGTGACAAATTTAAAAATAACCGTCGAAAAGTATAAATTAATTTTTCTCCACAATGAAATTTATTTTATGTCATTAGTAGTTTTATTTTCATTCTGTATATCTTGTATATTTTATGTTTTGGGGCATGCTGTAGCATAGTTTGTTATGGCAGTAAGCTTCTAGCTGGAAGGTTGAGAGTTCGAGTCCCAGTGGAGTCAGGATTTTTTAACTGACCTAAACCTTCTGTGGCATCATGGCCCTGGTGTCGACTCAACCTTTAACCAAAATGAGCATCAGATGCTTGTTCTGGGAATAATGATGAAGGGTGGCAACCATCATGTACCAATTGTCTAGAAAAGTGGGAGCCTTAACCTCCTACTACCCCAATGGCTTCCTAAGGCCTACAAGTGGAATCACTTTATTTTTATTAAGTTCTATTCAAATATTCAATTTATTTTAACCCTTTGTACGCCATGCCCGGCATGTGCCGGTGAAATTGAGAATATAGCGGTATGCCATGCCTGGCAAGCTCCGGTTTTTATTCTATTATTTTAAATATTCTTTTTCCCAAAGTTTTTACTTCAATTTACTGAAACTATTTTTCGTTCTGTGTTTGTACATCCCTTCTTAGTAATATTTTCCACATCCCTTACAGAGTAACGGTACAGGCCGGTGGTAAAAGAGTTTTCTAAAAGAGGATGTACATTCATATTTGAAGGTCTTTTTGGCTATGGAATGTTGCAGTTTCAGGATTTTCTCTTTATTTATTTTATTTTTAGTTGAAAAGATGCCTGGCCAAGTGGTAGGTCATGCAGTGAAATGCAGTGTTTCATGTCACGAAGATGGCGAAAATACAATACGCGAGTTTATTGTGTCAGTTTTATCAGAAGATGAAAGTAACAGTAATAGTTCATCAAATGATTATTCATTTGACGAAAGTGATAGTACTCCTGTTTCTAAGAGGCGATTATTACAATCTAAGCCTGTAAATAGTAAAGCTAGTGATGTATAGACCTAAATCAAAAGGATGTGAGTGACAGTGGTGGGCGTGTCGTGCCAGACGAAACATGTGTCATAGAACAGCTGTTTGACTGGAAATGATTCGAACCCAGAACCATAAAATATGTTCAACAATATTTAATATAATAAGTGTTTAGTGATAATGCCATCAAAATTATTCAATAGAATAAATGTTTTAGAGATAGTGATAACAAATTTCAATGAAGACACCGTGCTGAGTTCGAACCTGAGATCTTTTGTAAGTGGAAGCAACACCATGTTACCTTCCAATAAATTTATAATGAGTGTAAATTCAATTTATAATGGCATGTAGATAGTAAATTAAACTTTATGTAGGTCTGTATTATATAGTATGGTGTTGTACTTTACATTTTAAAAAAAACTTGGCTCCCACAGCCCAGCTGGCAAAAGGGAAATTTGGCAGTCAAAAGGTTAAAATCAAAGTTTAGTGAAAGTATAAGGAATCAGGTTAAACCTGATCTTATTAGTATCCATATTTTTGCTTCATATGTGACCTTGAAAAATTAGCACTAGCACTTACTATTATATCATTATCATCATCACTACATGTTGTATATCATGTGGCAATCTCATTTTTCAGATACTTCCTTGGATGTCCTAGAGATTTTTTTCCTATAGTGTTGGTAGTGAAATAAGTTTCTGGGATTATATGAGATCTGATCTACATATTGTGAATGGCTTATCCAGTTGTTCTGATAGTGTTGTATGAGTAGAATACAATTCCAGTGCTTATGATGTCATTTTGTATTCTAACAGTATACAGCATACAATTTTCTTCTTTCTATGTATTGTAGAGACTCAATAAAGTTGTATAAAACCAGACTACATAAAATAGGAGAATCCACAGAGTATTTAATACAGAGGAGAAACTGCTTACAGTGATGCCTAAAAATTTATGATGAACAACAATGAGCAAACTACAATGGTAGTGCTGTTTCGTAGTAACAGAATATGTAACTAATAAAACAAATGCAAGGCACACTGCGTGTTCACTCGGGATTATGGGAAATTAGCCATTTTGTAAATTGAAATATTTAACCTGTTTTTAACTGCCATCCTTCTGTTCTATGTAGGCGGTAATGTAAAAATCATATATTATTAAAAGTTAAAAATCATGGAGGTAAGATGTCCAGACCAAAAATAATATAATTAAAATAACCTCAAAATATAACTTCCTAAAATTAAATATTAAAAATCATTACTTAGATTTTATTTCATTCTAATTCGTAAATAAATTCAAACTTGTTTACGTTTTAATGTGAATCTATTTTCAAAGATAAACCTACTAGAAGTGATAAAATTCTAAGATTTGTTAGGTAAGGAAAAGTGATGTTAGCGTACAGCCATTTCTAATAAACATTTAAAAAAATGTGAGTGACTTTATAATGGATTTCAGATGTACAACATGGCTAAGGTTCTTTAATAAATATTGTATATAGCATAATACATATTGTATAAAATATGTATGTGAGAATAAAGAGGTAGGTCAATTGTACATATTTAAAAGAGCTCATAATGCACGATTTTAAATTTTAATAAACAAAATAAATTAACATGTTTTATTTATTTCCATTCTTCCCTTCTGTTAAAATTTTTAAAAAATCTTTAGGTCTGAGAGGCTGGGTACAACTAATTCCGTAATTATTTACCAGATGGTGTTGTATAATTATAATTCATAATTTTACCACCAGACAGTGCTGAATTTCATATTAGTACCAAAAAAAATTGAAAAAGATTTAGGTGTCATCAGTTAGTTCTACACTAGCGCCGCTTATGGCATGTACGCGAAACTTGTCCACTTTCTCCTCTGGATACTCTGTGGGAAAATCTATCTATCTTATAAGACACATTGTAATATATAATCATTTGTGAACAATTAGACTTTTGTCATTTAGATTTCACAGAACACCACATAACGACTTCCTTGTTATGAACATGATATTTAAATTACTATACTCAGCCAAGCCATTTGCATCTGATAGTTAATACAACTGTCTGTTGTATTTCCTTTTTATGCATTAAAGTTTATTAAAATGTGTTTTAACCTTTTAGAGATTAATGTTCAATGAATAAGACAAATATTTTAAATCAATAAATAATCTTCATAATTAAGAGTAATTAGAGTTAGTATTTCAAATATGTGGGCTTGAAAATTTTAAGGCAATGCATCTGTGAAATTTGTAAAAATCTATAAATTTCATCAGATCAACTTCAAATTTTAACCATACCATCACAGTATCATAGTGATACTATATACAAAATTTTGTTAAGCTATCTCAAAAACATTTTGAGAAATTAATTTTTTTAATTAAAAATGTTACTGCTTTTTTTTATATGTCAATAATATGTTCCTTGTACCAAACGGTTTACCATATCTGACTTATTTTTTTATAAACTTAATAGAGTAATATAAATAAACTGATGTGCAGGTTTCTTTTAATTTGAACCAGTTTCGTAGGAAAAAAAAATTCTGTGTTTGTTACATAATTTCTCAATTTTATGAGGGTGACATATGAATTATATTTAATTACAAATGAACCATTCAATATATATATAAGATTGCACATCAGTTTCCTATGTAATATCTAAAGCTCTCCTGAAAATTTTCAAGCAGATTAGTAAAATATTGTGGTATGCAGAGCATTTTGAAAACTCAAAAATGCTGAAAAAATATAGTTGAGAAAAATGAAATTTAAAATTTAACAATGGATATGAGCACAATACCTCATTCAGGTAGACTTAAAACTCCCCAGCACTATATGTGTGACCTTCTGCTGCTTTCTTTTTGACCTCAACAGCAGTTTTTGTTAATTTGAGTCTTCTCCGGGCTGTTTTGAAGACTCGCTTTGCTGAAACTTCACTGTTTGTGAGTTGACGTTTATCCCTCATTGCACTAAATTTTTGTCCTGAGGCACTTAATTGCACACCACTGACTGCAGCTTTCAGTTTTTGTGTTGTTTCACATCCCTGATGTGACAGAAATTTCCAATTTCTTTTTTGAGATGAACACCTTTTTCAGGCATTTAGCCCAAATAACGCTGTGCAAAGATTCATTTGGATTCTGAGTCTTCCCCACAGTACAGCGGTTCTGAATCTCATCAGAAGCTAATCTTTGATACACAGGCATTATTTTACACACCGCATATGCAGATAGTGTTGTCTTCATGGTCCCCGCTAAAAATAATAAAAAAGGCCTACAAAAGTTACAGTGGTGGGAGTGGGCTTTAAAGAGCCAGTGTGTTGGGGCGAAATGGGAGACGTAAAAGACTTAAATGGTGAAGGGGCTTAAATATGGACCCGAAATTAAAAAAAAAAAACAAAAGTTCAAAATAAAAGTACAGGGTTCAAACATAATAAAAAACTTAAAATAGAAAAAACAATTTTTTCATCATATATCACCGAAGCATTGCCTTAAATATACAATGTGGTATTATTCTTTACATTAATATACACATAAACTTTTTTATCATTTGAATTTTTAACACCTTCATTATCATGTTAAGCAGAAGTAGATCTTTATGTTTTCTAGTCAAAATATATTGCTATAAATTTAGATTTTCAACAAATAAATTAAGAAAATTAAATGTTTGATTTTTATTGATATATTTTAAAAGTTTTACATTTTGATTAATTAGCTCACTATCAGATTATATATTTCCTGCAGCTTTTTGTGCTCATATCACACCTTGGAAGAAGAGGGCCACAAGTGTAAAATTGTTATAAATTGAGTTAAGCTACTATCTGTTAGAAAAAATGGTTACAAATGCATTTCTTTATGGCCACAAGTCATGTGTAAGAAAATGGAGACAGGATAAAATTGGGTCCATATCAAATTGTGTATGTACTATACCTTTTTTAAAACTTTAATTGTTAATTACTCAGAACTAAACTTTTTACACTTGTGGCCATCTTCTTCCTAAGGTGCGATATATGCATTTTTGTGTGTATGTGGAAAAATCATTGTGAAATAAATAACATAAAATTCTGCCACTTTTCTTACAATGTATTGCAGTAAAGCATTGTGTCATGATTTTGCAGAAATTTTAATTTTATCAGAGTTTACTATACAATTAATGATCTGCCTTTTGTTTTAATGTCTATTATAGAAAGCAGGTGCAAGCAGCAAGATTGGAAGCAGAGAAGGATGGTGTCGTCGTACCACTCACACTGGAAGATTATTGTATTAAAACAAAGGTTAAGCCACCAGAACATTGTGTGGATATGACAGACTTTTATGATGATGATTATGATCTAGACGATGAAGATGATGATGATGATGACGATGACTCTGGGGATGGAGACTACGAAGATGGTGATGACAGTGGAAATGGAGAATCGTGATAGCTATAACTGACAAATTGCTAAGAAATATTGTGATTCGTGCATGAAAACAACATCAAATAGTGTATGCACGAATATATTTCATCCAGTGAAAGACATCAATCACCAAAATGTAACTTTTTTTATTAGTTGTGTGTAAAATGAGTGATTTTTTCTGGAAGTTAAGGAATGTATTGCTCTTGCTTTTTTCTGCTGGGTGTGCGGAACACAGCTCATTAGAATCATTTAATTATGTAATATGTGCCCGGTGTTCAGATAACTGATCACAGTTTAAAAAAATTTGCTATTTATATTGTCACTTGTATGGCAACAACATAAAACATCCTGAATGGAAAGAGCCAAGCTTATAGAGCTGTGTTACAATATAAAATGAAATATTTCGCAAAAGATTCCTTCTTAAATTTTGAAATGAAAAAAAAAATGTAATATAACAAATTTTAATAAATGTGGATAACATGTTTAGTCGTTGAGTAGGTAGGATTATTCAGTGCCGTAGCTTTGCACCTAGATGTTTCCATCTTCAAAAGCAAAGATATATTAATATAATAATAAATAACATCAACATATTTTATGTATATGTTGATAAATGAAAAAAAAAATGTGTTCTGAGAAAATTGTAATGTGATTCTGTGATTTCCAGTAATACAGACCTCGTTTCTCGTGCTATCGTATGTAGGGAAGAGTGCATAAAATCCAACTCATTTACTAATTTGTTACATAATTTAATGTTAGTTTTATTTTATATAAAGATGATGATAACGGTGAAGCATATTATAAATAATCACAGAAATATGCTAGAATTATGAAATGTATTCGATAAATCCGGTGTAACCTAAATGTTTCTGTGGTAAATGGTATAAATACTGGAAAATTGAACAAGACAACACATATGGTATAATAATATTATAATTTGAAAAAAAAAGAGCAGCTACACTCCAGTGTTCAGAAATAGAAACACAGAAATGTGTTCCATTTTTATTGGTGTAAAAATAGTAATTGTAATTTATATATGCTGCCAACCCTGATTTATGAACAGTTTATCCTTTGGCAATTTATTCTACTTCATTAATTTAAAAGTACTGAACATGTAACCTATATATTTTATTTTGGAAAGTATGATCATTAAAAACTCCCTCCATATGAACAAGTCATTAATATTGTTAGATGATTCCTCAACAGTTGTAATGAAATATGTATCTATTACATGATGCAGAGAAGAATTTAATTAAATTTATCTATCAATAAATTTGTATTCATTTGTATTTCCTGGCAAATGTGTAGTTTGTGCTTTTCCCATTTTATTCTTAACATTGAGTAGAAAGGGGGATTTAAAAAAATCACAGATAAATCAGAAACATAAGGGAGTATGAGTGTCATAAATTTTGTAAATATCAGAAGATAAAATGTACAGTTTTTATTACCCAAATACTTCTCCTATTTTATTATTAACAGTACCACAGTTTTGATTTCAGTAAAACAACTTACGTAACTACGGGTAAAGATAATATTTCCTGTTTGTGATAAAAACGGGCACTAACTACAGTGAATATTAAAAAAATGATAAATACAGAAAATAACTAGCTCAGATGGTAGCAGACCATTTCTTGACTAAAGGTTCTGGGTTTGGTACCTTACAGATTGGAAATTTTAATATTAAAATTTTCAATCTCTGGCTAGGAAGTTTAGAGGTATGAATGTTTTTTCAGTGCATCGAGTGCCATATTAAATTCAAAACCTTCTCTTGTGAATTTGTTGAAAAGGCATGATATGAAGAGTATAACCATGACAAAATAAGAGAGTCACATGTTGATAAATTTATAAACACTATCATATCTAAGTCTGCCATGATGGACTAGTTGTTTTGCTCTCTGGTCCCGAGGGTCGCAAGTTCAAACCCGACCAGGGTCAATGGATTTTTTTAGGATGGAAAAATCCAAGGAGCAAATCCTCTGGGAGGAACTTTAATCCATGGGTCCTGAGTCTGAATAAAAAGGCCTCTAAGCAAAATTTACCAATCTCAACATCCTAGTAGTACCTTAGTTGCCTGCTAGATGTCTCATTGAGTCGGTATGGTGACTGCCTGCCATTCATGAAATCAGTGGGCAAATAAGGTATAGTTTTTTTTTTTTGTAAGCCCATGTTTTCCCTTTACAGAGATTTAGGCTCTCCCCCTACAGGGAAGAATTTGAACCATATTAATTTAGTTACACTTGTTTTCGTATAGATGTCATTTTGAGTGGTACGTGGTCAGCGTTCCGCCTCATACTGACATCTAGGAAACCAAGGTAGTACTAGGACGGGAAAATTCGGTAAATTTTGCTTAGAGGCCTTTTCATTCAGGCTTAAGGATTTTTTTACGAGCCTGAAAATCTTCAGACTCGGGACCCACGGCTTAAAGTCCCTCCCGGAGGACTTGCTCCTTGGATTTTTCTGTCCTAAAAAATCCATCGACCCCGGCCGGGTTTGAACCCGCGATCCTCGGGACCAGAGGCAAGGAGCATAACCACTAGTCCACCGCAGCCAACTTAATAAGGTATAGTGGACTAAGTATTTTAGTTTGCAGGAGGCATCAAAGGCAACTGTTTCCCTCTGGTTTATTTTTACTGCAGGTAGAGCCGGGGAGTTGTTAGTGGCTTCTAAGATGCCACTCCAATCACCAAAAACTGAAAACAGTTACCTGTCAATAATGTCTTTACATGTTTTAAATGACGTATTCGAGTCTACTCCAGCGTGGGTATAATTATCTTAACAGTTATATTTGAAGAGAAAAATTTTCGCCTAGACCGGGCTCGAACCCGGGACCCTTGGCTTTCTGGGCCAAGTGCTCTACCAACTGAGCTACCGAGGCGAGTTACGATCTAGACGCAAATTTTTCTCTTATGTATGTAATTGTAATTCCCTCGCGCCAAATGCTTGAAACCATAGCTTCTATCTTTGCAAATGGCGGCTTCTTAGTTAAGAAGACATTTATTGGGAATTTAACACTACTTTATAGCCAGTAGGGCTAATCTTAACAGTGTTGCAAGTTTTGTATTTTGCAGTATTATTATAATATAGTGTGTTAGTGCCAGTGAATAAAATGTGATAATGCCGCTTGATATGATAAATACTTATGCGTGCAAAATAGATCTACCTAACTACAAAGCAAAGTGTCTGTAAACTAAAATACTGAGTTCACTATTACTAAATTAACTTGGTTTAGTAACTCCTAACAAAGGAGAGGCTATGGACTAAGCCATTATGTAGATTATAGATAGATCAAAACTAAGCTGAAGTTTGATTGCTTATATGATACACTGGACATTAAGTTTCTTTTTTACACATCGAAGTTTCCTCTCTTGACCACATGTTGCTGTGGCATTTTCTGGTGAATCTCATAACTGCAAAATTTGGAAGACAGAATCCACACACATCCTTGATTATGAACAAAATTCACCCAAGCTGAATGTTTTCTGCATCATGTCACATCATAAACTGTATGGTCCATTTTTTTTATGACTGACACTATCAATGGTGTATCTTACCTTAATATACTTGAACTTTGGTTAATCCCACAACTGAATGAGGATTCAGATGATTATCTTTTGTGGCAAGATGGAGGCATTACCTCAGTATCACTCTCAGATTCGCAAATTCTTAATTGGGTGCTTTCAGAACATTTGTTAGGACAAACAAGTCTTCTTAATTATATTTTAAGAGAGAAATTATACTCTCAGACTGGGGTTTGAACCCAGGACCTTCTGCACACTAGGCAAATACCAAGTGAGCTATCTGAGCAACTATCTAAATATAAATCTTTATCTTATATACACTGTTAATTCCTGTGCACTAAATGCTATGAAGCCTTTGCTTCTTAATAATGCTCTTATGAAATGGCCTTCATGATCCCCAGATTTACTCCATGTGTTTTTGGTAGGGTTATATAAAGACAGTGCTTACATCTCTCTTCTACCACATGACCTATGTGAATTTCAAATGAGAACTGATGAAGATGCAGCTACAGTCATACCTGACATGTTGTTCAGAATCTGGGATGAGTTGGACTACTGCATCGATATTAGTTGTATTACACATGGTGCCCACATTGAGGCACTGTAACATAATACCTCACAAAAAAAATCTTAATGTCCAATGCATCATTGCAATGTCCAATGCATTGTCATTTGAATAATAAATTTATAAAAAAAAATTGACTTTTTTTTAGAGACACTGTTACTCTTAATACTTCTAGAGTTATAAAGATGTAGGTTTCTTGGTGTCCCGCACCGTAGCTGAGTGGTTAAGGCAAGATGTCTTGGCACAGAGCTATGGGACGTGAGCTGGTTTGAGTCCCCATGGGGGAAGAAATTTTCTCATGTAATTTTGACCAGAATGGGACCGGTGCGCACGCAGCATCGTGAGGAATTTGGGTAGCTGCAGTAAGTAGCGGCTTCAGGTTTAGAAAACTAGCTATAATGGCTGGGAGACCCAATATGCTGACCACGTATCACCCCTACACTTGCTAGATGACCCTCTACCTATGTGATTAGCACACGTGGATGTGAGGCCAGCAGCCGGATGGAGAGAAGAGAGAGCTTTTTTGGTATCTAATAAGATAGTGCACGTTTTATATTAAATAAGTGCTTCCCTGAAAAGAGCAATTTTATACTTAACTTTATTCCCTGAGACCAGAGAATTTATATGCAAGAGAGTCCAAAAAAGAATGTAAAAGAGAGAACCATCAAAGAGACATTGCTGCATCCCGGTGTAACTATGTAACTAAACTTTATCTAGAGATGGAGACAAAAAATACTTAAATGAGGGAATAGTAGAACACTACATAAATTGAAAAGATGGTTAAAAAGAAGGATAGGAAAGGGAAATATTTTACAACAATCATTTAATATTCTGTTATTTTTATATATTTTCTTTTAACATCTTTTCTTTTCCTTAAAAAACACAACATTTACAAACCGAGTACTATGTAGTCGATTAACCAGGAGTTTATTGTAACTTTTCATTGTATTAAATTCCGAATTAATGAAGCTATTGAGATTGTACCTAGGAAAAGATATTTTAATGTTTTCATTATTAATTTAATATTTCTCACTGAAGGACAAATTATATTTGAAAAGAAAAATATAATATTTACTAGGCACCAAAATTGGTCAATTAAGAATGGGTGGTAATCTGAAGTAAACATTTAAAAATTGCTGTAGCAGCTGAAATTTTTATTTTTTGCAACAAGACTTGGCATATGCCATTGAAATAAAACAAAATAGATATTCTCTGAAAGTCACCTAATTCTAACCAAGGTTTACCTGAAAGCCAAAATTTAAAAATTCCACTAGTGCCTGCCACTTTTTTTTTCTCAATGAAACCCCGCATTTAACATTTGAATTGCCCATTAATGTGATAAGAAGTGAATATAATGTCAGTGGTTTGGTTTGTCTTCTGCAAGAGGAGGGAAACAGCCAGAGGTGAGTTCTTTTAATTGTGGGTTCCTGATAGTAGACACAATTCAATGCTTCTTTCCGATTTCTAAAGCTCAATATGTAACTTTTCTACTCTATACTTCACAAATTCGACTTTCCGAGGAATTTGCTTAGTTTACGTAGCTCCTGCAGGACGAGAGTTTTATTAATAGACATTTTCTCAAAATAAAGGCAATCATACTCCTTTCTTCTTACGCAAAAAATTATAATATTTATCTTTGATTTAATAAAATATAATCTTAGTATTGAGGATAACAATGATTACAGTAAAGATGATTGGCTTAGTGAAATATAGACTTACCAAGTGAAAATTACCAAAGGTATTGAGGGGTAGTAATACGTAATCATGTTCTGGTGAAGTTTCTAAATTTGTCTGTAATACGTGCTGCCAGATTACAAATCTGTGTTTCACTTGGCCAGCTTATAAAATATGTATCAAACAAAGTGAAATTAGACATTGCATTTCATGTAATTAAATTATTGAAGTCAGTATCATTGAGAAGGTACTATATCAATACAAACCTTCATATGGATATCACACTGATACCCAATTGTGCCGTTCTTTATCACAAACTTTTGAACTCCTGCATCCAGATTCTAATTATTAATCACTGGTTTTTTTACTATTTGTGCAACCATTTTATTCAACAAGATAGTTTTCTGTGATATGTTTTAATATACCAGATGGGATCGGAAAAAGAACACCGATATCTTAAAAGAATTGAAGACTACGCCAATTTTGGAATATATTAAACAGTACCAACTAAATTGGAAACACCATCTTGAAAGAATGAGTTCAAATCGGATCCCCAAAGCTGTTTCTAATTATATACCAAGAGGACGAAGATCACTGGGCCGTCCTATGAAATGCTGGAGGGAAAATTTTCTATAGGATCGTAACAGGTCTTGGCCTAATACTTGGAAGGAAGAAGAAGAAGATGTTTTAATATAACTGTAATTACATTTTAAAATACTATCAGGAACATGAGGATTTGAGAATTAAGTCATGTTAATTGAACTTTTATAAGAAAAAATCTTGAGGTTTAATTTAAGATTTAAATTAAAATGCGTTATACCTCACTTCATATCCAGTCTTCTGATTATACCGGTTTCAAAGCTTAAGCAGCTTCATCTTCAGTAATTTCTTGTCGATTGATGTTATGTCGATCAGGAGAACTGCTTCTTCCTCCCTCTCTTGGTGGACTGATGAACCTCTGAATCAAATCAGAATCCCTGGGAATTTCGAAGTTCATAAGTTTTTCTTTCGTGTTTTTTTAACAAAAAGAATGCACGGTTTGGGAAAAAATTAACATTAAAAACCACGAAAAAACTTACAAATTAAAAAATTCCTGGGGATTATTTGACCCAGAGGTTCATCGGTCCACCAACAGAGGAAGGAAGAAGCAGTTCTGATAGTCATAATGTCAGTCGACAAGAAATTGTTGAAGATGAAGCTGCCTAAGCTTTGAAACTGGTATAATTAGAAGACTGGATGTGAGGTGAGGTGAAGATGAAGCTGTGTAAGCTTTGAAACTGGTATAATTATAAGATTGGATATGAGGTGAGGTATAAAACATTTTAATTTAAATCTTAAGTCATGTTAACATTATCTTTCTTTTAATGAGATGTGGATCCTTCATTCAGTTTTTGAATCTTCCTTCTAAATATTGGAGTGCAGGAGACCAAATTGTATCATCTCCAACTGCTTGGCATTAGATAGCTACTAACAAACCATTTTAATATGAAAACAGAATTAATAGAATTTTTATTACTATCTTATGTCAGAAGTAGGATTTACAATATCTCAATTTATTCCAACATTTGCCTTTCTTTGCAGGGTTGAAATTTCTATCTAAACATATGTTACAATTTAGAAAAATGGCTGAGTTATTAAGTCAATGAACATTTTTCATCACAGTTTGTAAATTCTGGGTTTTCACTATTTTTTTTTTAATTTGACAGTAATTGTCATATATATTTATATAAATAAGTACTAATTATTGTCAGTCCAATATTCTAAGGATGCCATGCTAGTTTATAGATCCGAGATTTATATCTTCAATCCAACAAAAGCCAATTGATTTTTTTTTGTGTAGTCAGTCGTGGTGAACTAGTGGTTATGCTCCCTGTCTATGGTTCCGAGAGTTGCAGGTTCAAACCTGGCCATGGTGTATGGATTTTTTTAGGATGGAAAAATCCAAAGAGCAAGTCTGAAGATTGTCAGGCTCGTAAAAGATCCTTAAGCCTGAATAAAGAGGCCTCTAAGCAAACTTTACCAACATCAATGTCCTAGTAATTTCTTAGTTGCCTATTAGATGTCTGATTGGGTCGGTGTGTTGACTGCATGCCATCCATGACATCTACAAGCAAATAAGGTAACTAAAAATTTAACTTGGTCTAGTAACTCCTTACAAAAGAGAGGCTATGGCTCAACAATGGGCTATGCCATTATAGATATATAGATATTTTCAGGGGAGAAGTAAAGCCATCAGTTCCATATTGTAGATTTATGGTATATAAAAGAACCATGCCATATTCGAGTGATTTCAGGCATCATACCTTGGTGCAGAGATGGATTAGTGCTGGTTCAGGTTCCCATGGGGGAAGAAATTTGCTCATGGAATCTGGGTCAGTATGGGACTGGAGCCACCCAACATCGTAAGGATTTTGAATAGCTACAATAAATAGAAGTTGGTCATGGTGGGCTAGTGGTTATGCTCCTTACCTCTGGTCAAGGGTTTAAACCTGGCCACAGTCAATGGATTTCTTTGGATTGAAAAATTCAAGGAGCAAGTCCTCTGGGAGGGACTTTAAACCATGGGTCCTGAGTCTGAAGATTTTCGGCTCATAAAAGATCCTTAAGCCCAAATAAAAATGGCATCTAAGCAAAATTTACTAATCTCAAACATCCTAGTAATAACTTAGTTGCCTGCTAGATGTATCTTTAAGTCAGTGTATTGACTGCTTGCCACTCATGACATCTATGGACAAATAAGGTAACTAAATTAATTTGGTCTGTTAACTCCTAACAAAGGAGAGGCTATGGCTCAACATAGGACTGTGCCATAATAGATTAACAATAAATAGATATTCCTGGTTGTGAAAACCAGCTGTTATGGCTAGAGGAAATGACATGCTGACATGTCACCCCTATACTGGCTGGAAGATCATCCACCACTGTGATTAACACATGGGATTGTGGGGCCAGCAAATGGCTGGTAGGTCAAGGACCTTCTAGGCCTGTCATGCCATGGAGTTTTGAAAGAAACTCAAGCCTGAAATAAAGAAACCTGTGACCAAAATTTGTCAGTTCTTTCACATCCAACTTTAATTGTAACATTAAAGATCTGAGATGTATCATGTAATAGAATGCTACATACATAACATTATTTATTTAATCAATTGAGTTGGTGTTTACTTGATGAAAATCCATATTTATTAATTAAATAAAAATAAAACGTAGTTTTATTTGATTTTCATATTTATTATATAATTCAGTGGTCTAAAGAAGGTACAGTGTACCGAAACAGCTGTCACTGAATTATATAATAAATATGAAAATCAAATAAAACTATGTTTTATTTTTATTTAATTAATACATTATTTATTTATTTTTGACACTTTCCTGTTGGTTAGATTCAAACATTCCGAGATACCATACCAAATGTATGGAGATGCAACTTTATTTTGTACTGTAAATTGTGCTTTTTTTATTTTGGAGTTTTTGTTTGAGTATTAAAATTGAAATCTGAAATATTATAATTCTTGCTTTATTACTGATAAATCTAAAATATAAACAGCAGATAATATATCACTTGTACCTTTAACAATCATGGAAGATTTTTTTACACTTAAATTGTAGTCAGCGGTTTTTATTATTTCTGTTACAACATAACCATTGTGCATGTTTATATTCTGGATTCTTGTGGTACATTTATGAAGGGCAAGTGTCTTTTTTTATAGTAAATCCTTCTCTCTCAATTAGATTAGATATAAAAGGGATTTTTAAAATGACAATCTTCATAGTGATTCATAGTTAGGAACAGAATGTCAGTGACTTGTGGTTGTCACAGCTATTATCTCAGCTTTACGACAAAATGTATAATGTTTTATTCTAGGAAGTAATATTTTGAGGTTCTTTTAATCAAGTTTTTTTGAGTCTAGAATTATCTTACCTCAATTTAACATTGATTTGTTTCTCAAACATGTTTTGATATATTCTTCTATATCATCGTTAGCTAGGTTAGATGTCTAGCCAAACTGACAATGATATAGAATATATTGAAACATGTTCGAGAACAAATCAGTATTAAATTGAGGTAAGATATCTCTAGACTCAAAAAAACTTGGACAAAATGCATCTTTCACTTTATATCTCCTATTGCAAAATGGTATGATATATTATACTGTTATTTTATTTAATGTTGCTGTTTAACAAATTAAGTCATTACACTCATTTACAGTGCAATTAAAATGTGGGTGTGAAAGAGCCTCTTTTTTTCTAACTTGTGATATTTACATGCCATAATTGTATGCTGCAGGACCTACAGCTTTATGTCCTTTCCAAAAGGAAGCCATACTCAGGATTTTTATTGCCTTGAAAAATCCAATAACCTCATCTGGGTTTGAACCTTGGTGAACATGGTAGCCACTAGTCCACCAGGACCAACCTATTTCAAAATGTTCAGCTAATAAATAGAAGGGTCATTTATTTTTCTGAATGTGTTCCTATAAACCTATCATAATGAGTATGGTATATAAAAAATTCAATGTACAATTCAATAACTCTGCCAAAGGAAGCCAACATTTAAGTTTCTCTAATCCATAATGTGGTCAATAGTCTCCTTGTGGTAAGCCGATTCAATTAAACTTCCTGAATTAACATACCCTGTTTTTGTTCAACTAGTATTTTTGTCTTGGCCAAATAATAAACAATTCCAACATAACAGTGCTTTTAATTGTTTACTGTGTTTACTTTTTTTTTTTTAAATCTGGAGTTTGTCTATCTTGTTATATGAAATAATTTTCTCTTATGGAAAGCTCAATGAAAATGGTCTCTGTGTATATTATTAATTACATAGCCATGTTAACTTTTAATTACTTGACAAATCACATTTATCAACAACACTTTAACTAAAATGTGTGAAAACAAAATTAATAGTACATTTGAATAAACTTATTACCCATATTGTGTTTATTTCCACTTCTCACAAATAATATATCATTCAATTGTTGGTTATTTAGTCATTTGCCTAATGTAAATAAACCTTCTTAAAATAATAAGTTGCCATAGCTTACAAAGTGTACCACATAATTTGGTTTCTTATTATTTCTTTAGAATTTGTAAAAAATAGAATTTGCATAAATTAAATATTATGAATTTAAAAATGTTATAGAAATAAACAAATTATTACATACAGTTGAGCTGGTAAATTTACAGTAAAGAGAAAAAATATTGTTTTGAAAATTTGATTGTTAAACAACTCACCCTTTCTGCATTTAGCCAATCATGTTTTCATTGTCGAAGGGATTTTCATGAATTGACAGGTAGAATCTTCATGATAATTGATCAACGAGAAATATCTATGATGTCAAACCTACACTCTTTGGTCAAACTAGCTGATCTTACAGTAAATAACCAAATTTTTAGACAGTAATTATGTATCAGACATAAATTTATCTGTCTCGAAGCTATTGATTTTTTAGGGATAGTGTGTGAATGAAGAAGGCACCATCATGCTGAAAATGATAGTGTTCAGCATGTCTGGTGGTGCCTCAGGAAATTTGAATTTCAATGATCACATGTAATGGATTTGAATGAAATTCAGCAAATGTATAATTTTATTTTAATATGACTATATGATTATATTAGCTAAAATGTAATTCAGGAAGAATACGTAATGTTAAAGATTTTAAATATTTAGGATCTATTTTAGATAGAAATTGAGAATTCAACTACAAAAATTGAAAGAAGAATAATTGATGGTAGAAGAATCATTGGTATTGAACTCAGTGCTTTGGAATAGAAATATAATATACAGAACAAAGAAAACTATATTTCAAGTTCTGTTACGAAGCATTTTATTATATGGGTCCAAAACCTGGGCAGTAAGTAGAAAACAAGCCAACAAGCTGTTAGTGGTAGAAATGGATTTTTGGGGGTGATAGACAAGAATTTCAAGAAGGGATAAAGTTAGAAACAGCACAATAAGGAAAATTATGTAAGTTGAAAAAATATAAGAAAAAGATTGAAATGGTATGGACACCTCATAAAAATGGAAAAAGATGGAATACCAAAGAAGATCCTTGATTGGAAAACTAATGGAAGAAGTGGATGAGGCAGACCTAGAGAACATTGGATAGATGGAGTGAGGAGAAGAATGGAAGCTAGAGATTTTAGGGAAGAAATGCTTTAGACAGGAACCTCTGGCGACAAATCACTTTGGATTGAAGGAGAAACACTGTATTGTGGAATATCCCTAATAAAATAATGAATATATTAGTTACTCCAGCATCATGGGCATTAAATACATGCCATTGGGTATTAATTTGTCCTCTCTTTTGCTCTTCAGAATGGCAATAATCTTATATTGTGTAAATATCTGATATGGACTGTATTCTCCAGTACATATAATCATATGATATTGTTTAACTTTAAGAAAAAGTGTAGTTGCTTTGACTTATTCTCCAACACTCATGTTTATTTCTCTAAATCCTAAAAACATTAAATAAAAACTCGAGTAAGAAAAAAAATTATTCTGTTTATGAAATTCATAACTGCCGTGCTAAATAAAGTACTCTATTTAAAAAAAGACATACTTATTTTTTAAATAAAACACAATCCTTAAATGTACATAATTTAAATATTTTTGGACAATAAATAAATATTTGGTTCGATGTTTTTATTATTAATTTCGTACATCTCAATGATGGATAAATCATATTTGAAGAGAAAAATTATATGCTCAGACCGGGACTTGAACCCAGGAGAACCTAGAGAACCAAGGTTCCCGGGTTCAAGTCCCGGTCTGAGCGAATAATTTTTCTCTTCAAATGTGAAACATTTGGTTGCTTGCTAAGCATGAATAGTAATTAAATTAAAACTTAAATAGTGATTTCATTTTAGTACATAACTATATGACAATTCAAGGTGGCCAGATATATTTTATTTCAAAAATCAAATTCCTATTGTTAACAATCAATCAACATGATTTTTATAATAAAGATACTGAATTAGGTACAGTGGTCATTAAACAGAATTCTTTTCTTTGATTAATTATTCATTATACTACAATGATAAGCAATGTTTATTGTTATCACACCCAAAAACCATCCCAATCAAAATTAAACAGGAAAATTGTTTGTCAATAATCTCTTCAGTATTTTTTTTTGACAGCCATAATTCAGATCCTGATGCATAATAAAAAAAAACTTGAAGCTTCCAACACTTTTACTATACATAAAGGTATTTTGTTTATATTGCATATGTTATATATAAGCATAAGAATTTTTGATAAATTGACTTCTACTATTATGAGTGTTATGTAAATTAATTACCTTATCAAATTAACATTTATGAAATGTGTCATATCCTAATTACAAAATTACATTTTACAATCACATAATATTTGCTGTATATTAGTTTTAATTTGTGGTTGCTTTAGCAACTGTTCCAAATGCAAGTCACAGCAATAGCAAATAATGTAGATGGTGTCAGTCATATTTTAAATGATACAAACTTTAACTACAGATGATCTTGAAGAAGATTTCTGGGCTGTAGGCCGTGGTTTCGAGGCTTGAAGTTCCCTGACGTTTCGCCAGAAACTGCATCTAGCATCCTCAAGGGTTGTCTCTGGCGAAACGTCAGGGAACTTCAAGCCTCAAGACCATGGCCTACAGCCTGGAAATCTTCAAAATCATCATAGCAACTCCAGCCATGAAAGCCTAAGTCAATATTTAACTACAGAATTGAATAGCAAGATTTTTGAGCATTTTCATAATTTATGAGACAGCAGTATGCTTTTGTCCTGTGCCATAGCCAAGCGGTTTAAGGCATGTTGCCTTGATGCAGAGCTATGGGACTTGCACTGATTTGAGTTCCCATGGGATAAATTTTCTCATGGAATTTTGGCCAGTAAGGACCAGTACCCACCCAGCTTCATGAGGAATTTGGGTAACTAGAATAAAAAAATAGTGGTTCCAGATTGAGAAAACCAGCTATAACAGCTGATGGACTCAATATAATGACCACATGTCCCCCATATAGTGGTTGGATAATCATCCACCTCTTTGATTAAAACATGTGGATGTATTCTAGGCCTATTGCACCATTAAATTTCAGTATAATTTTCTTCAAAATGAAACTGTCGTATCAAAATTTGGTTGGTCTGGTTACCTTAAACAGTTAATCTGATCATATATATGTATTAATGTTTTATTCTTTTGTGGTTTTTCCTGGATGCAGAGTTCACTATGTCAAATTTTTAAGCCCAAGAAGCAAATAACTACATACAGATAGTTTTCTTTTCTTTCTGTTTCCTTTCAAATCATTTTTATTTAAGTATAAGTTCATTTATTATGTACATTGTTAAAACATAATTTTCTCACTGTAATTCTTGTGTTCAATTATTGTGTTAATTAAGAGAGATTTTTTATTGTATTTGTATCTAATTATATTTAGTTAATATTTTAATTAATGGTTATTTTTAACCATTGTAATATCTAATTGGTATCTTTCTTTCAATTTGCAATATTGATGTGACTAGGTATCTTAAGATATTGCAACTATAGATTATTTGTAGTAATGATTGGTTATACGTAATGTTCAGTGTATGAATTTTAAATATAGGTGTAATTTTGTATTAAGATTTTTTATTTTATTTTACATATGTTGATCCTTTCAATTTGCATAGTAGATGATTTACCATTATAGTAGGGTATCCATAATACTTTCAATGTAAAAGAGGACATGTACAAAAAATTAAAGGAAAAACCTGGAGCATTTTAAAAAAAGGTGTACATTAAAAAAATATAAAAAAAAGTTATTTTCTTTTTGCCATGACACTGTTGCCAATACAAATTTATAAGAATCAACCATTCACAAGTCACTGAAGGCATTGTTTATTACGTTTAAACATATTTATTTATCGCTGCAAGGGGTATAAAAATCCACTAACTAAATCTCTTCCACATAAGTTAAAATTGTATTTCTCCACCGCCAAAGTACCAGAATCAGCAGGAAATCTCCGACATTGGCTGCACTGACCATGGATTGATAATTTGAAAAATGTACCAGTTACCAATATATGAGAGTAAATAAGATTATAGACCACAACAGTGCATCATGGTCATACAACTGGCGCTTTCTAACGTCCATATTTATATTTATATAATAAAGAACAAAACGAAAGTCGCCATTCATAAATACACCGTGTCCACAAATATAGTATCATACTTTAAACTACTACTATGTCACTTTGGATAATCGTATCTAAATGGAATTTGTGACAATCAAAAGACAAACTCAAAAAGCTTTTGCTATACCTCATAGATATTGAATGTGGCCTCCATGAGTGATGCTGGAGACATCAAGATGATATTCCCATTCACGCCACACACCCTCCAACATATGTGAAGAAATGTACTGGATGCCAGCAATGATACAAAGTTGGATCTCTTGCAGGTTTTGAGGCAATGGGGGTACATAGACACAATCCTTTATCTAACCCCATAAAAAGAAATCTCAGACTGTCAAGTCAGGTGACCTCAGCGGCCACTTGTAGAAAACATTATCATCATCTCCGGCACGTTCCATCCATCTTCCTGGAATCCGGTCATTCAGATTCTCCCGAACATGCAAATGCCAATGAGGAGGTGCTCCATCTTGCTGGAAAAGATATTCATTGCCTTCTTGTTCCAATTGTGGAAATAGCCATTCAGTGAGCATATCAAGATAATTTGCACTGTTGACAGTGGCCTCTAGAAAGAAAAATGGGCCATAGACTTTACGTTTCGGTATGGCACAAAAGACATTCACTTTAGGGGAGTCTCTTTCAACTTCCACAATGGTATTTGGATTCTCACTCCCCCAAATCCTAACATTATGCCTGTTCACTTTTCCATTAACATGGAAGGTTGCCTCATCACTGAAAATTATTTTTTTCTGACAGTTCTTCATTATCCTCCATTAGTGCCATGAAATGCTCAGAGAAATCTAATCGATTTGCATGGTCATCAGATTTCAACTTATGCACTAATTGGAGTTTGTAGGGGTGGAACTTCAGTCGTGTACATAGGATCTTAGATATTTTGGATTTAGGGATGTTTAACTGTTGACTAGCTCTACAGACAGGCTTCTTGGGACTACGCACAAATGCCTCCCGCACTTGATCCACAATTCCTGCATCGACAGATGGTCTCCCCAAATGGCCTTTCCTTTGAATACATATGCATCCACAAAATCACAGTACCACTTCAAAATTGACTTGTGTGTAGGAGCCTGATGTTGAAACCTTCACCTAAAAGCATGCTGGACCAGCACCGGACTCTGCGTGGTGTGATATTCCAAAACACACCAACTACGTTCTTGGGAGTTTGCCATAACGCCTTAAAACTTATTTCATAACTTCTTTAATAACAACACAATTTCAAAAGCACAGCAAACATTCACATTTAACCTGTCTGTTAAATATCCAACAATGAACCCATATCGACCACAAAAAACATGATTAAATTTAGTTTAGTTTCTGTATTGTCCATTATTCTCCATTGTTAACACGCACAAAACTTTTTGAGTTTCTCTTTTGATTGTCACCAATTTCATTTAGATATGATTATCCAAAGTGACGGTAGTAGTTTAAAGTATAATACTATATTTGTGGACACGTACATTGACAAAGCATCATCCTAAAAGCAAGACATTTGAGCATCCCAAGAAAACTTTTGGAACAGCAGGTGCTCCATTTTCCAAAAAAAAAACAGGACTGTCCTGGGAAAAACGGGACGAATGGACACCCTACATTATAGCCAAGAGGTTTAAGGCATCACGTCTTGGCACAGAACTATGGGACATGTTCTAATTCGAATTCCCATAGGGTAAGAAATTTTCTCATGGACTTTCAGCCAGTATGGGACCAGTGCCCACCCAGCATCTGAGGAATTTGAGTACTTACAAACTATAGTCTAGGTCAGAGGTCACCAATTAGATTTCATAGAGGTCCATTTTCAAAGTAGTAAATTCAGTTGATTAAACATACAAAGCTTTTATTAAGTAATTAATATTATAAGGAAATTATTTAAATTATGTTATGGGTATGAATTGTACAAATTAAACAAAACATTGGTAAATACTAAAAGGATACAGCACAGTACTACACAGTTATTAATTCTAATAATTATTAGAAATAAGTTTATGATAAATTAAAGATATGGTCAGAGTAATATTTAAATGCCTCACCTCACAAATTTCGTGTCTTTCATGATACCAGGTTTCAAATGGAATCCCGTTCATCTTCAGTCAAATCTCCAACCATAAGCATTCCTGCCAACCAAGCCAACAATAATACTATCATAACACGAAATTTAGTAAACTGGTTTTATTCATGTTTAACCGGTTTTAAAAATTTGTATTAATTCGATATTTAACCAGTCCGGAAACCAGAGCCCCAGGGTCCAGATCTGGACTGCGGTCCGCCAATTGGTGACCCCTGGTCTAGGTTGTGGAAGCCTGGTTACAGCTGGGTATTTAACATGCTAACCACATGTCACCTCTCTACTGGATACATGATTTTCCACATTTGTAAATTGAACATGTGAATGTGAAGGGCCTGCAATCGGCTATAGCCAAGGACCTTCTAGGCCTATGATGCCATGGAGTTTTTTAAATGATCTACTGTCATCAAACTGATTCCAGATTATCTTGAAATAATACTGGTATACATGATTCTGGGATTTCCTGCAAAATATGTCTAATTTACTAAATTTGATGTGCTGATTCCAAAACTGCAATCCTCTTTTTTTTTCTAGCATGTAAGTTTTTTTTCACAATTAGCAATTATATCTAAAGTTTTAATGTAGTTCTGTACATAAATATTGTATAATGGAGCTAAGAAATACTAAGAATTTCATCGTTGAAATTAATATGTTCGATAATAGAGCCCGGTCTGGTCACTGGACAAGAAAAAATTGAAAGCAGAGAGATAGTCTCATGCCAGGAATGAAAAATGTTATTCATGATAGTCTTGTCTTGGGGACTCGAAAAATGTTCTATTACCACCTTTGCACATAAAATTAGGCCTCATGAAGCAATTTGTGAAGGTTTTATACAAGGATGGTAACTGCTACTAATACATGGATGCAGATCTGCAAGAGGTTTCCTGGAATATGTGATGATAAAGTTAAAGAGGGAATATTTGTAGGGCCACAAATTAGGAAGTTGATTTCTGATACCTTATTTGAAGAAATGATGATAGGTGCTGAAAAATAGATATGGATTAATTTTAGGAGTGTTATCAAAAACTTTCTAGGAAATTACAAGGATCCAAATTACAAAAATATTGCAAAAGATATGCTTGAGAAATTTTGAAAACTGCACTGTAATATGAGTGTTAGAGTACATTTCCTACACTCTCATTTGGACTTTTTCCCAGAAAATCTTGGCTTTGTCAGTGAGGGAGCAGGGTGAAAGATTTCACCAGGACATAAAGGAGATGGAAAGACATTACCAAGAAAAGTGGAATGTGAATATGGTAGCTGACTATTGCTTGTTACTGAAAAGAGATGTACTAAATTCTTTCCATAGTAGGAACTCTAAAAAGCATCCATTTCATAGCAGCCTGTAATTTTTTTTTTTTTCCCAATGTCCCAGGTTGTTGTTTCGACATGTCTGGTGTTCTCTCCTCGTATGGCATACTTGTAACCCACTTCTGAGGTTGGGGCGCTTGGAAGGCGGGGTTACCCTGCCCCGATATGAGAGTTGATAATGATGCGCCAGAAGAGGCCAAATTGCAGTAATGTTAAAATTTAAGTGATTATTTAAAACAGAGTAAAACATTAGTTAATTCTGAAGATTTTAATGTTGAGTTTTGCGGATTTATTAACTGATATTTAATAATATAACATAAATTCTATAGAACCAAGTATAAAAAAGTATTAACCCGTTGGGTGGGCGTTCCGTGAATATCCGCCTCAAGAAAGCCTTCACTCGGTGGGAGTTACGGATATATCCAACGAGATATATATTTTTTTTTTCTAAGGTATTTGACAATACAGGAATGCAAAACTTTGAAGATCTGTTCTGTATGGGTATGACATCTAGTGTGATTTTTTTCAACCCCCTTTGACCGGTCTCTTAACAGTTTCTTATTACGAGAGTTAAAATCACATATCATGTATGCGCGCAAGAACGGACTAACATATATCGGTAACTGGCCAGCTATATAACATTCATGATAAAATATTATTCACTAGACGTGTTCAGAAAAAAAAAACAGACATCATCTGTTTGCTCAACATAATATATCTTTCAACTCAGATTAGCCTTAAACCTTAATGCAAAGAACGGTCTAAGTAAATGAAAAAATAATAACTCTGGTACAGTTTCTTGTAACTTCTCATTCACACGTTTAAATGAGAGGTCTGTCTTTTATCACATTAGAAAAATATTGCACAAACATTCAGTTGGGGTTGCTAACTTTTACCCTCCATTCTCCAGTCTTGAAGTAACTAGTTCAAACGTCTTATTTCGCTTCTAGTTTTTTTTTTTCACTTCATCATATTTTTTTTATAAGCTACTTACAATTTACTGAAAATATGAGTGTTTTCTAAAATGAAGTTATGTAGCATTCATAATACTAACAACAATAATAACCAGTGACTTCTCAACACACCAGTGTTCAATAACGCCACTGATAATATATGATGACGTCAATAATCACTATTACTACAATAAAAACTACTAATTATACAGATATATATTTTTACGGTATATTAAAGTTCTAAAAATAAAAAAAATTGTGATTATTTGTAATAAATCAAAACTGACAGTATTTAGTAACACCACTGGTCATATGTGTCGTAAAATTTTAATATTTATACAGTGTTAAAAGAGATTGTGTATTTACATTATAAACTTCGGAGTAAATTGCCAATATAAATTTATTTATTTATTTATACATATATCCTAAATGCTTAGTTTATATCGATGTAAGACTTGAAATAACGCCACTGATGACAGACACCATGTAAGGCCAGAGTTAGCATTTATTGCATTTAAGAGATTTGCATACTTTTTAATATTCATTACATGTAATATAAATAATGTTTTCCAAATTACTTTTAAATTGAACACGAGAAGACACTTGTGCCGTTTTTGTACTAAAGTTGAAAAAAATAAAAATATGAAATTTCGATCAAAAAATATGACCATATGAAAGAGAATGGTTGTTTTGTATAATATTTGATGGATATGTTACAAATGTTTACTCCTTGTATTTTTTATAATATTTTAAATTCAAGGAAGAAAAGGCTCCCCACAGAGCTGTAGAACTGCACTAGCTAGGTCCCCAGTTAAGGGGTTAAATTAATATTGGGAAATAAACAGTATGAGGTATAATCATTTAAATTCATCAGAGAGCATTTTTTGGCAACTAACCTTATAGTTTTCATGATACCGCGGTTTCAAATGTGTTCACGTTCATCCTCAGCCACAACTCCGACTGATGAAGTTCTTCTGCCGTCAACTCTTCATTGTCACCATCTTTAATGCTGCGGTCTATGGTTGAATTTATGAACTTTGAAATCAAATTTATTTCGTTAGTAATATCAAAATTCATTAATCTATATTTATTTTTCTGAATGTATATCTTCTCCCAAACTGTCAATTTTAAGGTTTATTCACTTGTTTTAAAAGTTTTGCTTTTCTTCCCATGCTTTGATGTTTTAATAAACTATGTGCAGCAATTGCAGATTTTTCAATTTCACAATTTTTAATATTTCCAAAATTTCTTTTGTACGAGTTTCCAAATTCCTTTTAGTTTTTTTTATAAAAACTTTATTACAATCCAGATTTCTTACTATCTGGGACGTTGACTTTTTTATTTGTACTTTAGAAGATTACCCAGACTAAATTTATTTATTGGTGCCAAAGTAATATTGTATTTGTCAAAATTTTTTTGAAATTAGCTATTCATTTCAGGATGGTAAGTAATTTTCTTGTATTTTTTCTTTTCTTTGCAATTTCGCTCTAGTTTTCAAATTTCTCTTAGTTTTTCCTAAGTAGAATTTCTCACATTCTTCACATTTAATCTGATAAATCCCTGATTTGTTTTCTTCTGATGCTATAGTAATTTTTGAGTGCCAACCTTATATTATTTTTTTTTAATTTTAAAACTTGTGATGCATCAATGGATGTATGTGAATTTCCTGAATTTTACATTTTCTTTTTTTTTCTTTTAGAAGAGTACTTTGATTAATACATTTTTTTGTCTTTTGAACTTGTTTATTTTCTTGTGTATCATTCTTTCTTCAAAACTACTTTTTTGTAGCCACGTTGATCATCATCATCATCATAGTACATTCACGAATCTAGGCCATTTGTTGACCTGTTTCAGCCTCAAGAGAAACACCATCTAAAAGTCTTTTGAGTGGACGTCCTGGTCTTCTTCTTCCTGCAGGTTGATATCTTAACATTTGTTTGGGTATTCTGTGATCTTCCATTCGATGAACATGTTGCATCCATCTTGACTTATAATCAGAAATTTTATTTTCTAAAGATTCCATGTGTAATTCTTCTAAGATGTCTTCATTTTTTTTGTGATCTAGTAGTGTGTATCCTGCAGTCCTCCGAAGATATCTCATTTCAGCAGATCTAAGTCTCTGTATATCCTTCTGTTTCAATGTCCATACTTCGCTACCATACAAAAGAGTTGGAAGAGCCAGTGTTTTATACACTTTCAGTCTTGAATGCTTTTGGACTAACTGTGGCTTGAAGATAGAATTTATTAACCCTAAAATTCTTAAAAATGTAGATATTTTTGCATTTACATCCTTTTCTTCTTCATATGAGATATTGCATCCTAGATATGTAAAATTATTCACCTGCTCCAAAATTTTATTGTCCAGTACAATTTTACTTCTGACAGGATCTACACCTTGAAATGCCATAATTTTTGTTTTTTCTGTAGATATCTTTAATCAATATTCTTCTGTAATTTTGTTAAGTTCATACAGACCTTTCTGTAGATTATCTTCGGAATTTGCTATTATTATTTGGTCATCTGCAAACAATATGGTGTTTAATTTTCTATTTTCTCATATTCTTATTCCAAATTTATATTTTTTGTTCCAGCAACATATTACTTCATTGATTTAAATTGCAAAGTGTGTTGGGGATAGGGGGCAGCCTTGTCTCACACCACGATTTATAATTCCTTCTTCAGAAAATCTGTTATTTAATTTAATCTTTATGGTGTTGTCTTTGTAAATATTTTGTATGTTCTGCCAAAGTAAATTTGGTATATTTCTGTCTTCCAATATATTTAAGAGTTTTGATCTCTTGACTGTGTCGAATGCTTTTTCAAAATCTATGAAAGCAAAATGTGTTTCTAAGTTGAATTCGATTATGCATTCTTTTCCTTTTTCATAATTTTCTTTGTTCATGAAGAAGTAATCTCACAATTACGGGTAAAATGATAGAAAATAACACTACTTACTGCATCTAACAATTCAAAAGCCATACACTGATGGAATTCCACATTCAGACACTGAAATTGATGAGGAGAATAGCATTAGGATGTCTCATTCTGATCAGAGAATGAGGACACAATAAAAGACAAATAAATACTACATAATTAAGACATTTTGTCTGTACATTCTTACCTCTTCATGGTTTTTTTGTTGAACATATGTTTCAAGGCTTCTGAGTCCTATCATCAGCGATTACAGTACAAATGTTTCAAGGCTTCTGAGCCCCATCGTCAGCGATTACAGACTGTAATCGCTGATGATAGGGCTCAGAAGCCTTGAAACATATGTTCGACAAAAACAACCATAAGAGGTAAGAACTCACAGACAAAATGTCTTAATTATTAAACAAATCTCTTAATATTACTTCCTATTGTATTTTAAAATAAATACAACATCTTCAGTTGAATGTACCTCATTAATCCAGCCCCCATTAAACTGGATTTTGTTTAATCCAGACAGGCATCCAAAAATTAATGTATATATGCTGCATAAATAAAAATTAAATTTCAACAAACAAGAAAATTGAAAGTTTCTTCAAACCAAACGAAGAAAGGATGTGCACTTAAAATCAGGTAGGCCTATTGTATCTTATGTCATGATAAAATTACTGTTTTATTAACAAATATTTATGTGTGGTTTTTATTTTACTTAATCTGGACTACAATCAGCCCACTGCTCACTCCCCTTCAGATATTTCCATTACTTCATTGTTTTGCCATTCAAGGCTTAGGCAGGGATTAGTTCCTTTGATCTATGGGCTTAGGAACTAGTCATGAAAAATATTTACATGAAATTAAGAAAAAACACACATCACTATTAGATTATAATCCAATAATTAAATAGGCCTGCACATTTAAAATCTGACAAACATTATTAATTTAACACACATTTGTAATGCTTTCACGAAACTTAACTAATCTACTAAACTAACCCAATATTTAAATTATCCGCCATTAACTACGGTCTTCCAATTTTGATTCTTATCGCTGATTACGGACCGGCGGTTATCTCTGATGCACACGTTTGCCAACAGTTCTCTCTTTTTTATGTTGGTTGCATTGATTTCAACCTTTTCGTTCGATTTCGATGTATCGAATTTTAATGTTCACTATGGTCAACAATATTGGATTGTATTTGTTTTGATATATGTTTTTGTGAAACTTCTTTTGTGCTATTTTGTTGATTGCTTTTACTATCTGGTTGTATATAAACCGAATGTATTTTATTAATATGTAAGCACAATGGCATCAGGAAGAGAAATTGTTACATTGCAGTTTGGATATTATTCCAATTTCATTGGTACTCATTGGTGGAATTTACAGGTAAGTACTGTTCAAAATGTAACGTTTTAGATTATATAAAGTCAGTATAATCAATTTTGATCTGTTTCTATTTGAAATCAACATCGAACAATATTTAGGTCCATAGTAAACTTTTGATATTCGTTCCTATTTTATTTCGAAATTAAATCATACGTAACCTCTTTTCAAGCATATGATTTGTTATAAAAGTAAAGTGATCCCACGGCAGGCTTCAGGAGGCCCTTGGGGTAGTAGGAGGTTAAGGCTCCCACTTTTTCTAGACAATCGGCACTTTATGTAAGCTGGGTTGTCAGCCCTGCGTGACGGCCGCCTTCACCCCCAGAACAAGCGTCTGGTAGTCTTTTCCGTTAGAGGCTGAATCGACCCCAGGGCCATAGTGCCGCCAGAAGGTTTGGGTCAGTTTAAAAATCCAGACCCCAATGGAATTTGAACCCTCGACCTTCCAGCTCATAGCGCAGTGCCTTAACCACTACGCTACGGCGTGCCCCTGCATTTGTTATATGTGTGTTATTTGCAAAGAGAAAAGTTGGTAGGCCCAGTGTACAATTACTAATACTTTTATGTCGCTTTCATTATACCATAAAACTGAACTAGACATCATCCAAAACTCGTCACCTAAGTTTATTTTGTTTAAATTGGGCTACTTTTGTAGAGGAACTAATGGGGATTCTATGAAGGAGTCACATTAGTCAGTGATCAAACAGAATAGCCTAGTTTTCCTTAAGATGTGCCAGATTATCCAATAAACTGTAAACTAATCTGGGGAAAAACTGCACTTAAACTAGCGTGAAATATTTTCAAAGTCCTATAGAATAACAGCGCGCATGCGCCAGAGTTTATAGAGCAACCGATAACCCACAATCGAACCACATATTGATTATCATCCTCGATTACTATCTGTCGCTATGAAATTTAAATGACCAATATTTGCAATAAATCCCCAAATCTATGTTAAAAAGATATAGTAATAATATTAAAATTACCAAACTTTATTAAAAATGGGTGTATACTTACTTATCACTCCCTAACGCTGATCCAACCAGCGATAACCCAAAACAGTGATAGAAAAATCATAGACAAAGTAATATACTCTGTGGAGAAAATAGCAGTTAGCATCACAATATTTCTAATAGTGTCATAATATTGTGATTTGTATATTTAAATAAATACTTCAAAACTGTCTAATAATATTATAAAAATTGTTTGAAAAAGTTTAAAATATAAATAATGTTAGTAAATACAGAAGAAGAGCTATAGTTAACAATAATATAACTGAAAAATCAAGTGCTAGTAAAAGTGCAGTTGAGCCCTAGTCTGGTGTACACTAGCTTGCCCATTTTCTCACCCTAACTTGCCCAATTTGCTCACCTAACACAAGAAAATGAGTATAAATAAACTCCTGGAATAAATAGACAAACTGAACCATTTTATCCAATTAAAATTTACCAGAACTGTGAAGAAAACTATAGTGAAGGAGTGAGCTGTAACATTAATGTTATAAGTTTGAACACCTTCAAGTTTAACATTTCTACAATTTCCAGAGCCTTCCATTGGATTAATTCTCGTTGAGGTAGGCATTCCATATTTCATCTTATCTTGCACATAAGAAAGAGCCCTAGCTTTAAGTTCTGGATATTTGCCACTTTTCGGTCCTCTGAATTCTTTTCTTGTTGAAACTGCCTTTTTCCATATTTTTTCTAAAGAGAGCATAATTAAAATAGACCTAATTGATAATGTTAAAAGTGAATAGATAATAAAGTAAAGTATTAATATATTTTCACCTATAATCATTGTTGCAATTATTCATCCTAAATGAGTAACCCAACGTCAAACATTAGAATCATCCAATCCAAACTTTCTTCCAGCCTCTCTCTCTTTCTTGGTTGTGGTTTTGGCATAATGCATAATTGCAAGTTTGAAGCTTTAAATTCCTTGACTTGATGCTTTTCGTTCTAAATGATCATTCATATTGGCATGAAACAGGGCTAACTTCTTATTGAATCCAAGCTGAAATATACAAGCTAACTTCTTATTGAATCCAAGCTGAAATATACAAGCTTACAATACAATAATTACATGTAAAACATAATTTTAATGCCAGATAAAAGGTTTGCATTGTTGCATCATGAAATGCAGCCAGTTTCACTTAAAGACACTAGCTGTATTGTTATAAATGAGCATACCATATTTTAAAACAGCATTTCGTATGTAAAACATAAGTAGAAAATATAAGCTGCAATCTGTTTTTTTACAGTTGTAAATTGGATAAAATGTGCGGCTGATATTGGGCCAATATGGTAAATAGTTTTTATCAACGTTTATAGTGTTTACTTTTTTTTTACACCCCAATTGTTAATATTAGGCTATAATGGATAACTCAACTATAGATTATGAACACAAACAGAATGCCGCTGTTTAAAATATTGAATGATATACATCTCGTCGACACTGAGCTTGCATGCTTATAACTGTGTACAGCACTAACATAGCATATATGCAAGTTGGTTGACTCTGGTTTAGATTCATGTTATTGGATACCACAATCGATACATTAAAATTACTCTGTTGGTTAAGGAGATGTAGTCATATTTAAATTAATATTGGGTAGTAAACATTATGAGGTTATATCATTAATAGTGAGTGGAGAACATATTTTTACCGACTCATCTCATATCATTTCAAATTTTCTTTGATACCGACGGTTTCAGACAATATCATGTCCCTCTTCAGTCATGGCTTCCACTGATGAAATTCTGTGATTGTTGATTTCTCTAATGACATCACCTCTTGTGCTGCCATCTTTCGTTGGAATTATAAACTTTGTAATTAAATTTTTATGTACCGGAATATCGATCTATGAATTTCAATATTGCGGTGGATAAAAATTTAATTACAAAGTTTATAATCCCAATGAAGGATGGCAGCACAAGAGGTGATGTCATTAGAGAAATCAACAATCACAGAATTTCATCAGTGGAAGCCATGACTGAAGAGGGACATGATATTGTCCGAAACCGTCGGTATCAAAGAAATTTGAAATTATATGAGGTAAGTCGATAAAAATATGTTCTCCACTCACTATTAAATGTAGCCATACCTGGTCTTAAATTTGTATTATGTTCCATTCCTCTTATAATTTTACAGCTTTATTCTTTTTAAAATTTATTGAGACATCTACAAGCCAAAGGTGATACTTGTACTTACAAATATGGTACAAGCATATGCATGGTTTTCAATATTCAGGATGTGCTGGAGAATTGTATGGCATGGCATAAAATATTAACTGATGTATACATCTGATCAGAACTGATCTTGTATCTGGAGAACTATGCAGACAGCACTAGCATACAATGTTTACAAATTGGTTGACTCTGTTTTAGACTAATGTAGTACTAAAAATTGCAATTCTTATATATTCCAATTCAAATTCTACCCTCCTTAAAAATAAAACTTTTTGGATAATAATTGATATCTTAAAATCACTCTGTTTAAAGAAATTTGATCATATATGGCTTTAAATTAGTGTTGTGTTCTTATAGTTTTACATTATAATTCTATTAAAATTAATTGAAACTCTAGAAGCCAAAGGCAATAATTACACGTGCGGTAATCCCGTACTTAAGTGTTGGAAGCTTACCTATGCACCTAAGCTATCTAAAGTAATGGTCAAATTAATAATGCAGTAGTCTGATCGTTAATTGTTAGTCATTTTAGTTAGCTTCCATTATATTACAGTACAATAGTATATTGAAATTATAGGTTAGGAGCACTAAAGTATGGGATTACCCCTTTTGGCTTCTAGATGTCTTAAATATTGTATATTGTTGCAGGAAGCAGGCTTCGTGTATAATGCAAGCAGTCCCTCTGAAATCAATCATGATATTCTTTTTAGGGAAGGTCAGACATCAAAGGTAATACATTTTGCTATGAAGTTTCTTAATATGAAGTTCCCACTTTAAAATACATGTCCATCCCAATATATTTCCTATTTGCATATGTCATCCTATATTCCATTCCTAATAAATTATGTGGATTGATTGAGAGGGTTTTTCCTTAGACCAGTGTTAACATATGCATCAGAAATTTGGACCATGTTGAAATCTGATGAAGATTTATTATGGTGTTTTGAAAGGAAGATACTGAGATCCATTTTTGGTGCCGTGAAAGAAAATAATGTATGGCGAAAGAGATACAATAATGAATTGTATAAACTGTACAATCAGCCAGATATTCTGAATTTTGTTGGAGTTAATAGATTGACATGAGCTGGACACATTATTCGTATGGACAACAAAAGGATCACAAAAAGAATTTACAATGAGCAACCTCTATTGGCCAGAAAAGTTGAAAGACCTAAATTAAGTTGGGAGGATGGTATAATTCAAGACATTAAGATTTTAAAAATAAAAAAACTGGAAGAATGAAGCTCAGAACAGGGAAGTCTGGCATAAGCTTCTGAAGGCAGCCAAGGCCCACATGGGGCTGTTGAGCTATTGATGATGATGATGATTGAGAGGATGTTTCATGTCTCATTATTATATTTTGGCATGTAATGTAATCTTGGTTGTAAAAAAGCATATTCCTGAAAAAGATTGCTTCCTGCCTGGTAGTGTATAGTCTTGATGCAGAAATAGGTGATATTAAAATCACCAGAATACAAAAACAAAAAAAAAAAAGAATTTAGGTTCCTTCTTTTACTTTTTTGAGCATTCTTGTATAATATTGTCATATTTATAGCCTCACTGTGATGGTTGTCCAGTGGCTCGCTTTGTTTCCCCACAGCTGTTGTATATAATTAAATACAAAGATGCTGCCTACCACCACTATAATAATTCCACATGTTAATCATTGTCAAGCATTGTCCCGTGGCAACCACTATAAATGAACAACCATCATAGTGATGCGATAATACCTATAAGTGGCATTTAATTGTAACATTTCAAAATGTCATCTATATTTTTAAGAAGATGTCCCACTTATAATGGCTGGGGGACCCGACATACTGATCACATGTCACCTCTATATTGGCTAAATGATCATCAACTTCGGCGATTAACACATGTAGACTAAGACTGGTAGTGTTGGTAGGCTAAGAGCCTTCTAAGTCTGTTGCACTGTGGAGTTTAGTTTAGTTTTATATTTAAGCATACAATTAGAATAATTAATTGTGAATAAACACAACATTAAATTAAAATTGATAATCAATATGCTTAATTTAATACATATGTCTTTTTTAGAAAATTAGTATTTCTCTTGATTTCTGTCTGTCACTATCATTTCATGAATTATTATTATTATTATTATTATTCACCACTGTGATCTCGAGGTAGCGTGCTGCCTTATCACGCAATGGGCCCGGGTTCGATTCCCAGTCGGACAGGCTCCTGGGTGAGGTTTTTTCAGGATTTTTCCTCACCTGTAAGACAAATGTCAGGAAGCTTAGGGCCCTATGGTCCCCAAAAATCATCCGGCCATCATCGTCCTTATCATTATCACCATCTTCCTTCACCAGTGTGAAAAGCAACGGGAAGCTACCACCTATAATTCCCTAGTAAAGCTGCAAAGCATAGCATGAAAATGCTATAATTGCAGTGAAAGACCTGCCTTTGGGCAGAATTACTGTGGATGGATTATTATTATTATTATCATCATTATTATTATTATCAGTCATTATCATCATCATCAGCATCATCATTAGCATAATCATCATTATTATTATCATCATTATTATTGTCTTTATTATCATTATTATTGCCATATGAATTAGTGTACTCTCCTATTTGTTTAAACACTAAATAACTAACATAATGGTTATTTGTATTACAATTTATTTTGTTCAGGGTAATGTGACATTTACTCCAAGGATGCTTTTAGTTGATCTGAAAGGCAGCTTGAATCATCTACCAAAAGAAGGAGAATTGTATAATTATTCAGAAATACCAAAAGTGAAGGAAGCTAACTGGCCAGCTGAGAAAGTTGATGTTATTGTTGCTCCTAAAGCCGAGAAAAATGAGTTTGTTAATGATTTGGAAAATGAAGGAAATTCAATGGAAACAGAGCTAGCAGCCAGTAAGTATGATTGGTTGGGTCTATAATGCATGGGTTGATAAAAACTTCCATTTGTCATTTTGCATTTCAAGAGCATGTAATTATATCTGAATTCCTAAGTATGTTGCATCATAGAAAGTGACTTCTATCTATCATGGAATTTGATTCATTGCATATTACATTTTCATAGCCTATGTTAAGTTAATGTAGATGAACAGTTAAATGGTTGTCCTCGGGCATTGAGAATCGGTCATTTATCATTGAATATCAAGCTTCAGTCTTTATGCCGCATGCAAACACATTAGTCTCTGGTGAGCTGAGTTTTCCGTGAGAATATGCAAAGTTCGAATTAGCGAGTCGTTCACTGGTCTTGCATGAAAGTAGTTTTTTTTCGTAATGTTGGCAAGAAATTACCCAGAATTCTCAGCGATAAAACCACTTCCGTTATTTTCATCTGCTAGAGGAACGCATTTACGCTTGTGTCCCACAAATAAAACCGTATATGATGACGTCTGTGTCGCGCGATATTACGTCGATTCTCCTGTTCTTCCGGTTGAATTTTTTGGTAGACTCTATCAAATTCCTCTTCTCCGCTTATACCAAAAACATGATCGAAGTCTTCAAGGTCCGATATCTTGGATAAACCAGCAAGGTTTCAAGTACATCGGTTCCCATCGCATTGCTCACGATTCGTTCTCTGCAAAGTCACCTCGCCAGGTAGCTTACGGAATTTCGACAATTATCGCATTAACAGATTCTTGAGTATGCAAAACATATTTGGATGCAAACTTTCTCACAGAGTACATGTTGAGAACGACTTTTACGTCTAATGCGTTCATAGATACAAGCCTTAGTGACAATTCTGAGAATTTTTTCTATAATATTTTAAGTTATTTTTATATAATGTGTCTTGCACAATGCAGTTATAATTTATTAAGTTAGCCTGCACGATTGGTATACCTTCTTTAACCCAGCTGTATAGAGTATAAAAAATTAAATTAAGAATTTAGTTATTATTAATTTTGAAATTACTTTTATTTTGTGATACTGTTTTAGCAATCAATTATTCATACACATTATTCTGTATGAAAATGTTGTATGTTTCATTAACTGTTAAAAAAGAAAGGGGAATAAAAATTTCAAATGAAAAAGAAAAATGTTAAAAGAAAGAAGTTATATTTAAAGAGAAAAATTATACGCTCAGACCGGGACTTGAACCCGGGACCCTTGGTTTTCTAGTCCAAGTGCTCTACCATTTGAGCTACCTGAGCAAGTACCAATCTAAACGCAAATTTTTCTCTATATACGTTGAAATTCCCGCCCCAAATGCTTTGAAGCCTTTGCTTCTCTCTTTGCAAATGGCGGCTCCTATATTAAGAAGACATATTTGGGAATTATACATTACATTATAAATGCCAGTACGGCTATTTTCGATGTTTTTATTATTAATTTCATACATCTCAATGATGGATAAATCATATTTAAAGAGAAAAATTATACGGTCTGAGCGTATAATTTTTCTCTTTAAATATGATTTATCCATCATTGAGATGTATGAAATTAATAATAAAAACATAGAAAGAAGTTAGTTTTTAACTTTATCTCTAATCCCTGTCTATAATTCCTTCCTCTCTCCTTCCCTACCTCAAAGCATTATTTCACCCAGTAAATCTCCAGACAAACTTCAAAGTTATGTTAGCCTACCTATAAAGTTATTTATTCTGGGATCTTTTTTCCAGTTATGCTGTTCTGTACCTGCATAATAATGAAAATGTTAATTTTAAATAAAGTTGTACCTGTACCTTAATACAGAGTGGGCAAGTCATAGTTAGTTGGATAAGGCAGTATGTTACAGGCTGGAAGGTCAGGGGTTCAAGTTTGGTAGGGTCAGGATTTTTAAACTGATCTAAACTTTCTAGTGGCACTATGGTCCTGAGGTTGACTCAGCACCTAACTGAAATGAGTACCAAAGACATTTGTTTTGGAGGTAAAGATAACTGCAATTAAGGACTGACAATCCAGCTGACATCTTATGCCAGTTGTCTAGAAAGATGGGAGCCTTAACCTCCTACTATTCCAAGGTTTAGATTGGAAGCCTTGAATAGCTCAGTGGCAGAGCATTAGCATATGAAACTAAAGGCCCTGGGTTCAAACCCCGGTTTAAGCATATATTTTTTCTCTTCAAATATATGGAAGAGAGGGCCTTATGGCCTTAACTCTGCCAGAATAAATAAAGTATTATTATTATTATTATTATTATTATAATTTGACCTTCAATGAGAAAAATGTTAAATTTATTATTGAAAAAGTAAAAGATAGTTGGGTGGATATGTAAACCCACATCATCTCTCTTTCTATACCAATAATTTGAAAATTATGAATTACCATGAAATGCACTATAAAATACAGGGTGTCCTATTCAAACCTCCGACATTTTAATTAATCATAAGTAACAATGTATGCAAAATTATGAAATGAGACCGGTATTAAACGAAACAGAAACTCAAAGAATTTTCATTGCCACACACTAAAACACCTCTAGCTATATGTGCACCATTAGTAGCACGAACAATATCAAGTCTGTATTCGATTTCGTGCCACATTCTTTCCAACATGTCCATTGAACTGCGTGGGAAGCTTGGCCCAAATTGTTTTTTGGGAATTCTCTGAAATCCTGACTCTAAGTTCGTCAATATTTTCTTCTGTCGAAACCAACACTGTACAAATACTTCCTGATTTCTTTTTTTCAAACACTTCTAATTGCCGAAGAAGAAAGAAACTTCTCTAGCCATGCCTTAATGGTCTTCCCATCAGGTGCATTTCCTCCATATTCTCTCCGGTAATTTGTTTGCATTGTAATTATTGACTTCATCTCTGCATACCAGAAAACAGTTTGTGCTCATTGCTGAGGAGTCACTATTTAATGTCATTATTGCCCAACATACAACAGATGAATTAACTGCAACAATGAAAACAAAAATTCGTTGAGTTTTTCTTTCTTTTAATACCAACCTCATTTTTAGAGCTAGGAATTTTAGGTGCTGCACTTTTTTCTTTTTGTTACTATAATGTTCAAATTAGCTAGTATTGTAAAGAAAACATTAAATAAATGCCCCTAAGTGTGTTTTAGTTGCACCTTTTTTCAATGATAGCACCTTTTTGCACCTTTTCTTTAATGGAAGCACATTTTGCACCTTTTCAAACCTTTTTTTTGTCTCATTTGGAACATTTTATTACCAAAATAATATATATATATATTACATTTATTCAAATACGATTTCAAGGGTTGGTAACGATATGTGGTATCAGTCCACATCACATTACTTCCACTTCAGTGCAATCCCGTTAGGCTATTCCTTTTAAATTAGTTTGCGCCTCATTGCACCACAGTTATGCGAAAGATATTGTTTAAGCAAGGAAGGTTGTTGAGTGCGTGAATAAATGTTTCAGTTGAAAATAATATTTGACTAGTGTGGTCTGCTATTTTCCTGAGTTACCAGTATACAGTATGCCGAAACCGAAAGTGAACTCCTATAAACTAGTGATATTGTTAAAAAGTTTAGTGCAGATGGAATTCAGAGTGACGGATCTGTTATCAGGTGCATTCTTTGTGATATTTCAATAACAATTGATGAAAAACATCAATGCATTCGTGTTACGCAGCATATAAGTAGTGCAAAACATGTGAAAAATAAGGAATGGCGAAGCAGTAAAGGTGTAATGCGACAACAGTTTATTGGCGAGGCGTGAGTTACTTGATGTAATTGGTTTTGGTACTCTTTAATGATAATTCACATGGAAAATTTGCACCTTCTATTTAAAAAAAATTGCACCTTTTTCTACTAAATTAAAACACCTTTTTCACCAAAATTTTACACCTAAAATTCCTAGCTCTACTCATTTTATAATTCCGCATATCTTGAGAGTTATGACTAATTAAAATATGGGAGGTTTAAATGGGACTCGGTGTATTATCACAATTGGCAATATAAGATATCTCTCTTCAATATAATATTTGTTTTTTATAACTTCGAAAATATATCTCTTTACACATCAACCTGAGGATATATGTATATAATGGACATGTCAGACAGGCTTGTTGATTGATTCTCAAATGAGTAATTTGCATATAGAAGACCAAGAAAATGGCAAGTGAAATCATTTATAATGACTAGAGCAAGGATTTTTATGAAATTCCATGTTTTAAACTATTAGTCAGAGAGTGCTGAGACAAAGTATCTGTAAATTTTATGATATGTAGAATCAAATAAGACCTACATATTTTTTCATATTTCATAATATTTTGGCAAAATGTTCATATTTTAGTAAAAATTTAATATTTCTTCATATTTTCCAACTTTAATTTTTTTAAATAAAATTTCTACTAATTGGTTGAAAACATTTTTTAAGTGACTGTAGTTTTGAATTTTTTTTACAATGTAATGTGGTAGACAGCCGAAAATTCCTCTGTATCCCATCTGGAACAAGATAAATAGATTTGATAAAAGAAAATAATTGAAAAAAGGAGACATGGAATGGAGACTTTTGTCCGAAACTACATAACAAGAACAGGGATTTCCTAATCTGTGACAAGAACATGAATAAGTAGAACAGCAATGTAAAAATAATAACCACCTACTCTTTCTCTCAGGTAGCAACCTATTTCTTTTTGCTACCTAAGTACATTCTTACTTTGTGAATGGATTGCAATATTTAAATGTAGGGAAGACTACTGCTGCTATATTTGAAGCTGTGCTGGGAAATATAGTCTTACTTCTCACTTACATCAAACTATTATATATAGCGCGGTACAAGTTTGCTCCCATAATGTCATATGGTGTGGAGCATACTTTTTGATCGTACAAAATAATTCTGACAGACAGGCATTAAAAAATATAGAAAAAGCTCCTAACTGTGTATTACGAACAGAATTGATAATTTGATTATCCAAAGCACAAGTATACCATACTGTGCTCGGGCGAATTTCATGGAAAAACTAATGTTAAAATAATTCTAACTACATTTCACCATGTTCATACATGTAATGTATAGAATTAAAAATAATTGTAATTGCAAAGAGAGTTTTGAAATACATCCTAGAATTATTTATGGATTAATTCATTTTAACATCTTGTTTCTCCAAATATGACATACAGTACTTGGTCTGCTGCGATGGGCAGGACATGTGGCACGAATGGGGGAATGATAGACGTACATAGAAGCTTCTTGTAGGAAAACCAGAGGGAAAACGCCCAGTTTGTAAACCAAGAATGAGGTGGGAGAATAACATTAACCATGATTTGAGGGAATTAGATTATAGAGGGAATGATTGAAAAACATTAGCTCAGGGTAGGGATGTATGCAGAGCTTATGTCGGTGCAGCCATGAACCTATGGGTTTGATCATGCCAGTGAGTTAGGATTTGGTCTATGTGTGTTCTGATTCATCCAATATAATGTTATTGTGACATTTACATATACTGGAATTCATTATCTTTATGCAAGGTAAACAAAAGTCATCCAAACTGTACCTACTCTAAAATTTTGTCAGTGGTATATTCGATAGAAGCCTATTACTACGGTTACTATGTTTTGTTTTTTTGTTTCTGTTTAGAGTTCGTAATTAAATATCATTGGATAAATTAATCGATCGTGTTTTATATAAGCCCAGTATTAATTTATTGAAATAAAGTATCAAACTATAGGCTTGGGAGGCCCTTGGGGTAGATGGATGTTGAGACTTCCACATTTGTAGACAATCACCAAAGGATGTCTACTGGGTTCAGTCCTGCATGACGGCCGCCTTTGCCCCAGAACATGCGTATGGTACTCATTTAAATTAAGAGCTGAGTAGACCATTCGGCTAAGATGCCGCCAGAAGGTTTGGTCCAGCTAAAAACCTGACCCCATTGAGACTCAAACCCATGACCTTCTGGCTTGTTAGCGTGACTTCTCAAACAACTACACTTCAACGTGAGCCATTAGAATTGCTTCAAATCGTGAACATGATATTTTATATCGAGTCAGAATTAATGAAAAATTAATTAAAATTGAAATACAGTGAAACTCATGACTTCTTGAGCTACAAAAAGGTCTTCTTGTCTTATTTGTATACTGGTATGTATACCCATAAATTATACAGGGCTTGTGCATATAGATATATGTAAAAAGTTAAAAAATAGTAGCTTCATAATATTTGTGTTCTAATTTTCATATTTTGTTATTATGATTTCATATTTTAGTATAATTTTCTTCATATAATTCCTCGCTCTAATAATGACAATTAGAATGTATCAAGGACTTACAATTGTTGTATTTCCTTTTCTAAAAATAGTTTTTCTATCTTTTTTAGGTCCTCTTCCTAAAGTGTACAACTTAGACAATGTAGTTAAAGTTTGGGCTGATTATCTTCAAACAAGATATCATCCTCGGACAATGTCAATAATTAATGAATATGAGCATGATAGTGATGCTAAACCATTTGATGTGTTCAACTGTGGCTCAAATATTTGGAAAACTGAACAATTTCAAGAGGATTTTATCGATAGAATAAGGATATATGTAGAAGAATGTGATAATATGCAGGTAATAAAAGTGGTTTCTGAGAAAGGTCTGTTTATTGAATATATACTTGTAATGTTTCATCAGATACTTGTATATATGTTTGCTTAATTTTCATACAATAGAGGTTCAATCAATAACTGTAGAGTGATATCTCTTATTCTTTTAAGTAATCTATTGATGTTGTGAATGAATGAGTCTTACCTCATATTTCATGCTTTTTTTAAACACGGGAACTGCACCTTTCATGAAATATGAGGTAAGGTAACAATATGACTCATTCATTCATTGAATTAAGTTCTTTTAAGTAATCTATTGATGTTGTGAGTGAATGAATGAGTCTTACCTCATATTTCATGCTTTTTTTAAACACGGGAACTGCACCTTTCATGAAATATGAGGTAAGGTAACAATATGACTCATTCATTCATTGAATTAAGTTCTTTTAAGTAATCTATTGATGTTGTGAGTGAATGAATGAGTCTTACCTCATATTTCATGCTTTTTTTAAACACGGGAACTGCACCTTTCATGAAATATGAGGTAAGGTAACAATATGACTCATTCATTCATTGAATTAAGTTCTTTTAAGTAATCTATTGATGTTGTGAATGAATGAGTCTTACCTCATATTTCATGCTTTTTTTAAACATGGGAACTGCACCTTTCATGAAATATTCATGCTTTTTTTAAACACGGGAACTGCACCTTTCATGAAATATGAGGTAAGGTAACAATATGACTCATTCATTCATTGAATTAAGTTCTTTTAAGTAATCTATTGATGTTGTGAATGAATGAGTCTTACCTCATATTTCATGCTTTTTTTAAACACGGGAACTGCACCTTTCATGAAATATGAGGTAAGGTAACATATGACTCATTCATTCATTGAATTAAGTTCTTTTAAGTAATCTATTGATGTTGTGAATGAATGAGTCTTACCTCATATTTCATGCTTTTTTTAAACACGGGAACTGCACCTTTCATGAAATATGAGGTAAGGTAACAATATGACTCATTCATTCATTGAATTAAGTTCTTTTAAGTAATCTATTGATGTTGTGAATGAATGAGTCTTACCTCATATTTCATGCTTTTTTTAAACACGGGAACTGCACCTTTCACATGAAATATGAGGTAAGGTAACAACATGACTCATTCATTCATTGAATTAAGTTCTTTTAAGTAATCTATTGATGTTGTGAATGAATGAGTCTTACCTCATATTTCATGCTTTTTTTAAACACGGGAACTGCACCTTTCACATGAAATATGAGGTAAGGTAACAACATGACTCACTCATTCATTGAATTAAGTATATCATAATGTTATTTCCCATATTTAACTATGAATAATTGATTTGGTGTTCATTTGATGAAAATTCATGTTGCATTTAATAAATAAAACTATCACAGTTTTATGTAATTTTCATATACTATTTTTTTTTTATTTAATAAATATTATCTTAAATGGTTGGTTGGTTGCTAATGCTCTTAAAATTAGAGGATTTCCATTTTCCTTCTGGCTTCCCAGTAACATCTAACTAGTTGTGTTGACAATTCTCCAGTTGTCTATGTAAGAGCATTACATTGGAATAGATGGTCTCCGCGTTCATCACTGTGTTAGGATCTTCACATAGCATGCAGGTTGGGGTTTCAAAAATATTGTTACATGCCACATAGCGATATTTGAATTGCATGGACGAGTCACCCATGGCGAGTTAGATTACCTGCACAGCCAGCAGAATTGTCTGGAGTGTGTTGCCAGATGGTTCTACCGGTGTCTCTCTCTTCTTTGGAGAAAGATCCATGCTAGAGGATTCTGGGCATCAAACTGCCTAGAAGCTGTTTCTGGATATTTCCTTGCGCCTTGTATAAGGGCAGAGACACTAGAGTCAGTCAGTCTTGTGGTGAACAGTGTGACGGTAAGATATGGAGAATTTATTTATTAGTGAGTGGAAAAGTGTTCTGAGATAACAGTTAAAAAGAAGATTATTAGTGATTTGTATCTGTGAATAGAAGTTTGTTGATAATTGAAGAATTTAATAGAGTATCTAGAGAAATTTTGAATAAATTCATTGTGCTTATTATGGCTAAATAACCTAGAAGGAAAATCAAGGCCATCATGGCACAATCTGGTTGAATTATGTACCTGCTGATAACGTCGGAGAAGTTGATAATGCAGAGTGCTGATCGTCAGGAACTGCCATCTAGTTACGCAAATTAGAATTAGTACAAATTAGCAAGTAAGAAAAAAAATATTAATAAAACAGAATGGAACAATTATAAGAAATGTTGAGAGAAATTTAAACAGATTGTTGAAACATCTAACCATGAAACAAGACAGGAGCTAATAACACAGATGGAAACACCTAACACAGAAATACAAAAACAGATTAGCACACAAAATGAAGTAAGTAAAAGAGAATTATTAACTCAAATTAATGTACAGAATGAAGAAATTAAATTAATTCAACAACAAAATGAACTTGCTAAAACAGAATTACTAACTCAGATTAATACACAGAATGAAAAATTGCAGGACAAAATCTAATATTTTAAAGACGAATTGAAATGTGATATTTCTAAAATTGAACAAAGAGTAAATGAAGAAGACGACAATTTACATAAAATCAATGGAGAATTTCTTTGCATTAAAGAACATTGGGAAGAAAAATTTGATCAACAGAAAAAAAAGAATTATCAGTTTATAACATCTGAAGTTTAATGTGCAGTGGAAAATTTACAAAGTGATTTTACAATGAGGACCGAAGTTTGACAACCGACTGATGCCCCAAACCGACATGGAATTAAGAGTCCCAAGTTTGACGGTTCCACATCATGGGACATATTTAAACAGTAATTTAACACCGTCTCAACACAATGGATGGACAACGGAAGAAAAGACAACCCAATTAATCGCCTCCTTATAGGGATCAGCTGCGGAAATTCTAAGAAGCCTTCAGGAGAATGTCGTGCCGAGGACATATTGGAGGCCCTAGACAATTGATACGGCAATCATCACCTCAGCACAGCCTACTGCGCCCAGCTGAAAGCCCATGTCCAGCACATTGGGGAATCACTGCAAGAATACGCCATGGCCATTGAACAATTAGCCCACAAGGCTCTCAGCCTGAATGCGGCACTGCGTCTCAAGGCAGGAAAGGAGACCACATGCTACCTCGACCTGGCATCGTTGTTGTGAGTGAGACAGCTGACTGCTGAAGATGCCGAGGGGCGACACTCACCGCCACCCGAGCGTCACATATATGGAAGATCGACCTGTTGGAATTGCAGGCAGTTCAGACATCTGAGGCAGAACTGCGACCACAGGCCCGCAGAGGACCAGGAAAACTAAAATGGGCCAGGGTTAGGAGGCGGCCACTGGTGCCGTCGTCTTCATCATCATCCCCTCAATTCATTCAGAATGCCGTGAACAACATAGATGATGAGGGACTTATAGCTGATGGATGGATCCACGGATGGCCTTGCTGGGTACTCATTGATATAGGAGTGATGCTGACCATTGTGCGACCCAAAGTAGCAGAAGAGTTTCCAGAGAGGACGCTGCTACAGATGTTTGAGCTACGCACCGTGTCGGGGGACAGCATGCCTGTGGAGAAGGAGGTTCTCCTGGAATTGGTCCTGGAAAGATGCAAGCTCCGGCTGTGTGCATTCATCGCCAGAGTTGCCGAGGACGTCATCTTAGGCTTGGATGCTCTGAGGATGTATGATGCTACTGTGGACATCAGACGAGTACTCCGTTTTGGCCGTGATGGGATCCTGCTCAATGACGTGGGCCAGAGACCATCTGTCTGCAGATTAGTCCTGAAGGAGAAGAAGGTGATCCCAGATGGTTGTGAGATGTTGGTGATGGTGCAGGTGGAAGGACGTCCCCAACATGACATACTGCTGAACGCCGGAAGAAATCTCCAAGATGGACTGTTTGTGGCTAGAGCCTTGTTACCTGCCCGTGAAGTCATTCGTGTGAGAATCCTGAACCTGACAACCCAAGACCAGGTGGTACCTAGTGGGACGGTCCTGGGTACCTGTGAGCCTGTTACTGCAATGATGACCATGGATGAGGAGACGCCTGGTGAGAGAAGCTGGAAGGATGATCTATCACTACAGGAGCTGTTACAAAGGGCCGCCAGTATTCTCAATGCAGTACAGGCAAATGAGGTTTGCAACCTGGTGGTCAAGTTCCAAGACATCTTCAGCCTCACCGAAGACGACCATGGCAGAACAGACAGAGTGATGCATTGCATCGACACTGCGGATGCCTGTACGATACGACAACTACCTTCAAGGGCCCCACTAGCAAAGCAGGCAGAGATAAATAAACAACTGGAGGATATGAGGACTCGTGGTATCATTGAAGAATCTGGTAGCCCTTGGTCTTTGCCTGTGGTGCTAGTGAAGAAGAAGAATGGAGAGATGCGCTTCTGTGTCGACTACAGGAGGCTGAATGACATCACCAAGAAGGACTGCTTCCCTCTGCCAAGAATCCACTACACCACTGGATTGACACTTGCCAAGGTGGTCTTAGGGAGGGAGTACCCTCATATCCGAATGTTATGGCGGTTAAAATGTCTAGACACAAAGAATTTCGCTTCATCAGAGAATATCGCCCTCTGCATGTACTCATTGTCTTCATCAATTGCATTCAGCATGTAATTAGCAAATTTCACAAGCCGAGGAAAGTCAGTTGGCAGTGACGCTTGCGTAATTTGCAGCCGCTTATTTGAGAACTTTTTGAATGGTTGATTTTGGTAAATGCAGTTCCCGTGAAGCATGACGGACCAATTTTTGAGGTCTGGGTTGAAATGCAAGTTGCTCATTGTCGATAGTTTCTTGGCACACTCCTGGTTGTCCACTCCATGGCAAGTCCATTATACTGCCAGCAGCTAGAAATTTCTTGGCCCGTCTAATTATGGATGGTTTGGATGGAGGATCTCTTCCATATTGCCTGCGGAAATTTTGCTGAACAGTTACTGGTGATTTACCAGACTCAGCATACGACCATACACATTGGGCCTTTTTCTGTGGTGTCGTCATTGTCGTTTAAGTCACAATCTGCAACAAATGTATACAAAACTTTGAGAGATGTAGAATACGTTGCAAAAAACCGCATGTCTCAATCTCAAATAGTTTACAAGCTAAATTACATTGTTTTAAAATACAATAGGAAGTAACATTAAGAGGTTTGACGATTTTATTATTAATTTAACACTTCTCATTGAAGGATAAATTATATTTGAAGAGAAAAATTTTCGCCTAGGCCGAGACTCGAATCCGGGACCTTTGGCTTTCCGGGCCAAGTGCTCTACCAACTGAGCTACCGAGGCGAGTTGCAATCTAGACGCAAATTTTTCTCTTATATACGTTGTAATTCCCTCGCGCCAAATGCTTGAAACCATAGCTTCTATGTTTGCAAGTGGCGGCTTCTTAGTTAAGAAGACATTTATTGGGAATTTAACACTACTTTATAAAGCCAGTAGGGCTTCTATTGACAATTTTATTATTAATTTAACACTTCTCATTGAAGGATAAATTATATTTGAAGAGAAAAATTTTCGCCTAGACCGAGACTCGAACCCAGGACCCTTGGCTTTCCAGGCCAAGTGCTCTACCAACTGAGCTACTGAGGTGAGTTGCGATCTAGACGCAAATTTTTCTCTTATATATGTTGTTATTCCCAAATATAATTAAGAGGTTTGTTTAATAATTAAAACATAAAGTCCCTCCCGGAGGACTTGTTCCTTGGATTTTCCGTCGTAAAAAAATCCATCGACCACGGCCGGGTTTGAACCCGCGATCCTCAGGACCAGAGGCAAGGAGCATAACCACTAGTCCACCGCGGCCGACATAATATATGATATAAAAACAAAATAACATTCATATGAACATCAAAAAAAGGAAAATGCAAAATGAATGATTATATAGTCAGCATTATACATGATTTTTGTTTCCACTGTGGTCCGACACATTTAAATAATGGCAGGAGAAATTAGAATTTTGCAAATTTTAAAGTTAAGTATTCGCAACGATAATAGTTTAAGAAACTATAGATACTGTTGTGCCCAAGAGCGGGGTTTTCACTGCAAACTCAGCATTCTCCACTCTTATCGTAACTCAGTCTTCCTTTTTGTATCTGCAAACAAACCATTTATTTTAATATTGTCTATCATATGATATCTTTTTTTGCCTCTAACCTTCTTTCCGTTGACCATTCCTTCTAGGACATCCGTCAACAGGCAGTTTCTTTTTAGCCAGTGGCCAATCCAATTTCTTTTTTCTCCTCTTTATGAGTTCCAGCATGTTCTTCCTTCACCCACTCTGTCTAGCATATCTTTATTTTTTTATTCTGTCTGTCCATTTTATACGTTCCATCCTTCTCTATATCCACATCTCAAAAGCTTCCAGTCGCTTTTTTCCTCATTTCGCCGTAATGTCCAAGTTTCTGCACCATACAAAGCACTTCACTAGCCTCTTTCATAATTATTTTGTCAAAGGTGCGCAGAAAATGCTTCTCTTCTTGTTAAAAGTATATATATATATATTTTTTTTTTCTTTTGCCATTGATATCCTCTGCTTTACTTCTTGACAAAAGTTTATTACGAAACTGTATTTTTATTATTCACAAAAGAATTTTTATGTATATACAGAATTTTAATGTTTACACATCTTTCTGTGCCTAAAGTTTTATTTTTCTTCTCCACTTGTCTCTCTCCACCCAATCCGTGTCCTCCAGTCCTCTTGCTCTCATTCCAGTTATTATTTCCTGCATCCACAAGTTTCGAGGTCTTCCTCTCCTCATCCTTCCAGGTGGACACCATTCCAATGTTTTCCTGGGTAATCTTTCTTCTTGCATTCATCGTACGTGCCCATACCAATTTAATTGCTTGTACCGTATGTAATCTACTATTGAATAACCAATATTCATTTTTTCTCTTATGACATTCACAAAACAATGAATAATTAAATATTCTTTAAGTCTAATATCCTACAGTATAGTTATTTTATTTATTGTATGATTCTAAAGCCTCTTTACAGTTTTAATCTAATATGACGTAATTGACAATTTTATCATATATAACGGAAGTTTGTGAAGTTGGTAAAATGTGGTTTGGAATGTGAATTGTAATGTCTGTTCATTCTTACCTCTTAGAGTTGTTTTTGTCGAACATATGTTTCAGAGCTTCTTAGCCCCATCGTCAGCGATTATAGACTGAATTTTCTCATGGGCCGACAACATGAGAAAATTCAGTCTGTAATTGCTGATGATGGGGCTAAGAAGATCTGAAACATATGTTCGACAAAAACAACTCTAAGAGGTAGAAATGAACAGACAAAATGTTTTAATTAAGTTACATTGTTTTGGTAGCAGGACTTTGTGGACACCCTGTAGATTTCTTGAAGACTAGTTTTGATATTTCTGTATACCATCTAACTTAGGTGCGCATAAGTATTGAAACTAGTCTTCGATAAATCTACAATTATGAGGTAAAGTGTTAAATCTAATTCTATTATTAATAGTGGTAATGATTGAATTTTATCACATACCTGTATACATTTTCAGGGTTTTCATATACTTATGGATGGAGCTGATGGTTTTGCTGGTTTAGGGGCAAGTGCTGTAGAATATTTAGAAGATGAATATTCAAGAAAAAGTAAGCTGGTTTTTCCAGCCTTACAGTCAGATTTTGGCAGCAGTACACCAGTTAAAGATAGTGTAAGGACAATTAATATAGCTCTTGGCTTTCAGAGCTTAGCAGAACATAGTTCTCTCTTTGTGCCACTTTCTCTTGGCTCTTCTGGATGGAGAGAACCTGGTGAACCAAGACAGTTCCCACAATTACTTTATGATGTAAGTATTTTTTCAATCCAACATTGCTTTTTACAATGTTTTTATTATTCATTTCATACATCTCAATGATGGATAAATCATATTTGAATAGAAAAATTATATGCTCAGACTGGGACTCGAACCCAGGATCTTTGGCTTTCTAGGCCAAGTGCTCTACCGACTGAGCTATCTGGGTAAGTTCCAATCTAAACACAAATTTTTCTGTAAAATTGTTGACTTTCATGGCAGGTGTATTGATTCATGTCTTTCGGACTAAATGGCCGTGGTCTGGTTTTATTAACACTCAACGTTTCGTCTACTACTGCGGTAGACATCCTCAGGAGATTCTGCGTGTCCTATGACCTCCTAACTCTTCAAATGTCTGCAGGCGACATTTGAAGAGTTCCAGAAAATTTTCTATTTAACATTCAATTGGCCCCAAAGAATGAATACAGCCTATTTCCCATATTTAACTATGAAAGATAATTAAAACCAACAAAAATGAAAAAAAATTGGAGAAGAATATAAATCAGGAATATATCAGATCAAATGTAAGGATTGCGGCAAAATCTGTTTTAGGAAAAACAAAAAGAAATTTAAAAACGAGGCTGAAAGAACACCTTAGAAATGTAAAAAAGGGTGAAGTGGACAAATCAGCTGTAGCAGCCCATGCTTGGTCTGAAAAGCATCTAATCGATACAGAAGCTAGCCTAATCAAACGCACAGATAAACAAAAAGAACTCACAGTCTGAGAAAAAATCCACATCCAAAAAAATAAGGAAGATAACTCATGAATTTCGAAACTCCCGCAAATGTTGACCTGATCCAGAGGTTCATCGGTCCACTGATAGAAGTAAAAAAAAAAACTGCCAAGAAACGACATAACACTGGTCGACCAGAGGCTACTGAAGATGGAGATAAGCTCCGAAACTGCAGTATAGAAGAAAAAAAAATATGAGGTGAGGTAATAAAAACATTAATTTAATTCTTAAATTAAACCTCATAGTGTTCTTTCCCTGTGTAAGTTAAATAATCCCCTGTTTTCATATTGATTTCTGCATTTTGGCTTATTGGTAATGCTTATTTCAACAATTTGATCTGCTGTACTTTACTGTTAAATTTATATGAATGAAACTTTTTAGTGTGTGGCCCTGAGCATGAATTGGATGATTTATGCATCAACCAGCTTTGTGCCATTTTGTTAGTTTTGAGAAAAATATGTTTAAAGTATAAGTCAATGTTTACTATTTCTTGTAGTGCCAAACTAACAATACTGGATATTATAAGTAATTTTTCCTTGTTTGACAGTTATGCATCAACAATATAAATGCAGGAACATTTGGCCCTTAATTGCACATGATGCAAAATTTAGATTATTATTTATGAAGATCTGGTTTCATACCCGTTTGTTGCTAAACACAGCTATAGGACTGATGGTATTTACATGTTCTTTAATAATAGGGCTATATTTAAAGATTTGGTGCCAAAAGTGTGCGTACACTTACTTCGTGAGCCAGTACAACAGATGGCATTAAGATCTCAATTTTAAAAAATGGCGCTTAGCCAGTTGATGCATAACACCGTGCAATTGTCTAAGTATTTTCGCCCCCAGTACTTCTGAAGTTGAACAGGCTGGACTAATGTTTTGAAATATACAGAATATTTTTCTTCCTACAATCAGGAATGTACAAGCTTGCCATTATTTTATTATATGCTTACATTCAAACTCTCGCACTGTTATAGTAGAACTTCACTTATATACTAATTAAAATTCTCTTATATGTTAATTAAAATATATATATAACTCATGGGTTCATCCTAAATTATTTTTTCCAATATTAGCATTTTTTTTTTATTTTCGTTGAAATGCAGTCTTTCATAAATATAAAACAGTTAACATTCCAGCATTATAAGTAGAGACTGGATGTTAAGGAAAATGCCTATAATTATTTCTTATAGATATTGTGAAAGTGACTTCATATAAGTTCATACCGATGACCCTAGAGTTGTTTTCCATGAATTTCATTTTGCCTATAAATGCCTATTTCAGCTTACAATGCCTATAAATGCCTATTTGCCATTTTTTCTCGAAATTAACTTAGTATTTCAATTAAATTAATTGAAATGGACGAACTTCCCCTCAATGCACTCCCGTTAGGTGAAATAACATATACCGGCTATTGTATTTTTCACCTCATGCACTCCCATTAAGTGAAAAAGCCCTAAGCTATGTCCCATTGTATTGTGCTCCGGCTCTAAGGCTTCGAAAAAGTTCTATAGTATAGCTTTGCTTCTGTGACTGGCAATATTATTTTTGATGTTGCTAACACTCAGTTCAGTCTGTAGTCCTCGTTCACAGACAGGTGCTTCAAAGACAAAGTGGTGCGACAAGTGTATGTGGCTTCCTCTTTTTTTTTTACCTTTATAACAGTTTTTTTATGATGCCTAAAGAACGGACAACAGTAAAAGATAAACTGACCAATTTCGTGAAAGAATTTGTTGTGGAAATATTCACAAGTGATGGTTCAATATTGTTTTGCAAAGTGTGTAAAATTTCAGTGAATTGCGTGAAGAAGTGCCATGTTTCACAGCACGTACATACACACTTGTAAAAAGGCAGAAGAAGTTTCAAAATCATCTCTGATATCTTCGTATGCTATTGTTAACATATGTTTATATTCTTTATGTAAGGCTGTAAAAATTTATATTGTAGTCCATTTTTTGTAAGAGCCTATTTTGAAATTTTAGTGCCTATGTTAAAGATATGTAGTGCCTTTTTACCTGCCTATTTTGAATATTTTTAGTGCCTAACATCCGGACTCTAATTATAAGATTTTACATTTTGATAATAATGCTATTGTTAACATATGTTTATATTCTTTATGTAAGGCTGTAAAAATTTATATTGTAGTCCATTTTTGTAAGAGCCTATTTTGAAATTTTAGTGCCTATGTTAAAGATATGTAGTGCCTTTTTACCTGCCTATTTTGAATATTTTTAGTGCCTAACATCCGGACTCTAATTATAAGATTTTACATTTTGATAATAATGCTATTGTTAACATATGTTTATATTCTTTATGTAAGGCTGTAAAAATTTATATTGTAGTCCATTTTTGTAAGAGCCTATTTTGAAATTTTAGTGCCTATGTTAAAGATATGTAGTGCCTTTTTACCTGCCTATTTTGAATATTTTTAGTGCCTAACATCCGGACTCTAATTATAAGATTTTACATTTTGATAATAAATTACTCCCATTTTCATATTTCCCTATAAATGAAACTAAATTTTATATTATTACTATGTATATTTATTATATTTCAGAGATCGCTATCATATCACACTAGTGCTATTTTAGCAGCTGCTTTGGATACATTAACTCTCCGTTATCGTTTAAAAAATGGAACACCTTCACGTCTTTCTGAAGTTACTGATATTTTAAGTAGATTAGGTCGCAAAGCAGCTGTTGCTAGTCTTGGCTTACCTTTTGCAATGGAGAGTGATGCATTTCTTCTAGATACTCTAGAGAAATGGGAAGAACCTCTTTGGCAGACACTTTCTCCTAGATGTGATTTGGAAAATGATCGTATATGGATCCAGTCAGTCGTATTACGTGGAGTGTCAGAAATGAAACTCAGAAGGTAAGCTAACATCATAAAATACAGCTGTGTGGTCTTTTAAAAATTTGGTTTCTCTTAAGATTTTAGCCTACTCTTGCATTTTCTTGATTTTCACCTATCTTTTCAGTTTTAACATTCTCAGATCTTTCTCAACAAAGTGCATAAAATAAATTAATTATGGGAAATATCATGATGAGATTTTCAGGTTAATAACTAATAAATAGTGAGTTATGAAATATCACCTCATACTCTGTGATCTTCAAGCGTGGGACTGCAGTTTCTGGAGGCATCCCTCCTATCTTCAGCCATCTTTGCAACTGTTGAATTTTGGTCTACACCTTCATCTTCAAAGTTGCTATCTGGTGTTGATTTGATGAACTTTGAGATCAAATCTTGTTTGGGAATTTCAAAATCATGGATCTAAATTTGTTCTTCTGAATATATATCTTTTCCCAAACTGTTAAATTCAAGGGATTTCCAAAAGTTTTTGAAACATTTGGAAAAACCCTTGGATTTGACAGGGTTTTCACTCTCAGCTACAAAGCCTGCATTAGCCATACTCGACATGTGCACAGCTTCCCTACTTTAACTGTATAAAAAAGTGTTACAAATAGTATTACCTTATAACATATGTTATATGATTAACTTTTATTTACTGAACTCTACTTTAACCCGTCAGTGACACACCCTTTTACTTGCTTTCCTACTGCATGGACGGAGGCCATTTTAACATTTTAGTATTCCTAGAACACTGATTTGTATAAACGATCATAACTTTTTTAAATATTGATGGATTTGAACGAAATTTTTACTTGTTAGCTCAGAAATAAATGAGAAATTTAATACATACCGTATGGAGTACAGTAGCCTTTATAAACTATTAAACAAAATTTTGAAATCTGAATTTCTCTCTCATGATACACATTTTTACTAAATAATTTGATTTGCTCACATTGGACATCCCTGTTTCTTTCTGTGAGAGACTATATATATTGTGTGGCATAGTGCTGATTCATCTGTAACTTCTATATACAAAAGCAGCTGACATAACCAAAATCAGAATGAATATTTAGAAGAGTGAACTCAAGCTCAATCTTGTGTCAAAGCACTAGCAATGTTTATACTTAGAATCTGAATTATTGCTTGGATTTGTATAAAAATTCTACAGCAGTTATTTACAACTACACAGACCATAAAAATAAGTTTCTCTTATTTTAGTACTATTAATTTTAGAAATAAAAAATCACATAACCTTAGTAGTTGAGCTTGGTGTGATACAGCTCGAAACACTCTTCAATACACAGACCTACATCACATTCCTGGCAGCAATAAACAGATGTCTTTCTTCTCCCATGTTTAGTACAAACAACACACCTCCTTTAAGGTTTCAATTTATCACTTTTAGGGGTAATTTTTCTGATGAAGTGTCTTTTAGGTTACGACTGGCCATAATTACGTATATAACGCACGACACCGCGCCTCAGACTGATTCCTTGTAAGTAACATCTATTTGAAAGAGGCAAAATAAATCAGGTATTCCCCTAAACAGGTCGATTTATATATATATATTGTATATAATTTTATCGACCTGAAAAATTAGATTGTGTATAAGTTTATTAGAAGCCCTTGCAGAAAGCAGCACAAAGCTAGGTCTGTGTGCCATTGAGTGTTGAAGTAAGAAACTACTTCAACCTCAATACCACATGCACAAAATGTGATCACAGCTGATTCATACACTTAGAAAGAAAGCTAAGATCTTAGGCTTCAAAATTATATTGTTCATACGCAAATATAAGAATATACAGCAGTAAAAAAAACAAATGAAAAGGTCGCGCGCATTTAGAGAAAATTACGATTACTTCAATCTCATCTGATTTCTAAAAAAATAATATGAAATTAAATTTTAAACAAATATTATTTTTATTCATATGTCCTGAAAGCTCATAATTTCTACGTTAAACACAAATAAATTACATATTTGTAGCTTCAAAAATGTACGATCCAGAACAAAAAGAAAACACGCCTGCATAGGTCTATACCACGTATAGATGTTGGCAATAAGTGAAGAAGAGAGGGTCTATACCACGTATGGATGTCGGCGCTGACGGGTTAAAATCCTCATATTGAACAATATTTTGCAGGTGAGGAAGCAAAACATGAGATCTGATATATATTGTGCTGGGATAGCCTTGATTTTCCTTCTATGTTTTTTTAGCCATAATAAGCACAATGAATTTATTAAAAATTTCACTAAACACTTTATTGATCTTTTCATTAATCTTCTTTTAATTGTTATCTCAGTTAGAACAATTTTCCACTCACTGATAAATAAATTTGCCACAAATTCTCGTTCACCTATCGTCGTTCCTGTTCACTACAAGACTGACTGTCACTGACTGACTAAACTGCTATTGTCGGCGTCAAACACAAAACTGACTGACTGCGGCCTCCTGCTTCTGCCCTTTTATAAGGCGCGAGGAAATCTCCAGAAACAGCTTCTAGGCAGTTTGATGCCCAGAATCCTCTAGCATGGATCTTTCTCTAAAGAAGTGAGAGACACCGGTAGAACCATCTGGCAACATACTCCAGACAATTCTGCTGGCTGTGCAGGTCATCTAACTCACCATGTGCAACTTGCCCGCACAATTCAAACATTGCTATGTGCAACATGTAACTATATATATATATTTGAAGAGAAAAATTATACGCTCAGACCGGGACTTGAACCTGGGACCCTTGGTTCTCTAGACCAAGTGCTCTACCAACTGAGCTACCTGAGCAAGTACCGATCTAAACGCAAATCTTTCTCTATATACATTGTAATTCCCATCCACCAAATGCTGTGAAACCATGCTTCTATCTTGCAAATGGCGGCTCCTTTATTAAAAAGACATATTTGGGAATTATATATTACAGCCAGTACGGCTTTTTCCAAGTTTTTATTATTGATTTCGTACATCTCAATGATGGATAAATCATATTTGAAGAGAAAAATTATACGTTCAGACCGGGACTTGAACCCGGGACCCTTGGTTCTCTAGACCAAGTGCTCTACCAACTGAGCTACCTGAGCAAGTACCGATCTAAACGCAAATCTTTCTCTATATACATTGTAATTCCCATCCACCAAATGCTGTGAAGCCATGCTTCTATCTTGCAAATGGCGGCTCCTTTATTAAGAAGACATATTTGGGAATTATATATTACAGCCAGTACGGCTTTTTCCAAGTTTTTATTATTGATTTCGTACATCTCAATGATGGATAAATCATATTTGAAGAGAAAAATTATACGCTCAGACCGGGACTTGAACCCGGGACCCTTGGTTCTCTAGACCAAGTGCTCTACCAACTGAGCTACCTGAGCAAGTACCGATCTAAATGCAAATCTTTCTCTATATACATTGTAATTCCCATCCACCAAATGCTGTGAAGCCATGCTTCTATCTTGCAAATGGCAGCTCCTTTATTAAGAAGACATATTTGGGAATTATATATTACAGCCAGTATGGCTTTTTCCAAGTTTTTATTATTGATTTCGTACATCTCAATGATGTACTGGCTGTAATATATAATTCCCAAATATGTCTTCTTAATAAAGGAGCCGCCATTTGCAAGATAGAAGCATGGCTTCACAGCATTTGGTGGATGGGAATTACAATGTATATAGAGAAAGATTTGCGTTTAGATCGGTACTTGCTCAGGTAGCTCAGTTGGTAGAGCACTTGGTCTAGAGAACCAAGGGTCCCGGGTTCAAGTCCCGGTCTGAGCGTATAATTTTTCACTTGGTCTAGAGAACCAAGGGTCCCGGGTTCAAGTCCCGGTCTGAGCGTATAATTTTTCTCTTCAAATATAATTTATCCATCATTGAGATGTACGAAATCAATAATATAAAAAAAAAAATATATATATATATATATTGTAATCAAATGGTAAAGAGAAATTTAGTAGTGTACTTTAATATACTTATTTCAATCATAGTAACAGCTTTAGCTTCTTAATATTAATTTAATATATATATATATATGTATATAGCATGAAAATATTGTGATTGTAGTGAAAGACCTGCCCTCGGGCAGAATTACTATGGATGGATATATATCCGATTCATTTTCTTAATAAATTACTTTGTTGTATTATTTCCTATCAATTTTGAAAAAAAAAATCTTCATATTCACTTCCAGTACAAAGAGAGATTAATAAAAATTAATTAACCTCATATTTTGTATTCTTCAAGCATGAAAACTGCAATTTCTATGCTTGAAAAACACTAAGGGCCGTATGCAAATACATTAGTCTCTACTCAAATTACTTCCAATCACTGGTGAGCTGATTCACCATGAGCAATTGCTGAGATCGAATTAATGGCTGACTTGCCGGTCATGCATGAAAGTTGACGTTTTCATAATATTGGCAACGAATTACCCAGAATTCTCAGCGATAAAACCACTTCTGTTATTTTTGTCTGCTATAGAGTAACGCATTTACGCTTGCGTCCCACAAATAATACCGTATACAACGACATCTGCTCGCGCAATATTATGCCGATTCTCCTGTTCTTCCAGTTGAATTCTTTGGTAGACTCTATCAAATTCCTCTTCTCCGCGTATACCAAAAACATGATCAAAGTCTTCAAGGTCCGACATCTTGGATAAAGCTGCAAAGGTTTCAAACTACATCGGTTCCCTTCGGGATTTTCACGATAAGTTTCTATCTTGAGCTATGATCTTAAGGTACCTCGTCAGGTAGCTTACAATTATTATTGCATGAATAGATTTCTGAGTAAGCAAAATGTATTTGGATAAAACTTTCTCAGCAGAGAATGCCTTTTACTGTCTAATGCATTCAAACATTTGACCCTAAATATGAGGTGAGATACAACTCAGTTCATTTTTATTAATTGATAACCTCATAATGTTATTTCCCATAATTAATTTATGAACAAAGAGAGATTTATTCAAATTAAAACAAAAAAATCTATACTCATGTCTGGCATAATACCAGATCTAGAGTAGGGATGAGACAAAGCTCTTATTATTAAAGGTCTATAAGCTTGACCAGGCTTGTTATACCATCACAGGGACAGATTCAATTAAATGTATGACATAAGTATGTTAAAGTGGTGGAATGAAGTTTTTTAGAATAAAAATGGGAGAATCCCCAAAAACACTTGCTAATATTTCTTGTGCAACTGATTTTGTTCTATGAGATTTTGAATCAGGCATACAAATAAATGATACATCAATTTTCCTTTATTTATTAACCACAGGCATATTGGTTGGTTGGTATCTAAATTTGAGCAGTTTGCAGTGATGTCATTCACTCTCTTACATTCAATATTTAGAAGGAAGATTTTGAAAATTGAATAAATTATTTTGATCCATCTCCTTATCACAATTACAAAAAGTCCATGTAGCCAGATTCAGTTATACCAAATCTATACAGATACTTGTATAGACAATTATGTTCTGAAATCAGCCTTGAACCTCAAAATATTACTTCCTAAAATAAACCATCAGTCTTGAATGTTGCCACTGCAGATGGTGATGTCCAATTTTTAATCACTAGATCACGTACCAATTGTCTGTAAATTTCAAATGTTTCTGCAGTACCTAATACATTGAGAAGGCATGTGCTATTGTTGGTATTGATTTATCTGAATGATGGGGATATTAAGCCTGGTGGATTCCATGGCATCAGGTATCATCTTGTCTCTTTCCTTCATCACCATACAACATACTTAAACTATGCAAAATCATGTTTTTATTATTGATTTAACATTTCTCAATGAAAGATAAATTATATTTGAAGAGAAAAATTTTCGCCTAGACCGGGACTCGAACCCGGGACCCTTGGCTTTCCGGGCCAAGTGCTCTAGCAACTGAGCTACCGAGGCGAGTTATGATCTAGACGCAATTTTTTCTCTTATATACATTGTAATTCCCTATCGCCAAATGCTTTTGAAACCATTGCTTCTATCTTTGCAAATGGCGGCTTCTTAGTTAAGAAGACATTTATTGGGAATTTAACATTACTTTATAAAGCTAGTAAAGCTTCTAATGATGTTTTTATTGTTGATTTAACATTTCTCAATGAAAGATAAATTATATTTGAAGAGAAAAATTTTCGCCTAGACCGGGACCCTTGGCTTTCCGGACCAAGTGCTCTACCAACTGAGCTACCGAGGCGAGTTATGATCTAGAATCTAGCAATGGTTTCAAAAGCATTTGGCGATAGGGAATTACAACGTATATAAGAGAAAAATTTGATCTAGAATCTAGCAATGGTTTCAAAAGCATTTGGCGATAGGGAATTACAACGTATATAAGAGAAAAATTTGCGTCTAGATCATAACTCGCCTCAGTAGCTCAGTTGGTAGAGCACTTGGCCCGGAAAGCCAAGGGTCCCGGGTTCGAGTCCCGGTCTAGGCGAAAATTTTTCTCTTCAAATATAAAAAAAAAATATGCAAAATCACTTAATCATACATTTCTTCTACACTATTCTCTGTACATAATGTAAGTATATATTTAACTTTTATAGGAATTAATCACTATGAGGTTTAATTTATGGTGAATTATATGTTTCTTACCTCTCCTCATATAAATCTTCTAAGTAGATTGCGATTTCGAGACCATAATGGTCTCATCTTCAGTACTTTTTTGGCGACTGATGTTATGTCGATCGGAAGAAACTCTTCTTCTTCCCTCTGTTGGTGGACCGATGAACCTGTGGATCATGCCAAAATTTGCAGGAATTTCAAAGTTCATAAGTTTTCCTTTGTTTTTCTGAATGTGGATCTTTTCCCAAACCGTGAGTTCCTTTTGTTTGTGTATTTGTTTAATTAGACTGGCTTTTGATTCAATTAAATGTTTTTTGGATCAAGCATGAGCAGCTACTGCTGACTTTTCCACTTCTCCATTTTTGATGTTTCTAAGATGTTCTTTCACCCATCCATAGTAATTCTGCCCGAATGCAGGTCCTTCACTGCAATCATAGCATTTTCACGCTATGCTTGCAGCTTTACTAGGGAATTGTGTAGGTGTGGTAGCTTCCCGTTGCTTTCCACACCGGTGAAGGATGATGATGATAATGATAATGTTAAGGATGATGGCCATATGATTTCGGGGACTGTTTGGGCCTTAAAGTTTTCCTGACATTTGTCTTACAGGTGAGGAAAAACCCTGATGAAAACCTCACCCAGAAAAACTGCCCCGACCGGGGATCGAACCCAGGCCCGCTGCGTGACAAGGCAGCACGCTACCTCGAGACCACAGCGGTGGGCTTCTTTCACCCTTGTTTTTAAATTTCTTTTCGTTTTTTCCAAAATAAATTTTGTCACAATCCCTGCATTTGATCTGATAAATTCCTGATTTGTTTTCATTCTCAATTCTATCATTTTTATTGGTTTTAATTACCTACTAAGGCTGTATTCATTCTTTGGTGCTAATCTTATATTAAACTTTTTGAAATTTATGGTGTTTCAATGGATGCTAAGTGAATTTCTTGAATTTTATTTTTTCTGTTTCTTTTATAAAAAGACAAAAATTAATTAATGAAAGCACACTTATAAAAGAAAACAGAAAAAATAAAATTCAAGAAATTCACTTACCATCCATTGAAACACCATAAATTAAAAAAAGAAAAATTTCAAAAAATTTTAATATAAGATTAGAACCAAAGAATGAATACAGCCTTAATAGGATAATTAAAACCAATACAAATGAAAGAATTGAGAATGAAAACAGATCAGGAATTTATCAGATCAAATGCAGGGATTGTGACAAAATTTATATTGGAAAAACGAAAAGAAATTTGAAAACAAGGGTGAAAGAACATCTTAGAAACATCAAAAATGGAGAAGTGGAAAAGTCAGCAGTAGCTGCTTATGCTTGGTCCGAAAAACATTTAATTGAATCAAAAGCCAGTCTAATTAAACATTCAGAAAAACTTATGAACTTCGAAATTCCCGAAAATTTTTACCTGATCCAGAGGTTCATTGGTCCACCAACAGAGGGAAGAAGAAGAATTTCTTCTGATCGACATAACATCATTCGCCAAAAAAGTACTGAAGATGAGACTGTTATGGTCTCAAAATCGCGATCTACTTAGAAGATTTATATGAGGAGAGGTAAGAAACATTTAATTTCACAAGTATATATACTTCTTTCGGCCCTAGTTTAGGTTGTAATGTAAACAGAAGCATGTGGTTAAGTGTGATTTCATTGGCCACATGAACCTAATAACATCGTTGTCCAGCGGCGTAGTTTAAAACATAGTTCCCTGATCAATCTACATTTTATATAATATAACTACTCGCAAAAATAATAATACTAAAGTAACAAAACACAATATAACATATGAAAAATGACAATGATGAACAGTAAGTATAAATTTATATAAATTTAAAATTAACGCCATATCATGCAGACGAAGAGGGATATTCAGTTATTCCAACATGGCCACTCATGTTGAATATGTTAAACATCAGAGAGTGATGATAATAATTTCTAAAATACGTGTGGCTGCATGCGACTTTGGTAAATTATAGTTTTTGCCAAAACTTTAGAACCTCATTTCCAGGAAATACCTTGGACTCACCCCTTGTCTTTTCCACTCATAAATTCTAGTGAACAAAAGGCAACCCTTCTTATCCTGCTTTTTAAATACCTGTGAAGAAAAGCAACAATTGTCCTTTAATAAGATGCTGAAATGCTTACAACAAAAGGTTTGAAAGTATTGCTAATAGCCAACTTGAGGTAGTGGTGTGAGGCAAGGTTCTTAAGTTTTGGTGAAAAGTATAATACCACCTGAATTTGACAACAAATCAGATGACGCGTAAAATAGTACCATCGCTCCACCAATCACAGATGCCTGCAGAAGGATACCTTTTGTGACTTTGTAATAGCCAACTTGAGGTAGTGGTGTAAGGCAAGGTTCTTAAGTTTTGGTGAAAAGTATAATACCACCTGAATTTGACAACAAATCAGATGACGCGTAAAATAATACCATCGCTCCACCAATCACAGATGCCTGCAGAAGGATACCTTTTGTGACTTTGTAATAGCCAACTTGAGGTAGTGGTGTAAGGCAAGGTTCTTAAGTTTTGGTGAAAAGTATAATACCACCTGAATTTGACAACAAATCAGATGACGCGTAAAGTAGTACCATCGCTCCACCAATCACAGATGCCTGCAGAAGGATACCTTTTGTGACTTTGTAATAGCCAACTTGAGGTAGTGGTGTAAGGCAAGGTTCTTAAGTTTTGGTGAAAAGTATAATACCACCTGAATTTGACAACAAATCAGATGACTTGTAAAATAATAGTACCATCGCTCCACCAATCACAGATGCCTGCAGAAGGATACCTTTTGTGACTGTAATAGCCAACTTGAGGTAGTGGTGTAAGGCAAGGTTCTTAAGTTTTGGTGAAAAGTATAATACCACCTGAATTTGACAACAAATCAGATGACGCGTAAAATAATACCATCGCTCCATCAATCACAGATGCCTGCAGAAGGATACCTTTTGTGACTTTGTAATAGCCAACTTGAGGTAGTGGTGTAAGGCAAGGTTCTTAAGTTTTGGTGAAAAGTATAATACCACCTGAATTTGACAACAAATCAGATGACGCGTAAAGTAGTACCATCGCTCCACCAATCACAGATGCCTGCAGAAGGATACCTTTTGTGACTTTGTAATAGCCAACTTGAGGTAGTGGTGTAAGGCAAGGTTCTTAAGTTTTGGTGAAAAGTATAATACCACCTGAATTTGACAACAAATCAGATGACTTGTAAAATAATAGTACCATCGCTCCACCAATCACAGATGCCTGCAGAAGGATACCTTTTGTGACTGTAATAGCCAACTTGAGGTAGTGGTGTAAGGCAAGGTTCTTAAGTTTTGGTGAAAAGTATAATACCACCTGAATTTGACAACAAATCAGATGACTTGTAAAATAATAGTACCATCGCTCCACCAATCACAGATGCCTGCAGAAGGATACCTTTTGTGACTTTGTAATAGCCAACTTGAGGTAGTGGTGTAAGGCAAGGTTCTTAAGTTTTGGTGAAAAGTATAATACCACCTGAATTTGACAACAAATCAGATGACGCGTAAAATAGTACCATCGCTCCACCAATCACAGATGCCTGCAGAAGGATACCTTTTGTGACTTTGTAATAGCCAACTTGAGGTAGTGGTGTAAGGCAAGGTTCTTAAGTTTTGGTGAAAAGTATAATACCACCTGAATTTGACAACAAATCAGATGACTCGTAAAATAGTACCATCGCTCCACCAATCACAGTGCCTGCAGAAGGATACCTTTTGTGACTTTGTAATAGCCAACTTGAGGTAGTGGTGTAAGGCAAGGTTCTTAAGTTTTGGTGAAAAGTATAATACCACCTGAATTTGACAACAAATCAGATGACGCGTAAAATAGTACCATCGCTCCACCAATCACAGATGCCTGCAGAAGGATACCTTTTGTGACTTTGTTTACAGTACAACATAAACTAAGGCCGAAAGCAGTATATTAGCATATAGTCAGTAAAGTAGTGCATAGATTGAAAATAAATCAAATTAATACCATATGGTTGACATTGGAATATACACATGAAGATATATGATAATTTGCCCTTCAATGTAAGTGATAAAATAATAACATTGCAATATATGATATTTGTTTTGTAAAGGTTAAGTGTTTGTTTAGTCCACAGAAAGAAGGCATGCAGCAACAAGACAGGAATCCTGCATACACATGTGCCAACATACAAGAAATGCTGAATTTGTTTTTATCATGCTGTTCATATGCAACTGCCTCTCATGTTACTGCATCACAGTCTCCAATCAAAGTTACTTCCCCTTTCCCACAGATATTTTCAGATTTTGTTGGATTTGATGGCTCGGTCAATAGTGCCAAACGGATTGAAAATATTGGTAAGTATGTCTTGTTCAGGATTTTAAATTTTTAATGTATACTACAATGTATTTTCAAGTAATAGGTGCATGTATATGGGAGAAAAAAAAAAGGGCAAACAAGAGCTATTAATTATACATAGAAATATGAGGTGAGTCAAAAACACAACTCAAATTAAAACAAGAGCTGATTAATAAATTTTATAAGAAAACAAATTTTCTATACATCTTCCACATACAGTTCTATAGATAAGAATAAAATAAAAAAAACTCTTTTTTACATATATATGAGAATTTTCAGAATGGCCTTGTATTTTTAATTACAAATTTTAAAATTTATAAACCATTGAAATAATTTTTATCTTCTTTGGATGTTTGATTGATGTTATAAAGAATGTGGTGTTCAGATATGTTCAAGCCAATGATGATTGTTACGCTAGTTTATGTTACTTTTTTAATGAACTAACGCGTATTTACCCAAATATAAGATGATCTTTTTTTCTGAAATCTGATATAAAAAACATGACTCGTCTTAAATTCACAGAGTAGAAAATAAGCATGGTCGAGGTCACTGGTTTTTACATTGCATAGTAGGCTACATAGCTGCCAGCTAGTGAGGACAATGTTTTAGCACTGCATAATATACACTTGTCAGATAGGAAATGATCGCAGATGCAACAAAGAACAAATAATATGCAGCACAAATTGAATATAACATGATACCAGAAGTAAAGCTGGAAAAAATTGCTTTCATAAAAAGAATCTCTATAGTGATATTAGAAACATGTAACAGTAGCAGTAAAGTTGAATGGATAACTTTTTTTAAGGGCATAAAATAAAATGTTTTTTTTTATTCAATGCCACCACATTGTCATTCGTTGTCATTTCGACATTCTGGTATTCTCTCCTGGCATGGCATTATTGTAACCTGCTTCTGAAGTTGGGGCACCTGGAAGGTGGAGTTATGCTGCCTCGATGATATATGATAGGTGATGATAATGGTAATGATGCACCGGAAGTGGCCTTAATCCTGAACTTATTGAATATGTTAATGATGATAATGATGGCCAGATAATGTTCAGGGACCATTTGGGGTCTTAAAGTTTCCTGACATTTGTCTTATAGATGAGGAAAAACCATCACCCAGGGATCAAACCCGGGCCCGCTACCTCGAGATCACAGCGGTGGATAAAAGTTAAAAATTGAGATTATATCAAAAAATACAGTAAAGTGCTAAGAGTTCTCATACACTATAATGTTATTTTTTAAGTTGATGGTAATTGGGGAAGCAGAAGCTAAGAACTATGAACAAATGTGTAGTGGGGAGAAAATTTGGTGTCTCCAAAGTTAACATTTGTAAGTGGTGACAAATTAGAGAAAAATTGAGAAATGCCAATTCATGCCAAACATCATTTATTAGACCAAAGAAGGGAAAAATCATGAGTTGAAACGAAAAGTATTGAGTATGTGAGAAACAAATGAAGTTTTTTCCGTATGGCACAAGAGGTGTTGGAAATTAAGTCTGAGCTTGTACAGATTGGCAACATGAGTGATGCATTATTTAATAATAAAACCAGTGTCGCATAGTGTGTGCATATGATGAAAAGAGTAATGCTTACATTGCGACAGGGAACAACACCCACACAGCATCTTCCTGTAGAATATGCAGAGAAACATATCTTATTTCAGTGCCACATATTTATTTGCATGGCCAGATGGCCAATACAGATCAAATACCCATTTATTTTGATATGCTATCCAATGTTACAGTTGAGGATAAGGGCATGAAAAGTGTACCTATTATGAAAAACACAAATACAGTAAAACTTTTTTTTTATTTTAGAAAGAAAAATTATTGTTTATTTTTTATTATTTCACTCACCTCATACTTCATAATTCATAGCAGACCCTGGGTTTCTTCACATCTTTTGTGACATTCTCAATGCTGCGTCACGTTCACAACTGACGTCCAACGGCCTTCTATCCTGCAGACTGACCTCCGCCCCATCTGGTGGCCGACCGAAGAATTTCCAAATCAGTCCTCTTTCTTTATAACCGGGTATTTCAAAATTCATAGTTGTATTTTCATTCTTGCATATGTAAATTTTTTCCCAAATTGTGAGTTCCTTCGGTTTTTCCAATTGTTTAAGTAATTTTGTTTTGGTTTCTATTCTATGTTTTTCTGACCAGGCATGTGCAGCTATTGCAGATTTTTCTGTTTCTGCCTGGTCAGAAAAACATAGAATAGAAACCAAAACAAAATTACTTAAACAATTGGAAAAACCGAAGGAACTCACAATTTGGGAAAAAATTTACATATGCAAGAATGAAAATACAACTATGAATTTTGAAATACCCGGTTATAAAGAAAGAGGACTGATTTGGAAATTCTTCGGTCGGCCACCAGATGGGGCGGAGGTCAGTCTGCAGGATAGAAGGCCGTTGGACGTCAGTTGTGAACGTGACGCAGCATTGAGAATGTCACAAAAGATGTGAAGAAACCCAGGGTCTGCTATGAATTATGAAGTATGAGGTGAGTGAAATAATAAAAAATAAACAATATTAAAAAACTTCATAGTGTTATTTCCTATCTACATAACTTAAGAAAAATTATGTTTGAACTGGGAGTTGAACCCCGGACCTGACTCTGTACGTCAGTGCGGTAACCGTTATGCCATTCGAACATCCGATAGGAACGTGAAATTTCTTTCTACTTATACAGTTAATTCTACTTTCATCTGAAGGCCGATAGCCATCGCTATCTGACGACTTCTTTTTTAAGTATTTTTTATTGAAAATTTAAACATTATTTTTTAAGTGGTTAAAGCTACTATTTTTGATGTTATATTTTAAATTAACATGTTCCAGAATTGGATATAGTTTTATTTCAGAAAGAAGAATTATGTTTGAACCGGGAGTCGAACCCCGGTCTCTGACTCTGTACGTCAGTGTGGTAACTGTTATACCATTCAAACTTCCGATAGGAACGTTAAATTTCTTTCTATTTATACAGTTAATTCTCCTTTCATCTGAAGGTCAATAGTCATTGCTATCAACAACGCCATCTGACGACTTTCAATCTAGATGCAAATTTTTCTCTTATATATGTTGTACTTCCCGCACAAATTGAATAAAATTAATATTTTCAATATTCACATATTTGTCTGCCAAAATTTTTATTTTTCTTCTATTGTTGCTCCTATCCATTCATTCCATATCATCTAATCCTCTTTCACTCATTCCTATTTTTTATCACCTGCATCCATAAATTGTGAGTTCTTCCTTTCTTTCTTCTCCCAGGCAGTCATTATTCCAGCACTTTTCTAGGTAATCTTTCTTCATGGATTCTTCTTATCTGCATATACAAATTAAATTTCTTATATCTGATATATTCCAGAACCAAGCTCTTAACATTAATTTTATTTCCATGTTACATTGTTTCTATTTATTTATTTATTTATTTTCCTATTTTGAACCATCTCGCTGACCTCAGAAATCAATCTTTTCTAACGTGAGTTTTGATTCTAAATTTTTATTAAATTTCCATAATTCAAATAAGTTAAATATGGAAATTAATTTCCTCCAAATGTTATTTGAAATTAAGTATTTGATTTTTCTTTGTTGATATAGGTGTATACTCAGTCCCAGCTATCGCAGGACTTCACAGTTGTCGCAGCACTGGAGATATGTTAGAATCTCTACATAAAGAAGTGAGCAAACTCCAATTAAAACGCTTTCATCAGTTTAAGAATTCTGGTTTGGAAGAAGATGAGTTCCGAGAATGTCTTGATCAGTTGCAAGTTCTTCGTGAAAGTTATTCTGAAGAATTTGATGTCTGAACAAAAGTGCTACTTCTTTTCAGCTAGGTAATATTATTATGGAACACTTCTGTTTTATCTGAAAATTTTGCGTCACTAGCTCAGATGGTAGTATGTGTGCTTCCTAACTAGTGGGGTTTTAGTTTGATACCTGGTGGGGTTGGAAATTTTAATTATAAAATTTTCATATCACAATCTGGAGATAAAAAGATCTTAAAACAATTGAAGACTATGCCAATTTTGGAATATATTAAACAGTACCAACTAAATTGGAAACACCATCTAAAAAAAATGAGTTCAAATCGGATCTCCAAAGCTGTTTATAATTATATACCAAGAGGACGAAGATCTCTGGGCCGTCCTATGAAACGCTGGAGGGAAAATTCTATAGGATCATAATAGGCCTTGACCTAATACTTGGAAAGTTGAAGAAGAAGAAGAATCTGGAGATATTTTCTGGCCTTGTTGGCCATGGTCATGGCCAACAAGCCTGGAAGATATAACCAGATTGTGATACAATGCAGGGATGTAGAAAGCCTAAGTCATCATCATCGTCCATGCAAGTTTTAGGCCATGTGGCTGTTATGGTCTCAAAGAAGAATTTTCCATCCAGCGCTTTTTTGGACGTCCCAGCGATCTCTTGCCTTGGGGCAGTAACAAAGCATGGCTTTTGGAATTCTATGATGTCATTTGTTGAAGATGGGCTTTCCAGTTGCTTCTGGTAGTTTTGTATATGGTGGAGAATGAGTTCTGCATCCAACTCTTCCATAATTTCCTCATTTCTTTTATGGTCCCACTTTGTATAGCCTGCTGTATAATCCATAAATCACATCTCATTTACTCTTATTCGGCTTTCATTTCTTCTTTGTATTGTCCATGCTTCACTACCATATCTTAATACTGGTTTTACAGGAACCTTATAAAGTCGTAATCTTGTGTCTTAATATAATTGCAAAAAGATACATTATGGAAATCAATACAAAAAAAACTAAAATGATGGCCTTTTGTGGGAAATACCCTATACCCAAAATTGTTTTGGATGATGAAATTTTAGAACAAGTAAATGAATTTAATTATTTGGGTTTTAATTTAACATTTCAAGATGAAGCTGATATATAAGTAAATATATAAAATTTTAGTTTCTGGGCTCGGAGGGGCAATAGTCTACAATTTTTAAATGCAAGAGTGTGTACTAGATAAAAATACCTTAATTGTGCAACAGACCTAGAAAGTACCTGATCTATCAGCTGTATGCTGATCTCACATCCACTCATATGTGTTATTTACAGAGGTAGATGATCAACCTGCCAGTATAGGGATGAGATGTGGTTACCATGTCAGGTACCCTGACTGTTATGGGTGGGTTTCTCAATCAGAAGCCACTATTTATTTAAGCTACCCACTCATGATGCTGGATGGGCATTGGTCTCGTACAGGCTGAAATTTTGTGAAAAAATTTCATCCCCCATGAGGGCTCGAACTGGTGCAAATCCATTAGCTCTGCGCCAAGGCATGATGCCTTAAACCGTTCAGCTATGGTGCTGGCTTGTATTAAATTCCAAACCTCTCAGTAGAAAATATGTTAAGAAGGCATAACATACTGTAGACAGTCTTTCAGATGGGGACTGTAGGCCTGATTGACCCCTCGGTTCTTTTGAACAGGATCAGTCTGTATGCTGGCACTGGGTTTCACTCTCTCTCTTCTCTTTATACTATTCACACTGTACACAAATACAAACTGACGTTGGAGGCTTATATTGGTCTCCAAAACCAGTCTAAAAAGAAGACAAAATATGTGATGAGATGTAATTTAATAATAATATTTACTTAACCCATTCGCCTCTGAAGACGAGGTAGACTCGCCGGCAGTTAAATGGCCTTCAACTCAGAAGATGAGGTACACTCGCTTAACTCTGCTGTTATATATTTTACAATATTTTGTATATCCCTTGGCAAGATAATCTTTTAACATTTATAAATAGTAGAGGAATGTGTTTTGGCCTTTGCCCTTATTGTGATCTTAAATACCGCTATCTTTTGTTGTTTTGAATGTCTGAAAATAGACAATATAATTTACGGTAACTTAATCCAGTTTCTGGAGAAATGCATTGAGTATTTAAACTTGAAGCAAATGGGTTAAACATACACTCATCCTCTTGGCACAAAATATAAGTACACTACATCTATGTAAAGTGATCTGTTGAAGTGGTGTAAAAATTGAAAATAGGGCAAATTAACACCTTCTATCTGCCAAGTGCAGAACATGAAGCATGAAAACTGCAGTGGGTGTTACACATATTCATTATTTTTCAGGTGTAAATTTATAATACGGGAAACTGAATTTAGTGACATCTGCAGTTTTCTCCTTTAAAGTAATGTTATGTGGTGCTTTTATCTGTAGTGACAGAAACATTTACTACAAGAATGAAGCAGGAGCCATTAGATTACAAATCTAATAAACAGGAAATTTGGATAACTTTTCTTTTGTTACCAGTCAGTATGATTTAAATAAAATTTTCAGTTGATGGTTGGATAGGGTAACCTCCTCTTTAGGTGCAGGATGAGGGACAAGAGTGCCAAAAAGAAAGGAACTTTCAGAATTTTGAGGGATACAGGAAAACATGAAATAAAATCCATAATTCCTCGTTTCTATTACAAAACTGTAGAGAAAACATTTATTACAACCAGATTGTAGGGAAATAGTACTGAGATGTGAAGTTACAAACATTCAAATTTAGTTTGTTTACAAAGTGTAAACGACTGGCTTAGGCAATGTCAAGATAGCTAATGATTACTTATTTTAGGAATTCTCACTATGAGGTATATTCATTAAGGTACAATATGAGGTGAGTGATAAAAAATATTCTACCTTAATAGCTAATGATGCCTATTGCTCTGTGTACATGGTATAGTCTACTTACTCTGGTATACACTGTACTTTACATATTCAACATATTCATGTAACGTGTTTTTACTCGTATTCAAAAGAAATTCAACACATACAATTTCAGATGTGATTTATTCACACTTACTTCATTTAAACATGTACATACTGCAAAAAGGAAGAAAAGAGTAGCAATCCATTTTCCTATGTCGGTTATTGTATGTTGAAAGTGAAGTTCTTCCAATTACCAAATATATTTTCTCTTTTAGGAATTCACACTATGAGGTATTGTTTATTTAGGTGAACTTTTTATCACTCACCTCTATTTTCAACAAAAGATTGACACCAAAAAATGACTATAGCATCATTAGATTAATTAGCTCCAACAAAAATGAGAAAAATAGAAGAAAATAAATCAGGTAATTTAACATTTCAAGATGAAGCTGATATATAAAAAAAATCACAAATTTTACAAAAATAACGGGGATAGTTAACTGTATAATGAAACCATCTTTAGTACAGAAGAACACAAGATTACGGCTTTATAAGGTTCTCGCAAGACCAGTATTAAGATACGATAGTGAAGCATGGACAATATGAAGAAGAGATGAAAGCCGAATAACAGCAAATGAGATGTGATTTATGCGCCGAACAGCAGGCTACACAAAGTGGGACCATAAAATAAATGAGGAAATTATGGAAGAGTTGGATGTAGAACCCATTCTTCACCGTATACAAAACTACCAGAACAACTGGAAAGCCCATCTTCAACGTATGTCGTCTCATAGAATTCCAAAAGCCATACTTCGCTACTGCCCCAAGGCAAAAGATCGCTGGGACGTCCAAAAAAGTGCTGGATGGAAAATTCCTCTTTGAGACCGTAACAGGCCACATGGCCTAATACTTGCATGGATGATGATGATGATCAAATTAAATGTGGAGAATGTGAAAAAGTCTACATAGGAAAAACTAAGAGAAATTTGAAAACCAGAGTGAAAGAGCATCACAGGAATGTCAAGATAAGGGAAGTAGAAAAATCTGCAGCAGCTGCCCATGCATGGTCAGAAAAACATCTTATCAAAAGGAAGGCTAAATTATTTAAACAAATAGATAAACCCAAAGAACTCACTGTTTGGGAAAAAATGTACATTAAAAAAAAACAAGGAAGAGGAATTAGTGAACTTTGAAATTCCCATGGAAAATGATTTGATTTCGAGGTTTTTTCAGTCTACCAATAGAGGGAGCAAGAGACAGCTCCTCAAGAGGACAGAACAATGGTCGTCAAAATACTGATGATGGAACAGATTAAAGTTTTTAAACTAGTCTAAAGAAGAAGAATATGAGGTGAGTGATAAAAGTTTATCTAAATACTAAAGACAATGGTAAAATTAAACCTCTTAGTGATTAATTTCTGTAAAAGTTAAATATATGTGATGACTCAAGTCTATATATGAAACAAATACTTAGAAGATTTGTATGAGGGTGGATCAAATATAAACTGGAATTTGTATCTGGATGATCTGGTAGCAAACTGCAAAGATTGCAGTTTGGAGGGGAAGTTGGTAGGGGTGTCTGGAGTAGGGTTCTTGATGTGTCACTCTCCGAAGAGCGGCCGCTTGCTTCAGTATGCCATGAGCGAGCAAGAGGTACACACGTCTGTTGCACAATGCATTATTATTAAGTTTTTGGCGAAAGAAGACACTAAACCTGAAATTTTGAGAAGGCTCCATGCGCAGTTCGGGGAAGCAACCCTTTCGAAGACGCAAGTGTATGATTGGCGCAAAAAAATTTTAGCGGTCCGGGATTCAATGGAAAATGAGCCCCACCAAAGACAGCAACGAACAAGCATCACTGCAGACAACATTCGTGCTGTACGGGACCTTATTGAGGAGGATCGGCGTGTAACAATTTCTGAAATTGCTTCACACGTTGGAATAAGCTTCGGAAGTGTTCAAGCCATCATCAGTGATGAACTCAAATTCCGAAAATTGTCTGCAAGGTGGGTTCCTCGGCTCCTCAGCCAGGAACAAAAAAAAAAAAAATTGACAAAAAACTGACGAAAATGTATTGGACACCTCTAGAACATCCTCCTTAGAGTCCAGATTTGTCACGCTGTGACTACCATTTGTTTGGGCCACTGAAAGAAGACCTGGGAGGAAGGCGGTTTGGTGACAATGCAGCAGTAGAGGAGTTTGTGCGCAACTGGCTGACTACACGTCATCCCTCATTCTTCAAGGACGGCATCAAAAAGTTGCCAACTCGATGGCAAAAGTGTGTTGGAAATGCAGGAGACTATGTAGAAAAATGAGGTGGTGGTTTTGTATTTTTTTGTTAATTCAATAAAATTGTAAACAATAATTCCAGTTTATATTTGATTCACCCTCGTATGAGGAGAGGTAGGAAACATTTGATTTTACCATAAATTAAACCTCATAGTGATTAATTCCTGTAAAAGTTGAAAAAAAACTAAAGACAATGTTTATACTACAAAAAAAATGTTCGTGTCGCATGTAGTTATTATTTTTAATTCTTTGCTGCATAGGCTTTTAATAGAATTTGCATTTGCTATTAATTTAACTAAAATGGAGAGTCAAAGATAAAATGCTACTGCAGTCTTTCTTCTTTCACAAGCAGTTCTCATCACGAGGCTGAACCAAATCCCAGTTCAGAAATGTATACCATTATTCATATTTTAAAAAAGTGTGTGTGTTTTAATGCCACCCTCTGCACTTTTCATTCTTCGGGTTGTACACTGGGTAGATAGATGGCATTAATGTGGTTTATTTTCAATTCATGCACCACTTCAGCATACCACTTTACATTAATATTTTTCAATATCAAGGTATCTGCAGCATAAATCAAGAATTAAAAAAAATTATAAATCTTGATTTTTGGAATTAAACCTGGATCATCCAGTCCATAATCATATTTCCACTTGTGTGAGCTATGGTAATTATTTACATATTACAGCATGGTTAGTAAACATACAGTGAAATTAAATTTGAAGAGAAACATTTTTGCCCAGACTGGGACCCGAACCCGGGACTTTTGGTTTACCGTACCAATGCTCTTGCTAACTGAGCTACCCGGGCGAGTTCCAATCTAGATGCAACTTTTTCTCTTATATACATTGTAAATCTTTGCAAATGGCGGCTTCTTGATTAAGAAGCCACAGCTTCAAGCATTTGGTGCGCAGGAATTACAACGTATATAAGAGAAAAATTTGCATCTAGATTGGAACTCGCCCCAGTAGCTCAGTTTGGTAAGAGCATTGGTACAATGAACCAAAGGTCCTGGGTTCAGGTCCCGATCTGGGCGAAAATTTTTCTCTTCAAATTTAATTTATCCTTCAATTGATATGTGTTAAATTAATAATAAAAACATCATATAGTGAAAATTATATATATATATTTCAGAAATAATAAGTCTAACTTGTTCATGAAGAGAAACTCAAAAAGCTCAGCAATTTGTTTTCAATGCACAGAATGATATGCAAAAGTATACAAAACACTATTATTTTATTTTTCTGACATGTACATAATATATTTCTCTCTGAACTATTATAAGAAATATCACCATGAGAATTTAATTTAAAATTTTAAATAAAATTCTTTATGCCTCACAGATGGAGTAAGAAGCAGTGCTCCTGGACGACAAAACATTGATGATGAAACTACTGATGTTGTAACTGTTTAGGTTTCAAAACAATCTAAAAAGAAGACATTATGAGGTGAGGTGTAAAGAATTTTATTTTAAATTTTAAAAAAATTATATTTCTCTTTATTTCAGGATGCAGAGAGAAGATAGAATTACTTCTTTATAAAACGAGATCACACTTTGTTGATGAAAATAATGCAAATGGTTCATCAAAGAACATAGAGGTGAGAATGTTCCTCAAATGCATTTTGTTATTACTCCCTTATAAAATTACAATAGGAAGTAACATTATGAGGTTCTTCTTAATAAATGTGGTGAGTCTGTTGCAATAGACTCGCCTCATCTATTTATCAAAGAGTGATGTCTTGCCTGAAAATGAGAATGGGGACAACTTTCTGTCTTTTTTCCACTCCTTTTTTGAGACCTTTAGTTTTGTTTATGAAATTTATGGGAGAAACCCTACAGAAAAACCTCCCCAAGCTCTGTTTTGTCCACCACAATGGAGTGACTGAGGGTCGTATGTTAGAACATTACTCTCTACTCAAATTACTTCCAATCACTAGTGAGCTGATTCACCGTGAGCAATTGCTGAGAACGAATTAACGGCCGACTTATCGGTCACGCACGAGAGTCGACGTTTTCGTAATATTGGCAACGAATTACCCAGAATTCTCAGCGGTAAAACCACTTCCGTTATTTTCGTCTGCTATAGAGGAATGCATTTATGCTTGCATCCCGCAAATAATACCGCATACAAACACGTCTGCGACACGCAATATTACGCCAATTCTCCTGTTCTTCCAGTTGAATTCTTTGGTAGACTCTATCAAATTCCTCTTCTCCGTGTATACCGAAAACATGATCGAAGTCTTCAAGGTCTGACATCTTGGATAAATGTTGGATAAAGCAGCAAAGTACATCGATTACCATCGGTTCCCTTCGGGATTTTAATTTGAGTTGCTCATGTAAGGTACCTCCGCAGGTAGCTTACAAATTTAACCAATTATTATCGCATGAACAGATTTCTGAGTAAGCAAAATCGTATTAGCATACAACTTGCTCAGCAGAGAAGGCATTTTACTGTCTAATGCGTCCAAACATGCGACCCTGAGACTCGATCTTGAGACCCCAGTGGTGAGAGGCGGGTATCTAACCGCTTGCGCCACATTATTAGAATATTGTTTATTTTTTATTTCACTCACCTCATACTTCATAACTCGTAGCATGTTTATTTTTTATTTCACTCACCTCATACTACATAACTTAAACATTATTAGAATTGCAAAAAAGAAGGCAAGACGTAAATGGCTAAAAGTTAAAAAAGAATGAAAGGTATTGTTATGGAGAATCGAATGTACAAAGTAGGAAGACACTGGCTTAGATTATGTTCACAATCTAGGCCACACTTAAGTCTTAATTTTTTTCCATGAGTTTTTATTGTTCACTTGTCATAATATTTATAGATCAATGTAATTAAAACATTTTGTCTGTTCATTCTTACATCTTTGAGTGGTTTTTGTCGAACATATATTTCAGAGCTTTTTAGCCCCATCGTCAGTGATTACAGACTGAATTTTCTCATGTTGTCGGCCCTGATTCTTGATTCTTGCTCTCTCTGCCTCTCCAATGAATTTACTAATGAGATTCTTTCCTTGTTCTTCTGTATATAGATTTTTTTCCCATATGGTGAGTTCATTTTTGTTTTCTAACTATTTTAATAATTTTGTGTTTACATCTATTGTGTGTTTTTCTGACCTAACATGAGCAGCCACTGCAGATTTTCCTACTTCCCCCTTTTTTTTTTACATTCCTTATGTGTTCTTTAATTCTTATGGTTAACTAAACCGTAAACACTAAAAATCTGATCTGTTTAGAAGAAACAGGTCTACAACAGATCAGATTTTTAGTATAAGACAGATTTTAGAAAAGAAATGGGAATATAATGGTACTGTACATCAACTATATGTAGACTTCAAAAAAGCATATGATTCAATTAAGAGGGAGAAGTTATATAGTATCCTGCTGGAGTTCGGAATTTCTAAAAAGTTAGTTAGACTTATACGAATGTGTCTAAATGGCTCAACGAGTAGGGTGCGTGTAGGCAAACAGTTTTCAGACACTTTTGAAATCCAGAATGGGTTGAAGCAAGGAGATGCACTATCTCCTCTACTATTTAATTTTGTACTAGAGCATGCCATTAAATCTTTAGAGAATGAGGAAGGCTTACAACTGAATGGTATTAATAAGCTGTTAGTTTATGCTGATGATGTAGTACTACTGGCCGATAGCGAGGAGATACTAAAGGCCAACACGCACACACTATTGAGTAACACTAAGAAATTAGGACTGGAAGTAAATATCAGTAAAACTAAATATATGGTCACACGTAGAAATACATTATATAATGGAAATGGACAGCTAATGACAAATGAGGGAATTTTGAGGAATTGGCTGAATTCAAATACCTAGGAACAATAATCACAAATAGGAATGAGATGCACAAAGAAATTAAACATAGGCTCAATTCTGGAAATGCATGCTATTATGCATTGCAGAGACTTTTGATGTCCCAACTCCTTTCAAAAAAACATTAAGCTGAAAATATATAAAACTATTATTCTACCAGTTATATTATATGGGTGCGAAACATGGACTCTTACTTTAAGGGAGGAAAGGAGATTACGAGTATTTGAGAATAAAGTTCTTAGGAAAATTTTTGGACCAAAGAGAGATGAACAGACAGGTGAATGGAGAAGACTACATAACAATGAACTACATGGTCTTTATAGGAAGCCAGATATAATAAGAACAGTTAAGTCCCGTAGACTGCGATGGGCAGGACATGTTGCGCGTATGGGGAATGAAAGACGTGCATGGAAACTTCTTGTAGGAAAGCCAGAAGGAAAACGCCCAGTTGGTAGACCAAGAATGAGGTGGGAGAACAACATTAACTATGATTTGAGGGAAGTAGATTATACAGGGAATGATTGGAAAGCATTAGCTCAGGATAGGAATGTATGGAGAGCTTATGTCCGTGCGGCCATGAACCTACGGGTTCGATAGTGCCAGTGAGTAAGTAAGTAAGTAACTAAACCGTAAACATGAGAAAATTCAGTCTGTAATCACTGACTATGGGGCTAAGAAGCTCTGAAACATATGTTCGACAAAATCAACTCAAAGAGGTAAGAATGAACAGACAAAATGTTTTAATTATTAAACAAACCTCTTAATGATGTTTTTATTATTAATTTAACATTTCTCAATGAAAGATAAATTATATTTGAAGAGAAAAATTTTCGCCTAGACCGAGACTCGAACCCGGGACCTTTGGCTTGCCAGGCCAAATGCTCTACCAACTGAACTACCGAGGCGAGTTGCGATCTAGACACAAATTTTTCTCTTATATTCGTTGTAATTCCCTCTCACCAAATGCTTTTGAAACCATTGTTTCTATCTTTGTTTCTAGCTCAGTTGGTAGAGCATTTGGCCCGGCAAGCCAAAGGTCCCGGGTTCGAGTCTCGGTCTAGGCGAAAATTTTTCTCTTCAAATATAAACCTCTTAATCTTACTTCCTATTGTATTTTAAAATCCTAAAATTAAATATTTAGATCAATGTAGTTTTCAACAATTCAGATTTAATAAAACTTGAAGGAAAACAGTATTTGGAAAATTTGTATTTAGTAAACTGCACTTCGGAAATTTTTACTTTTGGAAAAATAGCCAAAAAATTTACAATCAGTCCATAAATCAACATGAGAATATTTATGTCTTCCTACTTCTAATCATCATCTTACATACAAGTATAAGGCCTGATGACCTGTTACTATCTCAAGGCTAATCATAATTCCATAAATTATAATTCTTATAGAATTAAAACAAATTAATTGATATAAACATTTTCTAACTTTCTAGCAGTATATTTAAATAATCATTTTAATGAATTATAGTATTAAAAGATTCTGGGCTATGTGGCCGTGGTCTATAACTGACGTTTCTTCCAGACGTTTCTCCCTCAACTGCGGAGGGCATCTTCAGTGGCGAGCGCTTCCAGCTGTTGTTTCCCTGTCGTAGGCTCGACTGCAAATGAACGGCAAAAAGCTGGACGCTCTTATTTATACTAGTGCTGACATCGCGTGAGTCGCAGCTGACTGGCTCGACGTCATCATACTGGCTTCTGATTGGTTCGGAACTCTCTCCTTGTTATTGGTAGGCTTTGACTGTCTATTGTCTAATGTATTGTCTGGTATGACACATTAGACAATAGACAGTCAAAACCTACCAATAACAAGGAGAGAGTTCCGAACCAATCAGAAGCCAGTATGATGACGTCGAGCCAGTCAGCTGCGACTCACGCGATGTCAGCACTAGTATAAATAAGAGCGTCCAGCTTTTTGCCGTTCATTTGCAGTCGAGCCTACGACAGGGAAACAACAGCTGGAAGCGCTCGCCACTGAAGATGCCCTCCGCAGTTGAGGGAGAAACGTCTGGAAGGAACGCCAGTTATAGACCACGGCCACATAGCCCGGAATCTTTTAATACTATGATTACCGGCCGTGAAAGCCTGTATTCCACAATTTTAATGAATTGTTGGTAATTATTGATTTTAAGACTGTGAGGCCAAGAAAAATGTTTGGCTTTCATAAATAAATTATTGAGTCAGTTAAACATCTTACCTCATAATTTAGTAGAATTCTTGAGAACATGTTTTAGAATGTCTGCATTCTATCATCAGCTCGTTATGGTCATTTAGAGTTAGAACAAGCTGATGATAAAATGCAGGGATTCTGAAACATGTTCTCAGGAATTCTATTAAATTATCAATTGAGTTGGTGTTTACTTGATGAAAATCCATATTTATTAATTAAATAAAAATAAAACGTAGTTTTATTTGATTTTCATATTTATTATATAATTCAGTGACAGCTGTTTCGGTACACTGTACCTTCTTCAGACATGTTAACAAATTATGAATTGTGTTCCAACTGATCTAAGCAACAATACAACAATATTTATTTAAATTTTTTAATTTAACAAAGGGGATTCATTCAAATCAAGTTGAGAATTTAACAGTTTTTTACTACTTTTAAACTTATTAATTTCTACAGCCTCCAAAAGATCTAACTTCTTACCCTTATCACAAATATGTAAAATTTCAAAATTTGGATCGAAACAATGATTAAATTGGAATAGGTGGTTAGCATAGTTTGAATTTTCTAAATTTCTGTTATATGCTCTCATGTGTTCCTTTATCCGAGATATAAAAGGTCTACCAGTTTGTCCTATATAGACATTGTCACATGTGCCACACTTCAATTTATATACACCTGATAATTTTTCTTTTTTTGTTTTGGTTTTATTGTTTTTTATTATATTTTGTAGAGTTTTATTAGTTTTAAATGCCACATTAATGTTCAACTTTTTGAAGTGTTTAGATATTTTATTTGAAAGTGGGCCTATGTATGACATTACGACATATTTCTTATTGTTTTCTTTGGGTACAGGAAAAACTTTGTTAATTGCTTTTTTGTAATTAATCTTCTTAATTAAGCATTCTATAATTTCAGGGTCGTATCCATTATTAACAGCCAATTGTTTAATAATATTCAATTCAGTAAAGTAGTAAAAAACTGTTAAATTCTCAACTTGATTTGAATGAATCCCCTTTGTTAAATTTAAAAATTTAAATAAATATTGTTGTATTTAATTAATGTTGGGAAGTAAACATTATGAGGTATAATCATTAAAAATCATCGGAGAACATATTGTTTAAATAACTCACCTCATAGGATTCATGCTTCCATGATATCGCGATTTCAAACATAATCATGTTCATCGTCAGCCATAACTCCGACTGTTGAAATTCTTCGGCCGTCAACTATTCTATTGTCACCATCTTCAGTGCTGCTATCTATGGTTGAATTTATGAACTTCGAAATCAATGTAATTTCGTTAGGGATATCAAAATTCATTGATCTATTTTTGTTTTTCTGAATGTATATTTTTTCCCAAACTGTCAATTCCAAAGGTTTCTCTACTTGTTTTAAAAGTTTAGCTTCTCTTCCAATTTTATGATGTTCTAATAAACTATGTGCAGCAATTGCAGATTTTTCAATTTCACAATTTTTAATATTTCTAATTCTTTATCAAAACCATTTAATCTAGCAGTGTTTAAGATATGTTTAAACTCTTTATTGAAATTTTCTTCGTTTAATGGTACATTTGTCAATCTGTAAATTAAGCTATTGAATATTGCATGCTTATGAGCAATGTGATTGAAGCCTGATGATTTAATGTAATTATCTGTATGAGTTCCTTTTCTAAATATATCAAATTCAATTTTCAGTGTTTGATCATTCCTAATTATACATAAATCCAAAAAAGGAATTTTGTTTTCTTTTTCTAATACGACGGTAAACTTTACTGATTCATCCTGAAGGTTTAATAATTTAAGAGCATCTTCAATATCCTTAGAATTTATTATTGCAAAAATATCATCCACATATCTGTACCAAGTCTTAAACATCCATGGGTATGCTTTAGTGATTTGACACTCCAAGTAACTCATGAACAAATCAGCTAAAAATGGTGAAAGCGGATTACCCATTGACAAACCCGAAACCTGTTGGTAAAATTTTTCATTATAGGTAAAATAAGAATTACTGACACATAGCTTAGTAAGAGTTATATATTCCTCTAATATTTCATTTTTAATAGAAATTAAATTACTTAATAATGGCCTAAAAACCTGCATCAGTTTTTCAGACATGGTTTTGATAAAGAATTAATTATAAATAAGTTGAAGAAATTCAAACACAATAAAAGACTTAATGAATATACTACTTTACAAAATTGCAAAGAAAAGAAAAAATACAAGAAAATTACTTACCATCCTGAAATGCATAGGAAATTTCAAAAAATTTTTGACAAATACAACATTTTTTTGGCACCAATAAATAAATTTAGTCTGGGTAATCTTCTAAGTACCAATAAAAAAGTCAAAGTTCCAGACAGTAAGAAATCTGGAATTTATCAAATAAATTGTGAAGATTGCAATAAAGTTTATATAGGAAAAACAAAAAGGAATTTGGAAATTCGGACAAAAGAACATTTCAGAAATATTAAAAATTGTGAAATTGAAAAATCTGCAATTGCTGCACATAGTTTATTAGAACATCATAAAATTGGAAGAGAAGCTAAACTTTTAAAACAAGTAGAGAAACCTTTGGAATTGACAGTTTGGGAAAAAATATACATTCAGAAAAACAAAAATAGATCAATGAATTTTGATATCCCTAACGAAATTACATTGATTCGCAAAAGTCATAAAGTCAACCATAGATAGCCGCACTGAAGATGGTGACAATAGATATAGTTGACGCTTCCCGAAGAATTTCCAAAGTCGGCCATATATGGCTGCCGCTTGAACATGATTATGTTTGAAATCGCGATATGATGGCCGCATGACTCCTATGAGGTGAGGTATTGTAAAAAATATGGTATCCGATGAGTTTTAAAAATATTTTTATTGTTGCTTAGATCAGTTGGAACACAATTCATAATTTTGGTTAACATGTCTGAAGAAGGTACAGTGTACCGAAACAGCTGTCACTCTATTAAATTATGAGGTTAGTTGTTCGACTGACTCAGTAATTATTAAAATAAACCTCATAGTCGTACTTTCTATTGAAATATGAATTAGGCTTTCGTGTTTTTAAGTTATCCCAATACACTGACTCAGGAGGGCTCCTTGGAGTAGTAGGAGGTTAAGGCTCCCACTTTTTCTAGACAATCAGCACTTCATGGCCAGCCGGGTTGTCATCCCTGCGTGACGGCTGCCTTTATCCCAGAACAAGTATCTGGTACTCATTTGCATTAGAGGCTGAGTTGACCCCATGGCCATAGTTCCGCCAGAGGATTTGGGTCAGTTTAAAAATCCTGACCCCCACTGGGACTCGAACCCTCGACTTTAACCACTACGCTACGGCGTGCCCCTGCTTTCGTGTTTAAGATAACAAAATTCAGTCATTCATAAATCCTAATCAGATTCTAATCTTAAAAAATGGAGTAAATAAATATATTCAACTACAGGTATATTTACTAATTTTACCAATTTTTTTTTCATTATGCAAGTGGTATAGAAACTTACTGGAAGTATAAAGGGATCACAAATGTGTTAACAGATCATCATTGTATTAAATTAATGTTGGGAAGTAAACATTATGAGGTATATTGTTTATTTTTTATTTCACTCACCTCATACTTCATAACTCCTAGCATACCCAGGGTTTCGTCACATCCTTTGTGACATTCTCAATGCTGTGTCACAAAGGATGTGACGAAACCCTGGGTATGTTAGGAGTTATGAAGTACGAGGTGAGTGAAATAAAAAATAAACAATATTAAAAAACCTCAATGTGTTATTTCCTATCTACATAACTTAATTATGAGGTATAATCATTAAAATTCATCGGACAACATTTTATTTAATCAACTCACCTCATAGGATTCATGCTTCCATGATACCGCGGTTTCAAACACAGTCGTGTTCATCCTCAGCCATAACTCCGACTCTGATGATGAACATGACTGTGTTTGAAACCACGATATCATGGAAGCATGAATCCTATGAGGTGAGTTGTTTAAACAAAATGTTCTCCAATGAATTTTAAAGATCATCATTGGTTGTAAAATTTTAACAAAAGGAAAACAAAAGATTGCTGTTGAAATTTGTTATTTTTTTATTGTTTTTAGAAATAATTTGAAACTTTAAGTACAAATTAGTTAAGTACAGATTTCATATTTTGCTGCAAAATGAACAACAATTATAGGCGCAAGAAGCACCAGTACAAAAGATTTAATTTAAAGATGTTTAGAGGAATTTATAGTTGAAGACCATATGTCTCTTATAGTTTTGCTCAATTACTCCTTTATTTGTTTTCTAGTATTTGGCCTCTTTGAAGTTAAGTCTTGTCAGTTGATTACAGTGTCTAAATTAATGCAACAGTTTCAGAGCTCCCAATTCTTTCTTCATTTGCTCTATTTGTGCATCAGTAAGAGCTACGAGTGGTGGCCGTGGAGGTCCCATGTCAATAGAAGCCATTAGACCCATGGCAACTTTCATTGTAGCCACCCATCCTCCTGTTTAAATTAAATATAAATATTATATAAAACAATCTATACTGATATTGTTTATTTTTTATTATTTCACTCACCTCATACTTCATAAATCATAGCAGACCCTGGGTTTCTTCACGTAATTTGTGACATTGTCAATGCTGCGTCACGTTCACAACTGACGTCCAACGGCCGTTGGACGTCAGTTGTGAACGTGACGCAGCATTGACAATGTCACAAATTACGTGAAGAAACCCAGGGTCTGCTATGATTTATGAAGTATGAGGTGAGTGAAATAATAAAAAATAAACAATATTAAAGAACCTCATAGTGTTATTTCCTATCTACATAACTTAATCTATACTGATATTTAAATAATTTTCCTTTCCCTGTATATTTTCAAAATTTTAAAAATCAGTGTCAGTAAATCTATGGAATTTCATTCCAGCTCTTCCATATTTATATCTAGACTTATATAGTTTTACTGTATATCCTAGAGGTCCTGATCATAGGATAGCAGAAAATTTAAATAAACACTATTACAGAAAATTTAATCCTGATAAATAAAACTTTTGTATCGCTAAATGTAAACTACCAAGTGGAGTTAGAAAGAATTAATAATGATATGTAGCATATCGAAACTGATCTTCAAGAAATCTACAAATATGAGGTGAGTTGCGAAAATTAACTCTCTATTAATTACTAAGTTGTGATATTTCCTGTTGTCCAAAAACTTTAAAAAAATCCTGTATTTCATTTTACTTAACTCAAGAATTTCACAATCTGTAATTTATGTTTACAGATGAAGAAAACTAACTTTAATGCAGGGGAATTGATATACTGACTATATGTCACCCCTGTACTGGCTAGATGATTCATCCACCTCTGTAAATAGCACGTGGATGTGAGGCCAATAGCCAGCTGGTAAGGCCAAGGGTCATCTTAGCCTGAAAGAACATTGAGTAGTAGTAGTAGTTATATTACCATTGAACATGCTTACATAAATAAAAATAATTTTTAAAGTATAAGAGAAAAATACGCGTTTAGATTGGAGGCCTAGGTAGCTCAGATGGAAGAGCATTGACATAGAGAGTCAAAGGACCTGGGTTCAAACTCCAGTCTAGGTATATATTTTTCTTTTCAAATATAATTTTTAAAATTATCAAGGGCATACCACAAGAGTTTCATCTTGTTGATTATTCATGACACGAGTAAATTGTCTAAAGGAATGGAAACTCGCATATTTTAAAAGATTATTTAGTGTATAACACCGCTGTGATCTCGAGGTAGCGTGCTGCCTTGTTATGCAGCGGGTCCGGGTTCGATTCCCAGTCAGGATAGGCTCCTGGGTGAGGTATTTTTTCAGGGTTTTTCCTCACCTGTAAGACAAATGTCAGGAAGCTTAGGGCCCAACGGTCCCCGAAAATCATCTGACCATTATCATCATCATCACCCTTCACTGGTGTGGAAAGTAATGGGAAGCTACCACACCTATAATTCTCTAGTAAAGCTGCAAAGCATAGCATGAAAATGCTATGATTATAGTGAAAGACCTGCCCTCGGGCAGGATTACTATGGATGGATGGAATGAAATCATTTGCAAGTCAGGTTTAACAATCTCCTGACCTGATAATTTAATTTTGACAATATTTCAGTGATAGTCATAATTGAAATGAGCTGTAAATTGGATTGATAAATATTCAATGCCTAGTGTATAAACAAAATAGTCACCTTTATTATACTTCATAGAATTTGATCCGATTAATTTTTGTCTCTGCTAGTGATAAATGCCAACATTCAGTCTATAATGTAATTCCTCATTATGTCCTCCTTTCGGAAGATTGATACTTAATTGATATTTAGTAATTTATATAAAATTAAAGTCCCGTGCCGTAGCCGAGCAGTTAAGGTAGGAAGCCTTGGTGCAGAGCTACGGGACTTGCGCTGGTTCGAGTCTCCATGGGGGAAGAAATTTTCTCATGGTATTTCGGCCAGTATGGGACCGGTGCCCACCCAGCATCGTGAGGCAATTGGGTAGCTACAATAAGTAGTGGCTCCAGGTTGAGGAACCAGCGATAACGGCTGGGGGACTCGACATGCTAACCACATGTCACCCCTACACTGGCTGTTGATCATCTACCTCTGTGATTGACACATGTGGATGTGAAGGGCCAGCAGCCGGCTGGTAAAAGGGCAACCGCTGAAAAGTGGAAAGACCCTCAATCGGAATATAAAATTAAATATGTATAAAAAATTCTGTAATTTTGGTCTGTGAATAACTTATAATCACCAAGATATGCATATTCAAGTATTGTTACAGGGTTAATATAAATTTCGGAATTTTTACATTATGAGGTTTTCTTAATAAGAATCAAATGAATAGTGAATTCTTCTTACCTCATACATCTATGTTTTTTAACACAGAACTGCAGTATCAGGAAACAGATCATCCCATCAGCTGTTTTCACAAGATCGGGAATGATATGTTTCCCGATACTGCAGTTCTGTGTTAAAAACATACATATATGAGGTAAGAAGAATCATATTTTTTACAAAATAATTTGAAAAATGTTTCAATTGTTTACTACAGAAGAAAAATGTAAATCTAAATCAAGAGAGATAAAAAGTGCACATGAACCCTTGAGTATTAAAATGGGTGATGTTCACTTGTGGTGCATTTACAAATGAGCACATCTGCTGATAGCTCAAGAGTGTATTTATGTGTATAATTGTTTTCTATGTTACCAAGTGTCTATTAAAATAAATAAAATATTTCTTCTATGTATATAATCAGTAGAGCAAGGCATTTAATGTCCTATAAATTGGTAAAAATGCATTTATGACCTAAAAAATGCAAAAAATGACCAATAAAATAAAAAAAAAATGACAAATAAGTTAAGAATAATTACCAATAAAATACTATTTATTAGATTAAGTACTCACTTGATTACTGAACTTAAATTAACATCAAAATATTAAAAAAAAAAAAAAAAAAAGTATTTAAAAATACATATTACAGTACCTTTTATTGCAGAAAATCCATTTCAATTACACAGTGCACTTTTACAGCAATTTTTAATTGCAGTTAACAATCAGAATAAGGGTAGAAGCTAGCATAAGCTGTAAGAAATTGAATAAAATTCCTAGAAGTGGGCAAGATCATTATGCACATACCTTGAAAAATAGGGGTAGTAGTTAGCAAAACAACTACTGAATTCCAAGAAATTGTATTGACAAGGGAAAATACTGAATTATAATAAACATCTTAAATCAAATACAAAAATGTCACAGCCTTCCGGAAAAGTGTAAAAAATGCTCAAAATGACCTAAAAATTGCCAAAAAATGACCCATCCCTAAAAAAGTTAAGAAAATGCAAAAAAAATGCCCTAACAAATTGCTTTTATTTAATCTGTTTTTAATGCCGTACATTTTCATATATGCAAGCAATGTTTCAACCTTCATAAGAAAAAGATGCAAAATCATTAATTGCCTTGCCCTAATAATCAGTATATAGAAGTTTTCTCGAAATGTGACATAATGAACATGTCCCATTTTAATACTCAAGAGCTCATATGATCATATAAATATAAAAAAATATTTTTATAATTAATTTTTGCATACATTTAAATGGATGCATTGTATTAATTGAGAATGAAAAAATAATAAATTTAAACATAAAATTAACAGAAAGAATAAATACCCATCACTCTCACTCACTCGTCCTTCTTTTAAGGTAATGGAAAATAAATGTTTTTTTCTTGGTGGAGATATTAATTAGAAGATGGTTCTTGAATAGAGGGAAGGGAATGTTTTGTACTTACCATTGCGAGTTATGATTTTGATAACATTATTCAGTTTCCTTTGTTCTTGTAGAGCTTCAGCAGGTTTATGATTATTTATTGCATCTAACATTTTGATGCTGGGTTCTGCATACATGTTGAGTGTAGTTGCAATTGCTGAATCAATACCTAATGTGAAAGCACCAGCAAGAACCTAAAAATATCATAGATTTATTATTTTTATAATTACATGTCCTTTTCTCTCATGAGTCCCTCCATGATATCTTTACCTTGTCGTGGCTTTGCGTGCTTAAATGTACCGAGGGCTATGTCGGCTGTATCATTGCTGCCGATAGGTATCCATGCCAGTCTGGTCAAAGTGATAAGCCAGACGAAAAAAGTACCTTGGTCGAAAGAGTGACAATCTTTCACCGTAAAAATACAATCATCAAGAAATGCAGACATGGGTTCTACTAGGGTAACATTTTCCGGAGGTCAAATAGTCCCCTGTTCTGTTCTCCGGGATGGGGACTACTTCAGGGATCCCATGCCAAAGGCTCAAGCACTGGAACATGGAATATGTGGACCTTATACAATAGCGGGTCGCTAGAGGTATTGATGCGAGAATTGGATAAATCTGAATTACATGGTCTTTATAGGAAGCCAGATATAATAATAATAGTTAAGTCTCATAGACTGTGATGGGCAGGACATGTGGCACAAATAGTAATGAAAGACGTGCATGGAAGCTTTTTGTAGGAAAACCAGAGGGAAAATGCCCAGTTGGTAGACCAAGAATGAGGTGGGGAGAATAAAATAACTATGATTTGAGGGAAGTAGGTTATACAGGGAATGATTGGAAAACATTAGCTCAGGATAGGGATGTATGGAGAGCTTATGTCTGTGCGGCCTTGAACCTTTGGGTTGATAGTGCCAGTGAGTTAGTTTCTCTCATGAGTGACATATAAGAAAACAATGCTATATCTAAATTCATATTCATTCAGTTTTTGCTGCATGCAATACGGATGGATGTTGACTAATTTAATTTAAACAACATACTATTACCTACTAAGTCACTGGCTCTCTCGAACCCACAGGTTCATGGCCACACGAACATAAGCTCTCGACACAAGCCTATCCAGAGCAACGTTCTCCAATCATCCCCTGTATAATCTACTTCCCTCAAATCATTAATGTTATTCTCCCATCTCATTCTTGGTCTACCTACTCGGTGTTTTCCCTCTGGTTTTCCTACAAGAAGCTTCCATGCACCTCTTTCATTCCTCATTCGTGCCACATGTCCTGCCCATCACAGTCTACAAGGCTTAACTGTTCTTATTATATCTGGCTTCCTATAATGACCATGTAGCTCATGTTATGTAGTTTCTCCATTCACCTGTCTGTTCATCTCTCTTTGGTTCAAAATTTTTTCCATGAATTTTATTCTTAAATACTCGTAATCTTCTTTGTACTAAAAAGTTAAATAAACATAGAGAAGTCATGTGAAGCAATAGTCAACACTATTAACACATTGGTGACAAGTTATGGAGATCTCCATGTTTAAATGTCCAGCGTCATGGAGATTTCTGGTTTTACATAGAGTTTGATTATCTGTCTCTTCTTTTTTGAAAGAGGCATGAAATTTTGTTTTTTCTCACTCTACAATAAATTTCTACTTGTCTTTGTACTCCTCTCTTTCCTTTAGAATTTTCAATTTGACAGAAAAAGTAGTTTAAAGTTAGTGTTATAACTAAGGACTGGATTTTCATGCATCTGCATTTTCTTTATCAGGATTTAAATCTATAGACCTATATTACTTCCTAATGATTTTAAAAGTATAGACCTATGATTATTCATTATCTATACAAATCAACATATTTTGAGTTTTAACTAAATAAAACACTGGTACTATCAAACCTGGAACTTATGGCCACGCAGTCATCAAAACTCATTTGATGTCGATGAATTTGTAAAAAATCAGTATTAGAAAGGCAGTAGGTCTACCCAAAACAGAAAAAAAATGGCACATGGTCTACAAGACAAAAAAGTTTGGGGACCTCTGGTTTAAAGTGACATGAATTGTAAATTGAATTTAATGACATTGATTCATAAATTAAGTTGTATCCATGAAGGAATCATTTAATTAATTAAAACATATTTTTAAAAACCTTGTAGAAAACTTATTTATATTATGAAAATTTTTATGATGTATCTTATATAAGGTAGTGTTTTGCACAACGATAAATATGGTATGTTGTGAAATAAGAAATATATTGTAAATCAATGGTAAAGAAAAAATGTTTTGCCTGAACTGGGAATCGAACCCTGAACCTTTAGCTTTCCGTGCTAATGCTCTGTTCACCAAGCTAATCCAGGCTTCATTCCCATCCAATGAGAAATCCTTCCTTTACCTTACTCTACTGGTCCCACATTCAATTGCAATGAATCATCATTCACAAAAATTTTTCTCTTTACCATTGATTTACAATAATTTAATTGTGTTCATTAATTTACTTATTTCTATCATAGTAACAGCTTTAGCTTCTCAATATTAATTTAATAAATAATGCTATAGCTGTGTGGAGTCCCTTCATGTCTTCTTCAGGTAGAAGCCATTCATTGTGTATTTGTGAATGATGATTCATTGCAATCGAATATGGGACCAGTAGAGTAAGGTAAAGGAAGGATTTCTGCTTGGATGGGAATGAAGCCTGGATTAGCTCAGTGGGCAGAGCATTAGCACGGAAAGCTAAAGGTTCGGGGTTCGATTCCCGGTTCAGGCAAAATTTTTTCTCTTTACCATTGATTTACAATAATTTAATTGTGTTCATTAATTACTTATTTCTATCATAGTAATAGCTTTAGCTTCTCAATATTAATTAATAAGAAATATATTGTTTATTAAAATACCTGATCGCAGCCCAAGAAAAATGCAAGTTTCCTTCTGTACTAGCAAACATTGTGTTCCTTCATCTATGTTTGTATCTGTGAATTTTATTCCTGCAAATGTTGGAATGTTGGAAGCTGCAGCTTCTAAGAATTGTGGCATATTAACTGAAAAAAATTACATTTTGAATTAAGTATTTCTGTTATAGTATATAAATTAATATGAGACTGTCTAAGGAAAAATATTACATTCTTTTTACAATAGTTGGGAAGAAAAATTTTGCCTGCACATTGTTTTGAACCGTGGACCTACAGCTTAACACTATTTGAAGAGAAAAATTATATGCTCAGACTGGGCTTGAACCCAGAACCTTTCACACTTAGGCAAATGCTCTAAACGAGTGAGTTACCTGAGCAAATTTCAATCTAAAACGCAAATTTTTCTCATATATATGCTGTTAATTCCCCTTATCTTGCAAATGGGGCTTCTTTATTAAGAAGACATTTATTTGGGAATTTTACATTACATTATAAAGCCAGTACAGCTTCTTTCAATATTTTTTGTTATTCATTTCATACATCTCAATACCCTTAATTACTTAAAGTACATACAGAAATGTTTCTCTTGTGTGTTTTCAGTCCTTATATCTGAATAGTGAAAATATTTATGTTTGTATGTAGATCAGCATATATCTTAATGATAGAATAATGACATATGTTGCTACACCCCCAGCAAAGATACATATTTTTCCTTCAAATTATTTAAATTATAGTCATTATCGTTATAAAAACATATTAGGTTTAGGTACTTTTCTGGACCTGTTCCTAAGTCTTAAGATGCACTTGACATGCCCACTATTGTTTTGATCTTCCTCTTCTGAATCCTTTAGTATGGTAAACTTTTTTTGTAGTCTATTTTGGATCTATTCACTGTAAATAATTCTGATAAGTCTGAATTATTCTACATAATGTTGCCTTCATATCTGTTTTTTTCTTTTAGTCTAGATAAAACTAACAATTATGTAAAAATCTCATTTGGGCTGCTTGTTGTTGAGATTTGTGCTTTTAATTCCTGTTTTCACTATTGTATGTATGTAGCTAATGTTCTGCAGTTAACAACAAAGTTATTCTCCTTCTTGCTTTCCAATACTTTGATGTCACATTTTGATAATTTTGAAGAGCTACACGGTTAGGTTTCACTACTGTTATATTGTGTGACCATAATTTTGTATATACTGACTTTTTTTCCCCCCAAAATGATGTTTGCTAACTCCATTAGTTTTGTTATGTTTTGTAATTCTCTGTCTATGTCACTATTTTCATCAGAAATTAAAATATCTAAATATGTAAATTCAACAATTTGTTCAATCATATTCTCTTAATTCTATTTTTAACTTTTTTTAAATTCTTTTCACACTTCTCCATGGCTTTTGTTTTTCCAAGGGAAATTTTCATATTATTTTTATAGCAATATTGTTTAATTAAAAGGCTCATTTCTGTAAATAATTTTCTGATTTGGCTAGGATAACTAAATCATCTGCATACAATATTATTTGGAATGTACAATTGCTAAAATTTTTATTCCATACTGAAGTGTTTTTTTATAATCTTAGTCTAAAGACAGAATATTTGTAATATGCATATCTATGTTGGTTGGTATGTAATATCTATCTGTGATGTTGATGCCATTCACTCTCTTTCATTCCAGTATATATATATATATATATATATATATATATACCGAGGGCAGGTCTTTCACTGCAATCATAGCATTTTCATGCTATGCTTTGCAGCTTTACTAGGGAATTATAGGTGTGGTAGCTTCCCGTTGCTTTCCACACCAGTTGAAGATGATGATGATGATGATGATGATGGTTGGATGATTTTCGGGGACTGTTGGGCCCTAAGCTTCCTGACATTTGTCTTACAGGTGAGGAAAAACCTCATCCAGAAGCATGTCCCAACCGAGAATCGAACCCAGGCTTGCTGCGTGACAAGGCAGCATGCTACCTTGAGACCACAGCAGTGAACATACATATATATATATATATATATATATAGAAGAAATATTTGAAACTTGAATGGATAAACAGAGAGGAGGATGGTAATGATCCATATTCTCATTTTTAAAAAAATTACAGAAAGGATAAATAGGAGATTCGCCTATTACAATTCTATGTACATAGATGATTGTAGAAACAAATACTAATTATTGCATGTCATATAATTTCTCTCAGTATTTCAGTATGGTTGTTCAATATTGTAATTTTTAATTAATGTGTTATATGATAAAATTATATAGTATACTTTTTTCGTTAATATTTAAAGGAAGTGACAGTATAAGCTTTATTTTAATTAATAATTTGAGTTAGATATTACGACTCACCTCATAAATTGTATATTTCCTGAAGACTAGTTTGATTCACTATGTTCATATCATTATCAATTTATCTAACTGTTGAATTGGCAGTTGGCGTTCCTGTAGGTTGGTTCCTAGTCCCTCTGTTTGCTGTTGACATCAGTTAACCAACAGAAAGAGCAGGAAGAAAGCTACAGGATCACCAACCACAAATTTAACAGTTGAATTGATAATGATATGAACATGGTGTATCGAAACTAGTCGTCAAGAAATCTACAATTTATGAGGTGAGTTGCAATATCTAACTCAAATGATTAATTATATTTCTTTTCTTAGAATCCTAAGTGTACAATACATTTCTGTGCAAAACGGAGATTACTTACTTCTGACTCCTGTATAAGAAGGGTTATGATAATAGAGAAGTGGTGTGTTTGGAGCTGCTTTTCCTACTATTTTCAAATATCTCACCAAGTCTTCCACTGTTGCAGGTTTATTGAACAACTCAGGAAGACAAAGAAGACTATCACTGCCAATATTTTCAGCATGTGTTGCCTGCAATTAGAACACATATGTCAACACCAGTAGGCCTATATTATTAGGTAAATGACATATTTTGTCAATATTGATACCAACTTTTGAAGTCTGATACTTGATACAAATTTGGTATAAAGTAAGATATTAATTATAATGTTTTAATTGTAAGATATAAAACATGTAATATCGAATAGTTCAATAGATGGTATTATATAAATAGATGACTGTTCAGGTTGCAATTGAACATCATGTTTACAGAAAGATTTAATGTGAAAATCTTCGAGAAAATTTATGTTTGTTAAAGACCTTGGCTATTCTTTTAGAATAGTCATGAAACATTTTTCCACCAGTTAAGCATGTGCATGGGTTGAGAAACTTAAATAGAAAGAAAATAGATGGGAAAATAATGTACTCAGCATTTACAAATATAATATTAAATCCTTAAATGTCCTATCCTTTATTTGTCATCGCATCAATTATGTGATGATTGGCTCTATAATGTGATGTATAAAGTTACTGTATTATATTTCATGATGTGCAAGTATAGCTTCATTCATGTCCCTGGACACTCATGAACTCAGGGTAATAAAATATACCCTCATCCATCTGATAAACAACCAAATGTTTTTTTTATTATTAATTTAACACTTCTCACTGAAGGATAAATTAGAAGGGTGAATCAAATATAAACCGGAATTATTGTTTACAATTTTATTGAATTAACAAAAAAAAATACAAAACCACCACCTAATTTTTCTACATAGTCTCCTGCATTTCCAACACACTTTTGCCATCGAGTTGGCAACTTTTTGATGCCATCCTTGAAGAATGAGGGATGACGTGTAGTCAGCCAGTTGCACACGAACTCCTCTACCGCTGCATTGTCACCAAACCGCCTTCCTCCCAAGTTTTCTTTCAGTGGCCCAAACAATGGTAGTCACAGGGTGACAAATCTGGACTGTAAGGAGGATGTTCCAGAGGTGTCCAATGCATTTTCGTCAAATTTTTTTGTTCCTGGCTGAGGAGCCGAGGAACCCACCTGGCAGACAATTTTTGGAATTTGAGTTCATCACTGATGATGGCTTGAACACTTCCGAAGCTTATTCCAACGTGTGAAGCAAGTTCAGAAATTGTTACGCGCCGATCCTCCTCAATAAGGTCCCGTACAGCACAAATGTTGTCTGCAGTGATACTTGTTCGTTGCCATCTTTGGTGGGGCTCATTTTCCACTGAATCCCGGCCCGCTAAAATTTTTTTGCGCCAATCATACACCTGCGTCTTCGAAAGGGTTGCTTCCCCGAACTGCACATGGAGCCTTCTCAAAATTTCAGAAGGTTTAGTGCCTTCTTTCGCCAAAAACTTAATAATAATGCATTGCGCAACAGACGTGTGTACCTCTTGCTCGCTCATGGCATACTGAAGCAAGCGGCCGCTCTTCGGAGAGAGCGACACATCAAGATCCCTACTCCAGACACCCCACCAACTTCCCCTCCAAACCGCAACCTTTGCAGATCGCTACCAGAGCCTCCAGATACAAATTCTGGTTTTATTTGATCCACCCTCGTATATTTGAAGAGAAAAATTATACGCTCAGACTGGGGTTTGAACCCAGGGCCTTTGGCTTTCCAGGCCAATGCTCTACCACTGAGCTACCTGAGAAACTCCTATCTAAATGCAAATTTTTCTCTTATTCATTGTTAATTCCCGAATGCCAAATGCTACAAGCATTTGCTCGATATGTAAATGCAGTTTCTTATTTAAGAAGACATCTATTGGGAATTTAAACACTACTTTAGAAAGCCAGTAGGGCTTCTTTCATTGTTTTTATTATTAATTTAACACTTCTCACTGAAGGATAAATTATATTTGAAGAGAAAAATTATATGCTCAGACTGGGGTTTAAACCCAGGACCTTTGGCTTTCCAGGCCAATGCTCTACCACTGAGCTACCTGAGAAATTCCAATCTAAATACAAATTTTTCTCTTACACATTGTTAATTCTCAAGTGCCGAATGCTACGAGCATTTGCTTGATCATGCAAATAGCGCCTTCTTATTTAAGAAGACATTTATTGGGAATTTAAACACTAATGATTTGGTAAGATGATTACAGACTCAAAAAGAAACTTGATGTAAACACTACTTTATAAAGCCAATAGGGCTTTCGATGTTTTTATTATTAATTTTACACTTCCGAGCGGTTAAGGTAGGGAGCCTTGGCGCAGAGCTACGGGACTTGCGCTGGTTCGAGTCTCCATGGGGGAAGAAATTTTCTCATGGTATTTCGGCCAGTATGGGACCGGTGCCCACCCAGCATCGTGAGGCAATTGGGTAGCTACAATAAGTAGCGGCTCCAGGTTGAGGAACCAGCTATAACGGCTGGGGGACTCGACATGCTAACCACATGTCACCCCTACACTGGCTGTTGATCATCTACCTCTGTGATTGACACATGTGGATGTGAAGGGCCAGCAGCCAGCTGGTAAAAGGGCAACCGCTGAAAAGTGGAAAGACCCTCATTCGAATCGAACTAAAGGGTAAATTATCTTCAAATATAATTTGGGCAGAGTCTTGCTCTGAGTGATAGAGTGAGACGGGCCTGACCATCCCCTGCCAGGGATGGTACATCTCAACAATGGATCATCTAACATGTGAGTATAGTTCTCAGATATCTTTAAGAAATTTCAGGAATGAAGAATTAGGGATTTTTAACTTTGATTTTAAGTAAATCTTGTCTCAATGCATAAATTCTCTTTCAATGTGTAACAAGTTTAAAATTATAGATTTGTTGCTTCATATTCGGTTATGAAATTGTTTGATAAAAGTCTAATAATTTAGTAATGTGTCAGGGTAAGAGAATTGGATTTCATGTACTTGTACAAATTGGCACTTATACGAAACAGAATAACAACTTCTAAAATTCAGTATGTAATGGATGTTTTTAGTTCTTAATTATTTTAATAAATGTTCTGTTTGAAATAAATTATTTCTCCCCCAAGGTAAAATCTGAATTTCTCTGAACAGCCTGATCCATTTTAATAAAAATAATAAAATCCTAACAAGCCACGCTACCAAAACCTTCAAAAATGATCCAAAATAATATTAAATAAATAAAAACCCCCAATTAAACATAGTTTTTTTAATATAGATTTTTTCTCAAACCACGAGTTCTTTGGGAGTTTTCAGTTTATTTTATTAATTTAGCCTTTCTTTCAATTTGATGTTTTTCTGACCATGCACAGGCTGCTACTGGAGATTTTTCTACTTCCCTGTTGTTGACATTCCTGGTTTTTAAATTTCTCTTTGTTTTCCCTATACAGACTTTCACATTCCCCACATTTAATCTGATAAATCCCTGATTTGTTTTCTACAATTTTCTCATTTTTGTCCAACAATAATTATTGTTATAAGGTACATTTTTAGCTGATAGGCAATATTATTTGCATTAGCCTTGGACATTAATTTTGATTAAAGAAAATTTTAAGTACTTTGAATAATAAGTCTGAGATTGATTTTGCAATGATATCTAACAAAATTCCAAAGAATTGTGTGATTTGTACTTAATTCAATAGTGTTATCTAGCAAAGAAGAACAAAAAAAGAGTAAATATCTGTTCTTTTTTAAGTGTAATGTACATAAGAAGGAAATGTCTGTTACTTAAAATAAATTTCTAAAGTGTAAAAATAACTATGTATCATAATTTGGTTTTAGGCTTATGTGGTTGCTTCAAAAAATATTAAATGCAGTGAAATATTTTGGCAGTGGCTAGTACAAACTTAATTTGTCTTGGTGCTGTGGTAATTTACTAGAATTAACAAAGCTAACAAATGTATTGACTTAGGCTTTCACGGCCGGAGTTATTATGATGATCTTGAAGATTTCCGGGCTGTAGGCCGTGGTCTTGAGGCTTGGTAAAACGTCGGGGAACTACAAGCCTCAAGACCAAGGCCTACAGCCCGGAAATCTTCTTCAAGATCATCATAAAGCTAACAAAAATTAATCACACTAAAATAAATTCAGCATTCCTGGATGACAGAACATCGGTCATGAATTTACCGATGATTAACCACCTAGGTTTAGAAAAACTGGTGTAATCAGAAGACGGGATTTGAGGTAATTTGAACAGAATATGTTTTAAATTATACCTCATATTGATATTCCCTATAATAGTTCAATAAATCACACTAACCTTTATTTGTTGTAGTTTATTTCTTAGGTTACATTTCAGTTAGGCATAAGGAGTTTGCATTTATTATTGTGATTTTTCTAACACATGAATTGATCTAATTCACGATTTGCATGCAGAAAGCAATAGATTCTGTGAAATTACCCCGTAACTAAATATATACATACATACATATGTACACACACACACACTTTTATACATTTTAGTATATATAAATCCATTGCTTGATAATGTCATTTGTAAATTACCCTTTAAGATTATATAACTGTTTTGATTTAACCATAAATTAACATATACTCGAAAGGAGATAACATCAATGATCATGATAATAACGCAATATATTGTGATAATGAGTAGCATATCATATAGAATTCAGAAATCTTCACATATTATAGAAGTAGTTTATTATTTTGTGGACATATGTTTGAAAAAATCAATGTTATGCAAACTTAAAATTCAAAATATTATTTCTTATATTTGAAGAGAAAAATTATATGCTCAGATTGGGGTTTGAATCCAAGACTTTTTGCACTCTAAGCAAATGCTCTACCAAGTGAGCTATCTGAGAAGCTCCAATCTAAATGCAAATTTTTCTCTTATATACGCTGTTAATTCCTGTGCACTGAATGTTATGAAGTCTTTGCTTCTTTCTTGCAAATGGTGGCTTCTTTATTAAGAAGACCTTTAATTGGGAATTTTACATTACATTATAAAGCCAGTAGGCTTCTTTGTTATTATTCATTTCATACATCTCAATGGCCAGTAAATTATGCTCAGAGATTTCTTATTTAAGACTTGAAATTTCTTTATATGTTGTAAATCTATGACATGGAACTCCAGCTTTACTCCCCTTCCAAAGGAAATCAAACTTTTATACCCTAAAAAAATCTATCAAATCTAGTTTGAATATGTAAATTTTACATCCAGATCTAGCCGTTAGACAACCAGACTTACACAAAATAAATAAAATATAAATTAAAGTTAATATCATACATATACCTGAGGAACTGTTTTTTTTTTCACCTAAATCATTAAGCTTATAAAAATTATTAGTTGAAGACTTGAGTTTCTCAGGTATATTTGTACCAATTTAACTTTGATATAGTCACCTTAATGGTGATTTGAACTGATTTTTTTAAAAATGTTAAAATATAAATTACTGTATATTTTATGAAATGACAATTTCAGCATTAATATTTTATGTGAGTCAAGGATTTGAATGTATAGTATCTCATTCCTAAATGTCATTCCAGTGATGCCCTCTGTTTAAGACTAATGGAGTAATGATTGACAAGTGATTGACAAGATAACTAATCATCATTTGTGGTGATAGCAGGAAATGTCTCTCACATTGTCACAAACTACTGTCCTGGCAAGTACATAGACTGCAAGGTGGCAATCCCACCAAGGTACTTGGATATTATGAACCAATCACCTATCTTAAACAAGATGATTAACGAATTAAAAAACAAATATAAAAATGTTAATTTTTCAATATTGTTTTTAATAAATGGCAAGAAAGTGTATTTAATATATTGACTTAGGCTTTCACGACCGGAGTTACTATGATGATCTTGCACAAGATTTCCGGGCTGTTGGCCGTGGTCTTGAGGCTAGTAGTTCCCCAACGTTTCGCCAGAGACTGCGTCTGGCATCCTCAAGGGTTGTCTTGAGACTGGCAATTTTGTCGACTACCTGCTCTATTTATACATGTATCCGCGACGTGTTCTCTGTGTGGTCCATTACTTCGTAAATTGTATCTGCCTTCAGGTTGGTTAGCATTAGGGTCTTCCATTGTACCAATGAGGTTGCTGTCTGATGTTCTAGTAGATTGTTCTCGTAGGGGTTTACATCTGGCTTTTGTTAAGACTGGTATCCATGCTTTGTTGACTTTTTAATGATTCTTCTTTTCTATTGTAACTATTTTGATGTTTGAATATTTCAATGGCTTCTTGTTGCAGACGGGTAAAATAGTGTGTGCAGTTAGATAATATATCTGTGTTGTTGTATTGTACTGTCTGGCCTTCAAGTAGAGAGTGTTCTGCTACTGCCGACTTTTCCACTTGTTTAAGACAGCTGTATCTTTCGTGCCGTCTTAAACAAGTGGAAAAGTCGACAGTAGCAGAACACTTTCTACTTGAAGGCCATACAGTACAATACAACAACACAGATATATTATCTAACTGCACACACTATTTTACCCGTCTGCAACGAGAAGTCATTGAAATATTCAAACATCAAAATAGTTACAATAGAAAAGAAGAATCATTAAAAGTCAACAAAGCATGGATACCAGTCTTAACAAAAGCCAGATGTAAACCCCTACGAGAACAATCTACTAGAACATCAGACAGCTACCTCATTGGTACAATGGAAGACCCTAATGCTAACCAACCAGAAGGCAGATACAATTTACGAAGTAACGGACCGCGCAGAGAACACGTCGCGGATACATGTATAAATAGAGCAGGTAGTCGACAAAATTGCCAGTCTCAAGACAACCCTTGAGGATGCTGGACGCAGTCTCTGGCGAAACGTTGGGGAACTACAAGCCTCAAGACCACGGCCAACAGCCTGGAAATCTTCTGCAAGATCATCATAGTGTATTTAATAATTATGAATTTTAAACTAGAAAAGTCAGTGTATAACCTACTCAACTTTTTATAAATGTAATTTGAAGAGTATTTTATTATATGGTGCGGAAACATGGATGTTGAAGCAAAAACACAGAAATAAATTATCATCACAGATATGGACTTTTTAAGAAGATCGGCAAGAATATCAAAATTAGACAAAATAAAAAATAATACAATAAGAGAAATAATGAATATAGAAAAGGATATTGTACAAGAGATTGAAGAAATCCAACTAAGATAGTGTGGACATATAATGAGAGGAAGGGACACAGAAACAAAAAAGAAGTGTTGAAATGGATACCTCCTGGAAAAGGGAAACATGGTAGATCAAAGCCAATGTGGATAAAGGGAATTCGAGACAACATGAAGAAGAGAAATATGACAGAAGCAGACACACAAGATCGGGAAGTGTGGAAGAAAAAAATTGTATATTTTGGTTGAGGATACCTGTGTAAATAACAGAAACAATCCTGAATAAAAAAAATATTAGGCCTATGTTATTAATGTTAATTATTACAAAATTGATTCAAATAGAAATAATATTCAGAATGTAAATTAATCCATTGATGTCACTTCTATTTATTGAGATATTGCTTTCGTACATTTAAATTAAGTCATTAATTTTTTTTTGTTATATGGTGATAATTAGACTAATATTCTAAATCAAAACTCTTTAATAGAATGTTATTTATAAGATCTTGTAACTCCAATTTCATGGTGTGACAGGTCTAGAAGGCCCTTGGCTGCCAGCCTCAAATCCATGTGTGTTATTCTCAAAGCTGGAGATCATCCAGCCAGTGTAGGTGTGACATGTGCTCAGTATGTTGGGTCTTCCAGTTGTTATAGCTGGTTTTCTCAACCTGGTGCCACTATTTATTGTAGCTACCCAAATTCCTCATGATGCTAGGTGAGCACCAGTCCCATAGTAGTTGAAATTCCATGAGAAAATTTCTTCCCCATAGTGATTTGAATCAATGCAAGTCCTTTAGCTCTACACCAGTTCATTATTATAAACTGCTTGGCTTCAACATGGGACTGTAAGACCTTATATTATGTTCAGGGTCAAACAACTGGATGGGAAGGACCAAATATTGTAAGTGGCTCTTGTAAGAAATATTTTTTTGGTCCATCCTTATTAGATTAATATTTTATATCTCTTGGTCCTATATTTTAATCATTGATTGTTATTTCTAATTCTGATTGGTTTTTGTATATCCTATTATCATCAGACATTATATCGAAAGTAATGAGCTTTTGTAAGTGGCTGAGTAGTTTCTGTAAGAATATTAGTTGGAATAAAACAGTTTAGAATCAAGAGGATCTAAAATATTATGAAATTAATATACCCTCTTAATATGCCCACTGTCTTTATTACGAGGGCGGATCGGAAAGTAACGCACAATAATTTTTTTCTGCCTTGGTATTGCAGCTAGAATGTTGAAATTTCACAGAGATATAGTTTGAAGTTTTCACTACAGATGGTATTTTTTTCTCAGGTGCACCTCTTGCGAGAGAAGCTTGAACTATGCAACAAAGATGGCGCGCATGCTACAGTCGTCCACCTGTGAGGAACAGAGAAGTGTTGTTCGATTTTTGTGGGCCAAAGGGCATAAACCCAGTGAAATTCACAGGGACATGCGTGGCGTGTATGGGGATGATTGTATGGACCGTAGCAATGTCTCCAGGTGGTGCACATTCTTCCAAGAGGGACGCGTGAACCTTAGTGATTCGCCACGCTCCGGCCGGCCGACAACAGCAGCAATCCCGCAGAATGTCAGAGGCATAGAGGCGGCAATTCTGAACGACCGGCGTGTGCAACTGCGAGCCTTATCGCAGAAGTTCAACATTTCCTATGGTGCGGTGTACGATATTGTTCATGAAAATTTGAAATTCCGTAAAGTTAGTGCTCGCTGGGTGCCTAAGAACCTGACAGACGACCACAAGGGCCAGCGAATGATGGCCACTAAGGTTCACGCGTCCCTCTTGGAAGAATGTGCACCACCTGGAGACATTGCTACGGTCCATACAATCATCCCCATACACGCCACGCATGTCCCTGTGAATTTCACTGGGTTTATGCCCTTTGGCCCACAAAAATCGAACAATACTTATCTGTTCCTCACAGGTGGACGACTGTAGCATGCGCGCCATCTTTGTTGCATAGTTCAAGCTTCTCTCGCAAGAGGTGCACCTGAGAAAAAAATGCCATCTGTAGTGAAAACTTCAAACTATATATCTGTGAAATTTCAACATTCTAGCTGCAATACCAAGGCAGAAAAAAATTATTGTGCGTTACTTTCCGATCCGCCCTCGTACAATTGATGTGATAGCATAAGCTTTATATCTGCAAATAAATAATCCTTGGGGCCCAATATTCCAGTAGTTCTAAACTATATACAATAATGTAAACTGTTTTAGATATTTGTATCAATCTTGCCTTAATTGTTTCTTAAAATATTTGTAGGGAATCAGAAATTTGAAGTCATAGACAATCTATTCAAGTGTTTCAGTATTTAAATGCCAATTTTCTTATAAGAAGAATGTATTTTAGCATAGAATGCATTATTTGTAATATGTATTATGGTCTAACTACTGTATGACTCAATGAAAATCCATGCTCAATCTTGAAAAGTATTAGCACAGAGAATTTTCAATATGCTTCTCATTTTTGTCAGTAGTATAAAATGTAACATAACTAATAAACATTGCAAATTTATTTATAAATGGTAAACATGTGATACATTTTTCCATATCCAGTTTAAAACTATTTCATCTTCTTCCCATTTACTCCTGTTTTCTAGGATATTCAACAAAGGTCACAAACAAATCAAATGTATCAGATCACTTCACACTCCTCATATAAGCTCTTGTGACTTCTTGTTGCATTCTCTTTTGTAGAATATCCGTCATAGGAAATAATTTAAACAAAAATGTAATATTCAACTCACCAACTCTTCAACATCCTTAAGACATGTTCCTCCTACTTGAACCATTAAATGTTGTTTTGTTTGTTTAACAGCATCAACCCATGCCTTTGTTGTTGCTTTTCTCTCAGCCAGTGTCAGCGATGGTCCTTCTCCACTTGTTCCATTTACTGAAATCATGTGAAAAATATAATCATACGTTACAAAAAAAAATTCATATATTCTTTAGATTCAAATTTTCAATAAAATAGGACATAACAAGCTACAAGAGTATAGCTTTATTGTAGAGTGGGTCAAATTAATAATTTTTTTCTCTTCCCTTAAAGTAAGAATCCATGTTTTTGCCTTCATATAATATGACTGGGAGAATATCAGTTTTATATATTTTAGTTTAATGTTTTTTGAGGAAATTCGGACGGCTAGAGTCCCTGTAATACATTTTTTTTTAGGAATTAAACCCAATGGGTACAACTTAGGACACGACACACTCACATAAACACACCCAGTTCCAAGGTTGAGATTTAAAAATCCCTTACCCAGCCGGGAATCGAACCTGGGTCGCCGGAGTGGAAGGTAGGGACTCTACCGACTATGCTATAGCAAATAATAACACCACATTTCCAGAATTGAACCTGTGTTTAATTTCTTTGTGCAACTCATTCCTATTTGTAATTATTGTTAATTTTGTACTAGAGCATGCCATCAAATCTTTAGTGGATGAAGAAGGCCTACAACTCAATGGTATTAATAAGCTGTTAGTTTATGCTGATGATGTAGTACTATTGGCCGATAGCGAGGAGATACTAAAGGCCAACACGCACACACTACTGAGTAACACTAAGAAATTGGGACTGGAAGTAAATATCAATAAAACTAAATATATGGTCACACATAAAAATACATTATATAATGGAAATGGACAGCTAATGACAAATGAGGGAAATTTTGAGGAAGTGGCTGAATTCAAATACCTAGGAACAATAATCACAAACAGGAATAAGATGCACAAGGAAATTAAACATAGGCTCAATTCAGGAAATGCATGTTATTATGCATTACAGGGACTCTTAACTTCCCAACTCCTTTCAAAAAACGTTAAAAATGAAAATATATAAAACTATTATTCTACCAGTTATATTATATGGATGCGAAACATGGACTCTTACTTTAAGGGAGGAAAGGAGATTACGGGCCGCATGCAAATACATTCATCTCTACTTAAATTACTTCCAATCACTGGTGAGCTGACTTTCCGTGAACAAGTGCAAAGATCGAATTAGCTACCCACTAACTGGTCATGCATGAAATTCGTCGTTTTCCGTAATATTGGCAAGAAATTACTCAGAATTCTCAGCGATAAAACCACTTCCATTATTTTCGTCTGCTTGAGGAATGCATTTACGCTTGTGTCCCGCAAATAATACCGTATACGATGACGTCTGCATCGCGCAATATTACACCGATTCTCCTGTTCTTCCAGTGAATTCTTTGATAGACTCTATTAAATTCCTCTTCTCCGCGTAAATCGAAAACACAATCGAAGTCTTCAAGGTCCAACATCTTGGATAAAGCAACAAGGTTTCAAAGTACATCGGGTTGCTCACGATTCATTTCTCTGCTAAGTCACCTCGCCAGGTAGCTTAGGAATGTCGACAATTATTATCGCATGAGCAGATTTTTGAGTACGCAAAAACGTCTTTGGATGCAACTTTCTCAGCCGAGTACAGGCAGAGAACAACTTTTACGGTCTAATGCATTCGTAGATACGAGTATTTGAGAATAAAGTTCTTAGGAAAATTTTTGGACCAAAGAGAGATGAACAGGCAGGTGAATGGAGAAGACTGCATAACAGTGAATTACATGGTCTTTATAGAAGCCAGATATAATGAGAACAGTTAAGTCTCATAGACTGCGATGGGCAGGACATGTGGCACGAATGGGGAATGAAAGACGTGCATGGAAGATTCTTATAGGAAAACTAGAGGGAAAACACCCAGTTGGTAGACCAAGAATGAGGTGGGAGAATAACATTAACTATGATTTGAGGGAAGTAGATTATACAGGGGATGATTGGAAAACATTGGCTCAGGATAGGGATATATGGAGAGCTTATGTCTGCATGGCCATGAACCTACGGGTTCGATAGTGCCAGTGAGTTAGTTAGTTAGGTATTTGAATCCAGCCACTGTAAAAAAAAAGTCCCCTCATTTGTCAGTAACTATTTCCATTATATAATGTATTTCTATATGTGACCAAAGTCAACAAACTCATACATGTATTCTATTTTTCTAAAACTTTAATATAATAATTGATTTTTGAAATTAAAAAAATATTATAATGTACATACAAATTTAGGAATTTCAACCTATAGTAGTTATATAGACTCACTAATTGATAATTTATGTACTTTAAAGATCATAATATACTTTTATTTTATTTTAATTTTCTTGAATGTGTGCGAAGAGAGACAAAATAAATAACTTCCCTAATAATGCCTTCTTTATTATATAACTGTGATTCTATTTGTTGTGATTAACTTGTTATATATTATCATAAAATGATTAAACTTAGTGGCATGATAAAACCTAATCAAATTACAGAGTTCATTCTTCAATCAATATTACATAATAATTCTTGTTCTTTTGTCCTTGGAATGGTGTTGTAAACAAGTTATATGAGATGATATGATGTACAGAATAGTCATACTAGTAACTTACCTAATATACCATTGACTCCTTTACTTGCTAGAAACTTGGCATATCTGGGAATGTCACCCAACAGAATATTGTAAGAGCTGAAAATGATATCATAAACATGTTGAATTTTCTGATATTGTTATATCAGTGGTAAAAAGAAACTACCTCACATAAGAACTTCTTAAGTTTACAATTTTTATTCTATTGACATTGAAGGAATTGCACCCCTAACTGCTAATATGGGTGCAATGTACATACATAGTAATTCTGCCTGAAGGCAGGTCCTTCACTGCAATCATAGCATTTTCATGCTATGCTTGCAGCTTTACTAGGGAATTGTAGGTGTAGCTTCCCATTGCTTTCCACAGGGGCAATGTAATGGGGTCAAATGATTTTCAACCCAGAGTTCAGTTCTTTCACTTGTTTTACAAAAACTGTGATATTGAATAAAACTTCTTACAGTATGAAAAAGAGGTAAAGTCCTTGGGTTAGTAGGAGGTTACATTTTCCATCTTTCTACACAAACAGAATGATATCAAGTAATCAGACTTGCATTACAGCCACCTTTATCTCCTAGTACTCATTTCAGTTAGAGATTGGTGTCTTGGTGCCACCAAAAGGTTTTTGGCCAGTTTAAAAATGTTGTTCCTATCGGGAATCAAATTCATAATTCTCCAGCTTGTAGTAGTATTGTCTTAACCAATACATTAAGGCACGCCCCCTCTTAAAGTGTGTTTTACTGAAATATATACAGTTTTTTCCCAAAATCTGAATAATATTTTGGGTAAGAATTAAATGAATCGTGATTTCTTCTTACCTCATACTTCTATGTTTTTTTAAACACAGCACTGCAGTATCAGCAACCATTGTCACCATCCTCAGCTGTTTTTACGACTGTCAATTTTTTATATTTAATTAATGTTGGGAAGTAAACATTATGAGGTATAATCATTAAAATTCATCGGAGAACATATTGTTTAAACAACTCACCTCATAGGATTCATGCTTCCATGATATCGCGATTTCAAACATAATCATGTTCATCGTCAGCGGAGTTATGGCTGACGATGAACATGATTATGTTTGAAATCGCGATATCATGGAAGCATGAATCCTATGAGGTGAGTTGTTTAAACAATATGTTCTCCGATGAATTTTAATAATTGTCAATTTTTTCTTTTGCCGATAATTATCCAAACACCAGATGACAGTTTGGATAATTACCGGCAAAACAAAAAAATTGACTCGTGAAAACAGCTGTGGATGGTGACAATGGTCGCTGATACTGCAGTGCTGTGTTTAAAAAAACATAGAAGTATGAGGTAAGAAGAAATCACGATTCATTTAATTCTTATGAATTGAACCTCATAATGTTAAAAATTCCCAAATTTAGTATATAAATATTTTGGGTGGATATGAAGTTTGTCATTCTTACATTTTAAATTTTACTGTGCATGCCTATGAAGTTCAATGCTATTGACCATGAAGTTCTAAAGTAGAGAGGGTTATTTCCAATCACAGTAATGAACTGTGAATGTTATTGTGAAACTGCCATGTGAGTGTCAGGGTCACTGTTCTGGGAGGTGAACAAACCAGTTATCTAATTAAAACATTTTGTCTGTTCATTCTTACCTCTTAGAGTTGTTTATGTCGAACATATGTTTCAGAGCTTCTTAGTCGACAAAAATAACTCTTAAGAGGTAAGAATGAACAGACAAAATGTTTTAATTATTAAACAAACCTCTTAATCCCTATTAGGTTCGTCTTTCCGGGCATATAGGCCGTGGTCCAGTCGTTCTTCTACTCGACGTTTCGTCTACTGCTGCGGTAGACATCTTCAGGAGATACTGCGTGCTCTCTGTGAACTCCTCAACAGTCGGCTGCAGACTGGCTGGTCGTTGGAAACTCCCTCCCTATTTATAGGCACGCCCCTGGTGGAGAGGCGGTTTTCTGCGCGGTCCGTGTTGCGTGCTGTTTTGCCCAGGCTGTCGCTAGCAGAAGTCATAGGCTTCGTTGTCGTATTGTGCAATGCCGGGATCCAGATTTTGTTTATCTTCATGGTTTCTTCTTTTTTGTTAAAGGAATTTTTGTGTTTATATATTTCAATGGCTTCTCTGTACAGTCTGGTGTAATAATGTGATGTTTGGGACAATACCTGTGTTTCTTCGAATCTTATTATATGTTCTTGGTTGTTCATCCAGTGTTCCGCTACGGCTGATTTTTCCTTTTGTTTTAGTCTGCAATGCCTCTTGTGTTCTTGCAATCTTGTGGTAACCATTCTTTTTGTTGTGCCGATATAAACTTCTCCACAACTGCAAGGGATGCGATATATACCGGCAGTACTTAACGGATCTCTTGTATCTTTGGCTGGGCGCAGTATATTGCTGATTTTTTGTGTTGGCTTGTAGGTTGTAGATATGTTATATTTATTTAATATTCGACCAATTCTCTCCGTTATTGTCTTGATATATGGTAGGTACACCTTACCCTTAGCCTCCTCCTTGTTCCCGTTTTCGGATTTGTATTTATTGGGATTTATGGCTCGGCGAAAATCTGTTTTGCTGTATCCATTGGATTGAAACGCTGCTTGGAGATGATTAATTTCTTCTTGTAGATACTGTGGTTCCGAAATCCTTTTGGCTCGTTCCACCAGGGTTTTAATTATTCCGCGTTTTTGTCTGGGATGATGGTTGGACTGCTTATGTAGGTATCTGTCTGTGTGAGTCTTTTTCCTGTATACCTTGTGTCCAAGTGTCATGTCTTGGTTTCGAATTACTAAAACATCCAAAAACGGTAGACTGTTGTTCTCTTCTCTTTCCAGGGTGAATTGGATGCTGGGACAAATACCATTTAAATGTTGCCTGAAGTTATCAAGTTCTTCTTCACCATGCTCCCAAATGACGAATGTGTCGTCCACATATCTCAGCCAAACTGAAGGTCTTAATGTAGCATTCTCCAAGGCCTTGGAGAATGCTACATTAAGACCTTCAGTTTGGCTGAGATATGTGGACGACACATTCGTCATTTGGGAGCATGGTGAAGAAGAACTTGATAACTTCAGGCAACATTTAAATGGTATTTGTCCCAGCATCCAATTCACCCTGGAAAGAGAAGAGAACAACAGTCTACCGTTTTTGGATGTTTTAGTAATTCGAAACCAAGACATGACACTTGGACACAAGGTATACAGGAAAAAAGACTCACACAGACAGATACCTACATAAGCAGTCCAACCATCATCCCAGACAAAAACGCGGAATAATTAAAACCCTGGTGGAACGAGCCAAAAGGATTTCGGAACCACAGTATCTACAAGAAGAAATTAATCATCTCCAAGCAGCGTTTCAATCCAATGGATACAGCAAACAGATTTTCGCCGAGCCATAAATCCCAATAAATACAAATCCGAAAACGGGAACAAGGAGGAGGCTAAGGGTAAGGTGTACCTACCATATATCAAGACAATAACGGAGAGAATTGGTCGAATATAAATAAATATAACATATCTACAACCTACAAGCCAACACAAAAAATCAGCAATATACTGCGCCCAGCCAAAGATACAAGAGATCCGTTAAGTACTGCCGGTATATATCGCATCCCTTGCAGTTGTGGAGAAGTTTATATCGGCACAACAAAAAGAATGGTTACCACAAGATTGCAAGAACACAAGAGGCATTGCAGACATAAAACAAAAGGAAAAATCAGCCGTAGCGGAACACTGGATGAACAACCAAGCACATATAATACGATTCGAAGAAACACAGGTATTGTCCCAAACATCACATTATTACACCAGACTGTACAGAGAAGCCATTGAAATATATAAACACAAAAATTCCTTTAACAAAAAAGAAGAAACCATGAAGATAAACAAAATCTGGATCCCGGCATTGCACAATACGACAACGAAGCCTATGACTTCTGCTAGCGACAGCCTGGGCAAAACAGCACGCAACACGGACCGCGCAGAGAAAACCGCCTCTCCACCAGGGGCGTGCCTATAAATAGGGAGGGAGTTTCCAACGACCAGCCAGTCTGCAGCCGACTGTTGAGGAGTTCACAGAGAGCACGCAGTATCTCCTGAAGATGTCTACCGCAGCAGTAGACGAAACGTCGAGTAGAAGAACGACTGGACCACGGCCTATATGCCCGGAAGACGAACCTAATAGGGATCAAGACGCCGGCCGTGAAAGCCTACAGTTATACATAAACCTCTTAATATTTAATTTTAGGAAGTTATATTTTGAGGTTATTTTAATTATATTATTTTTGGTCTGGACATCTTACCTCAATATTAATGTTGATTTGTTCTTGGACATGTTTCAAAACAATTCTCTGTTTTATCTTCAGCTTTCCCAGACTGGTTTTATTTATGTTGCATTATGTTGCACCACCTGGATGTCGATGTCAGCTCCATCCTGTGGTTGGCCAAAGAACCTCCAAACAAGGTCACCCTCCATCGGAATATCAAAATTCATAACTCTGTTTCTGTTCTTCTGAATATAAATTTTTTCCCAAATAGTCAGCTCGTTTGTATTTTCTAACTGTTTTAATAATTTAGTGTCTGAATTTATATTATGTTTTTCAGACCAAACATGAGCAGCAACTGCAGATTTTTCAATTTCTCCATTTTTAATATTTCTTATGTGTTCTTTGGTTCTAATTTTTAGGTTTCTTTTTGTTTTCCCTATATATATCTTTTCACAACCCATGCATTCAATTTGATATATTCCTGACTTTTTATTTTTATCAGTTTTTTCATTTTTGTTGGTTTTTATTAGTTTATTTAAACTGTAGTTATTTTTGGTGCTAATTTAATATTAAACTTCTCAAATATATTTTGAAATTTATTATGTACCCAGGGGTGATATGTGAATTTCCTATATTTTTTCATAGGTGGTTCTTCTTTTTCAAGATTACTTCTGTTTATCATTTTTTGTTTTTTATACTTTTCTATCCTTTTTTGTACCATTTTTTCATCAAACCCATTTTCTCTTGCTACTTTGATTATGTGTTTTTTCTCATGTTTAAAATCTTCTTCGTTTAAGGGTAAGTTTACCAATCTATGAGTTAAACTATTAAATGCTGCTAATTTATGTCCAATTGGATTGAACCCTGTTGATTTTATAAAATTTTCCGTATGAGTTTCTTTCCTATGAATCCTGAATTCAATTTTTCTTTTTTCTTCGTTTCTGACCAATTTAAGATCCAAAAAAGGTATTTGTTTATTGTCTTCTATTTCTTTGGTGAATTTAATGTTTGTACTCTGTAAATTTAATAGTTTTAGGGAATCTTCTACATGTTTTTCTTTAACAATACAAATTATATCATCAACATATCTACTCCAAAATTTAAACATTGTGGGATGTGCTTTAGTGATTTTACATTCAAAATCGCTCATGAATGTAAAATCACTAAAGCACATCCCACAATGTTTAAATTTTGGAGTAGATATGTTGATGATATAATTTGTATTGTTAAAGAAAAACATGTAGAAGATTCCCTAAAACTATTAAATTTACAGAGTACAAACATTAAATTCACCAAAGAAATAGAAGACAATAAACAAATACCTTTTTTGGATCTTAAATTGGTCAGAAACGAAGAAAAAAGAAAAATTGAATTCAGGATTCATAGGAAAGAAACTCATACGGAAAATTTTATAAAATCAACAGGGTTCAATCCAATTGGACATAAATTAGCAGCATTTAATAGTTTAACTCATAGATTGGTAAACTTACCCTTAAACGAAGAAGATTTTAAACATGAGAAAAAACACATAATCAAAGTAGCAAGAGAAAATGGGTTTGATGAAAAAATGGTACAAAAAAGGATAGAAAAGTATAAAAAACAAAAAATGATAAACAGAAGTAATCTTGAAAAAGAAGAAACCACCTATGAAAAAATATAGGAAATTCACATATCACCCTGGGTACATAATAAATTTCAAAATATATTTGAGAAGTTTAATATTAAATTAGCACCAAAAAATAACTACAGTTTAAATAAACTAATAAAAACCAACAAAAATGAAAAAACTGATAAAAATAAAAAGTCAGGAATATATCAAATTGAATGCATGGGTTGTGAAAAGATATATATAGGGAAAACAAAAAGAAACCTAAAAATTAGAACCAAAGAACACATAAGAAATATTAAAAATGGAGAAATTGAAAAATCTGCAGTTGCTGCTCATGTTTGGTCTGAAAAACATAATATAAATTCAGACACTAAATTATTAAAACAGTTAGAAAATACAAACGAGCTGACTATTTGGGAAAAAATTTATATTCAGAAGAACAGAAACAGAGTTATGAATTTTGATATTCCGATGGAGGGTGACCTTGTTTGGAGGTTCTTTGGCCAACCACAGGATGGAGCTGACATCGACATCCAGGTGGTGCAACATAATGCAACATAAATAAAACCAGTCTGGGAAAGCTGAAGATAAAACAGAGAATTGTTTTGAAACATGTCCAAGAACAAATCAACATTAATATTGAGGTAAGATGTCCAGACCAAAAATAATATAATTAAACCTCTTAATGTTACTTCCTATTGTATGTTAAAATAAAACCAGTTATTGCTTAGTCTTCACAACAGTTATACTTGTTTTAAAATACAATAAACTAATTAAAAGAAAAGATTGATGATGGTAAAAAATCAGGAATATATCAAATAAAATATGAAGACTGTGATAAGATATACATAGGGAAACAAAAAGAAATTTAACCATTAGAACTAAAGAACACATAAGGAATGTAAAAAAGGGGGAAGTAGAAATATCTTAAGTGGCTGCTCATGTTTGGTCAGAAAAACACAAAATTATTAGAACAGTTAGAAAACAAAAATGAACTCACCATATGGGAAAAAAGTCGATATACAGAAGAACAAGGAAAGAATTATGAACTTTGAAATTCCCGCAGAAAATAACCCCATTAGTAAATTCATTGGACCGGAGGCAAAGAGAGCAAAAATCAAGAATTAGGACCGACATCATGAGAAAATTCAGTCTGTAATCACTGACGATGGGGCTAAGAAGCCCTGAAACATATGTTTGACAAAAACAACTATAAGAGGTAAGAATGAACAGACAAATTGTTTTAAGTTATACTTGTGTTGCTCTCATACTTCCTAAGCAAATTGAACCATTTTGTGACGGCTATATTACTGCTCTTTTGGTCACAAAATATAGTAGTTCATCTGTCACTGAAGTGCATGCCATAGCGTAGTGGTTAAGGCACTGCACTACAAGCCGGAAAGTTGAGGGTTCGAGTCCTGGTGGGGTCAGGATTTTTAAACTGACCCAAACCTTCTGGTGGCACTATGGCCCTGGGGTCGACTCAGTCTCTAATGGAAATGAGTACCAGTCTCTTGTTCTGGGGGTAAAGCGGCCGTCGTGCAGGGCTGACATCAAGTGCCGACTGTCTAGAAAAAGTGGGAGCCTTAACCTCCTACTACTCCAAGTGCTTCCTGAGGCCTGTAGTGGGATCACTTTACTTTTATTATCACTGAAGTTTATAAAAACCAGAATTTTGTGGTTTCGAAAAAAGGGATTAGCTCAATAATTAAAACAGTTTGTCTGTTCATTCTTACCTCTTAGAGTTGTTTTTGTTGAACATATGTTTCAGAGCTTCTTAGCCCCATCGTCAGCGATTACTGTTTTAATTATTAAAGAAACCTCTTAATGTTAATTCCTATTGTATTTTAAAATAGATTAGCTCAATGTTAAATAAAGTTGTAAGGACTCGCATGGGATTCATTCCAATAGGTGAAAAACAAGCAAATCTATGACCTTGTGATCAGTCGTATATCAGATATGCTAAGAAAGGTTAACTAACTAACTCACTGGCACTATCAAACTCGTAGGTTCATGGCCGTGCGGACATAAGGTCTCCATATATTCCTATCCTGAGCCAATGTTTTCCAATCATGTCCTGTATAATCTACTTCCCTCAAATCATAGTTAATGTTATTCTCCCATCTCATTCTTGGTCTACCAACTGGGCGTTTTCCCTCTGGTTTTCCTACAAGAATCTTCCATGCATGTCTTTCATTCCCCCATTCGTACCACATGTCCTGCCTATCGCAGTCTACGAGACTTAACTGTTCTCATTATATCTGGATTCCTATAAAGACCATGTAATTCACTGTTATGCAGTCTTCTCCATTCACCTGTCTGTTCATCTCTCTTTGGTACAAAAATTTTCCTAAGAACTTTATTCTCAAATACTCGTAATCTCCTTTCCTGCCTTAAAGTAAGAGTCCATGTTTCGCATCCATATAATATAACTGGTACAATAATAGTTTTATATTTCAGTTTGTTTTTTGAAAGGAGTTGGGAAGGTTAAGGCCCTTATTTCTAGCAGTAACCTAGTCACACAAAGAACCATTGCTAAATAAATTAGAAATATCCCTAAAAACAATCTATACCATCATAAACAAAGATTTGAAATGGGAAAAACGTAACAAAGTAGAGATCATAAATTATTGCCTCATCACATGAAGAGCAGAAAACTGTATGAAAAATCATCTGCAGGAGAAAAGTGGAAATTTATACTCACTTAGACAAAGCATATGTCTACCTAAGTGATACTAACAAACCTTGTGCAATTCATTACCACTGAAGGGATGAAAAAAATTCTCAAAAATATGGTATTCATAATGCACGAAAAGTTTTTCAAATAGATTTATAGTCATCACTAGTTACTGTATAATGGGAAACTGACTTCAGCATGTTGCAAAAAAGCCAAAATCAATTCTCTGTATTATCAGGGTGAAGTTCTTAGCCCAATTTTTAACACCGATAACCCACCTCTCTATGGCAGAGCAAAAATAAAGTGGATGCATTAATATATATGAATTAACAATATGAGGTGAGTGATAAAAATTCTATCGTAATGGATGTTATGAATACATAGTCGTTTATATAGATTTTTTATTGTTTTATAGATTATTTTAATTATTCAAGCAAAGTCTTTTGAAATAGAGTTTAGACATTCAAAGTCGGTTGACATAGAGTTTAGACATGATATAGTTCAGAGCAAAGTTTTGCTTCGCTAACTGTAAACATCCCTACATTTAGATTATTGGAATGTTAGTGAGTACAGTTAGGGTAACTAGAGGTCAAATTGAGTATATAACACTTGAGAAGTGAGGGTCTCGTGTCTGTCTGTGTGTGTGTAAACTGCTGAAGGGTAAGTCACCGGCCATTTTTCTTAATATGTATTCTGTACTGTTATGATTTGAATCAAGTACAATTAACATTTTTGATATTAAATTTTCAAAAGGGGATATAACATTTTTAAAAATGTAGATTAGGTTAGAGTTATAAATTCCACAACTCCCTCTTCTCAACCCCCCAAGGAAGTACCGTAGTTTTTAATATAGGCTTAGATTAGATTTAGGGCTAGAATACTTAGGGTTTCTAATTATTTATACTTTAGTAATAAAATAGTTTAAAATAAGACTCCATTTGTTTTTTTCAACACATGTATAACTGTACATCCTCATAGTAACGCTCGGCTAGATAAACGCTACCAGATTTTCCAAGTCCTGAAGGTCCTTTAAGCCTAAGAAATCCAGTTGGGGTCATAATAATGGATGCATTAAGTTTAAGCTTCAAGTTAGCACTTTGTGTTCAAACCTTGCATTTTTGGAAAGAATGGAGCTGGAAACTGGAATATGCACTATTCATTTCATTAAAATTCCAGTGAAATCTTCTGATGATTCTCCAATGGATTATTATGCCTTTGGACTCCATTATATTAGACGGCCTAGCAAAGCATATAAAGAGGTGTGGGAACTTTTGGACATGACTGTATTATATAAGAGCCTCCTTTAATGGAATCTATGGTACAGAGCAATAGCACACATGAAGTGGAAACAAATACAGTGCGATTGGTGGTAGATACATGGGTTTTCATAAGGTAAACACAAAATAAAATTATTACTAGAGATCAGAAACAAACCTCCATATGTGGACCATTTCTTCTCCAGAAAAGCCTGACCAGAGGCTATAAGATGGCAGCCCCATCACTGGTCTTGCCTTTCTTTGACCAGCAACCAATCGAATGGACTATTATTATGCTTTCAAGTCTTATACGAGAATTTCCCGGAAGGGAAAATATTCTATAGGATCGTAACAGGCCTTGCCTAATACTTGGAAGGAAGAAGAAGAAGAAGTCTGATAGGTATTTTGCATCTATTTAATTCTTCCTTTAAAGGTTTTCATTATCTTCTTACACTTCCAGAAGTGATAGAATTTTCAGAATTTGTTTCCAATAATTAGTTTTATTAATAAATAAGGTGAGTCTATAGTAACTTACTTACTCACTGGCACTATCAAACCCATGATTCATGGCCATGCGGACATAAGCTCTCCATACATCCCTATCCTGAGCTAATGCTTTCCAATCATTCCCTGTATAATCTATTTCCCCCAAATCATAGTTAATGTTATTCTCCCACCTCATTCTTGGTCTACCAACTGAGCGTTTTCCCTCTGGCTTTCCTACAAGAAGCATCATTCCCCATACGCACAACATGTCCTGCCCATCGCAGTCTACGAGACTTAACTGTTCTTATTATATCTGGCTTCCTATAAAGACCATGTAATTCATTGTTATGTAAGTCTTCTGCATTCACCTGTCTGTTCATCTCTCTTCAGTCCAAAAATTTTCCTAAGTACTTTATTCTCAAATACTCGTAATCTCCTTTCCTCCCTTAAAGTAAGAGTCCATATTTCACACCCATATAATATAACTGGTAGAGTAATAATTTTATATATCTTACCTCATAAAAGTTCAGTTGTTCTAAAACATATTTTAAAACACTTCTATTTTATCGTCAGTTTGTCCAGACAATAAAACAGAAGTTTCTTGAAACATGTCCTAAAAGAACTCAATTTTTATGAGGTAAATTGCTGCAGACTCACTTTACTTATTAAGAAGAACCTCATAATGTTACTAATATTAATATTTAATTTTAGGAAGTTATATTTTGAGGTTATTTTAATTATATTATTTTTGGTCTGGACATCTTACCTCAATATTAATGTTGATTTGTTCTTGGACATGTTTCAAAACAATTCTCTGTTTTATCTTCAGCTTTCCCAGACTCTTTGAAACATGTCCAAGAACAAATCAACATTAATATTGAGGTAAGATGTCCAGACCAAAAATAATATAATCATAATGTTACTTCCTATTATGATTTTATAATGGTATTATTAAATTACCCTTAGCCTATTAATTTTTGAGAATTAGTCTTCTGCTTGATAATTTGATATTCACACTCCTGTGAATTTTTACACTTTGAATAATTAACAAGGTGTAGAACTCAATGGTATTAATAAGCTGTTGATATATGCTGATGATGTAGTATTATTAGGAAATAGCGAGGAGATACTAAGGGTCAACATGCACACACTATTGAGTAACAGTAAGAAATTGGAGCTGGATATAAACATCAATAAAACTAAATATATGGTCACATATAGAAATATATTATTTAATGGATATGGATAGTTAATGACAAAGGAGGGAAATTTTAAAGTGGCTGAATTCAAATACCTAAGAACAATAATTACAAACAAGAATGAGGTGCAGAAAGAAATTAAACATAAGGTTCAATTATGGAAATATACTATTATGAATTGTAGGGACTCTTGTCATCCCAACTTCTCTCAAAACATTAAACTGAAAAAAATAAAATTACTATTGTCCCAGATATATTATATGGATGCAAAACATGGATTCTTACCTTATGGAGGAGAAGTGATTACAAAGTATTTGAGAATAAAGTTCTTAAGAAAATGTTTGGACAAAAGAGAGCTAGAAAGACAGACAAATGGAGAAGACTACAGTGGGCTACATGATATTTATAGGAAACCAGATATAAAAAATAATAATTAAGTCTTGTTGACTGCGATGGTAGGACATGTCGCATGAATGGGGTATGAAAAAGGGTTATGTAAACTCCTGGGAAAACCAGACAGAAAGTGCCCAGTAGATAGACCAAGAATGAGATTGGAGAATAGCATTAACCATGATTTGAGGGAAGTTGATTATAAGGGGATAATTGGAAAACATTAGCTCAGGATAAAGGGATATATGGAGAGCTTATGTCTATGTGGTCATGTACCTACAAGTTTTATAGTGCTAGTGAATTAGTTAGAATATTAATATTAAACATTGTAATAGGTTATATGTTATATTTAAAGAGAAAAATCTTCGCCTAGACCGAGACTCGAACCTGGGACCTTTGGCTTTCCAGACCAAATGCTCTACCAACTGAGCTACCGAGGCGAGTTACGATCTAGATGCAAATTTTTCTCTTATATACGTTGTAATTCCCTCGTGCCAAATGCTTTGAAACCTTTGTTTCTATCTTTGCAAATGGTGGCTTTTTAGTTAAGAAGACATTTATTGGGAATTTAACACTACTTATAAAGCTAGTAGGGCTTCTATTAATGTTTTTATTATTAATTTAACACTTCTCACTAAAGGATAAATTATATTTGAAGAGAAAAATTTTCGCGTAGACCGAGACTCGAACCCGGGACCTTTGGCTTTCCGGGCCAAAAATTTGCGTCTAGATCGCAACTTGCCTCGGTAGCTCAGTTAGAGCATTTGGCCCAGAAAGCCAAAGGTCCCGGGTTTGAATCTCGGTTTAGGCAAAAAAATTTCTCTTTAAATATCATTTATCCTTCAGTGAGAAGTGTTAAATTAATAATAAAAACATCAGGTTATATGTTCTTTCTAAGTGGAACTACCATTATCAGATTCCTTGAGCCTTTACTGCATTTTAGTGTCTCCTAAAAGTTTAGTTCATCAATCTTATTATTAAAACTACTTGAATTCTTCTGACACTTTGTTACAAATTACTATTTACTGACCCATCATTTGTCATTGGTGTTAGAACTGGTGCTATAAGTCCTCTGAAATTGAGTTTCTGGAAAAAGAAAAAAAAAACATATAGTGCAGACAAAAATAAACCCACTGAATGGCATATGATTTGAAGAAAGTGAAAAAAAAAAGTGACAGAAGTTTACTTATTTTTTATTATTTAATTATTTTACTATGTACACAAATCAAAATGTAATCTGAAATATCTAAAGAAGCAAATGTTCTTATTAGAATACAGTTTATATAACTTTGTATGCTTTCACAGCCAGCATCCAGTTTTCTGTTCAATCCAGTTTATTTTTTATTCTATTAGAAGCAATGGAGAGACCAGCTTACCTGAGGCAGAACAAGCCCAGAAGGGCTAATCTTTGACAGTATTTGATGAAAGGGTACAGCTCGAGTCCAAGCTCTGTGTGTTTGCGGAGGAAAGTGTGGAGAGTGGGAGGAGGTACACTTCTCAGCTTCTCATAGTACTAACAGCTGAGACAGCAAATTCCTTTCATACACACGGAGCTGGGTCCCGAGCAGTACATGGTGTTTTAAAGTGAGAAAAATTCATGTCTGTCACTAATCCTGAGTTGCTCAAAGGAAAAGTGCCAGCATCCAAAGCTGGAGATCCCTGGTTTCAATTCCTGGTTCAGGCATACATTTTTCTTATTATGAGTTATGTATTTTGACTCACCTCATATTTTTTTATATTTTCTGCAGACTATAGTTTTGCCACATTTATGCGACATTGTTAATGCATCATAACTGTTGTATATTTTTTTATTTATAGTGTTCTGCCCTAGGGCAGATATTCACTGCAATCATAGCATTTTCATGCTATGTTTTGCAGTTTTACTAGGGAATTATAGATGTGGTAGCTTCCCATTGCTTTCCACACCATGAATGATAATGATGGCCAGATGATGTTCGGGGACCGTTTAGGCCTCAAAGCTTCCTGACATTTGTCTTACCGGTGAAGAAAAACCCAGAAAGAAACCTCACCCAGGGAGCTTGTCCCAACCGGGAATTAAACCTGGCCCACTATGTGACAAGGCAGCACGCTACCTCGAGACCACAGCGGTGAACCACATTTTGTATAATGATTAATCCGCTATAGTGTTCTAAACAAATTTATCATTTCTATTTCCAATTAATGTAAGAATTTATTGTTGACAATTACTTAACTCCACATGTAATTAAATGGATGATTACCAAAACTTAATACTCAATTAAAGAAAAATATTTTTTTTATTTTCTCTGTGACAATAGTAGTAGCTATTGGATCTTTTAAGATGACCTGTTAGCTAGAAATAAAGAAAAATGGAGTGGGAGCTATAACTCTTTGATAAGCTGATGCAATAATGTCATTAACTCAATATTTCTACATTGTTATAATAAGAGCCTCTCAAAGTCTGACCCTGTCGTGGGAGGTGGCAAATGCATTTCAGGTTTCTTGTTGGACCTGCACATCGACCTGATGTACTTCGTTGTGCATCATCTTGACAAGTATACCAGAAATGAGTGAGCTAAAGGGACTTAACTCTTAATAATTAAAATAAAAGAAATCTCATAGTGTTAGTATTTCCTACAAATACTAAATATTTTTTCTCTCTAGTTGTATTAACTATTGCAAGCAAACAGCAAACCTGAGAATATTAATTTCAATATTACATTGTTAATTAGCTGGTATGTCTCAGGAAAAAAAAAAAATAAATAAAATCCATCACAATGTCTTCTTGGTGGAAGCAGCTGTTATTGTAATGTGAATAGTGTTCACAAGAAAGTGTAAATGGGGTTTTTTAAAGTGGCTATTTTAGTCATGCCCCAAATGGTAGTCAATGACCAATCACATTTCAGTGAATTTTGATTTACAACCAATCACAGTCTTTTTCACCTTGATTTTATCACTTTCATCTTATTGAGTGGCTCCCAGATTGTATATATAGTGCACGAATGTAACCAGATTCTGCTTGCGAGATATAATAGAAAAACATTTGTAGCAATTGATTATACCACAAAAATAAGAAACCACTGTTTGCACTTTCTTAAACATATTATTTCCCAGGAATTTACATTCCAGAAAAATATAATTAACATATTTACATTATAGGCCATCAGAAATTAATTAATAACCTATATTGTTGGTTATAAACAGTTTGATGTGTTTCATTTCTTCTCCACTAGGGTGCATTCTTACAATATTGTGATCCTTTGGCAATAAATAATATGATCTGGTTGCAGTGATGAACAAATGAAGCATAACAAATGTTTCTCATTTGTTTTCAAACATCGCTGTTTACATTAAATATATAAATATTTTAAAATAACTATATTTAAATAATGATTTGTGAGTAAACAGCTTAATTTGATTTGTTAAATAGTCCTAACAAATGCCACTCTTGATTTCCAAATTCTCTAGATAAATTCACTCCTCACTTCATGAGTCGTGGATTTATCGATAATTTGGAAATCACTCATGGCATTACTTATGAGAAAAATTCATGTCTGTCCATGGATGCATGGATATCTAGAAGAAACAGTGTCAGCTTGCAAAGGTGGAGATCCTGGGTTCAAATCCCAGTTCAGGAATATATTTTTCTCTTTAATTGTATTAATTATTACGAGTAGATGAACCAGCCTGAGTACATTCATTTCAATATTACATTCGACCTGAACTATGCCGACATAAGTTGTTAAAGAATATTAGTAAAGTGATTATGATAATAGTTAACCCGATTATATTTTATTTGTGAAGTAGGAAATAAATAAAATATTTTGCTGTGGTCTCGAGGTAGCATGCAGCGGGTCCGTGTTTGATTCCCGGTCAGGACAGTTCCTGGGTGAGGTTTTTCCTCACCTGTAAGACATGTCAGGAAGCTTTAAGGCCCAACAGTCTCTGAAAATCATCCAATCATCATCATCATTCACCGGTGTCGAAAGCAACGGGAAGCTACCACATCTATAATTCCCTAGTAATGCTGCAAAGCATAGCATGAAAATGCTATGATTGCTGTGAAAGATCTGCCCTCTGGCAGAACACTATAGAATAGAATAGAATTTTTAAATCAACACATCTATAACTATGTTAACATATCGGAAAGGGATGTTGGAGGTCCTTGGAAGAGATGGTCTTAGATCTATTAGTGAAGATGGAACAGACAACTAATGCCTAATCCAGGAAGTGCAGAAGAAGAAGAAGACATCGGAAAGGTGTTAATGATGCTGAGAAGTAAGAGGATGATTTTAAGTCATTCAAAAAACATGTATACCATCACATCTGAATTCTACCCAACCTCAAGCACTGAATAAGCCTGCATAAAAATCTCAAAAAAGTCTACTTTTGTCATAGTGTAATAGAATGTCTTAATTGGACGTCCTAAATACTCTATAGGCTGAGACAGGAAACTTGAATTTTGCCCAGAGAATTCTCTCTATAGTTATTGATAAGTTTGTATATAGGGAATATTCAGCAGAAAAAAAAAATTGTCAATAAACATAAGTATTATATAATATTAATTTGTTAGCCAATCACTGCTCTGTGGTCTCGGGGTAACATTACCTCATACGCAGCGGGCCCGAATTCGATCCCAGGTAAGGAGGATGTTATCTTCACCTGTAAGACAAATGTCGGGAACCTCAAGGTCCAAATGGTCCCCAAATATCATCTGGCCATCACAATCATTCATATCATGTTTGACTTATTTAGTATGAATGACTGAGTGAATGCAATGTATTGTCTTTAATATTTGTGTTGTCTTGGAGGTGCTCTGGCATTGAGCTGATCACTCCAGAAGGGAGCCTCCATATCATTAGTGGTAAAAAAAAAAGTTGTGTGATCCATAGTAAAATTCCTCTCCCGTCAGATTGTGTATCTGCATGGCCACCCGGATGACGTAGGGAATGTAAAGGTACCACCTACAAAGGGAGGGGGTTAAAGTAAGGTAATGAGACATACTTATTTATTAGGTATGTAAAATAATGTACATTTAAGATTATCCCATTTAATATTTGTCCTGTATTTTAGGAAGAAAATACAAAAAAGGGAAATTGGCTTTTTCTGTTTTCAAATGCATAAAAATTTTAAGATAATTTTATTACAATCTTATTGATATGGCTCCATGGCGCAAGCGGTTAGACGCTCGCCTCTCGCCGCTGGAGTAACGACATCGAGTCTCAGTCACTCCATATGGTTATCATGATGGATGAAACGGAGCTTGGGCAGGTTTATCTCGAGGTTTCCTCCCGTTTTTCCCTACTACAATTTAATTTCTCCATATTCACCTCATCCATTTCGTTCATCTGCCCCCTTGATAGTGCGTCTAGCATGGTCCGCCGGCACCCTTGTCATTCACCAGACCTCTATAAAGGGGATTCATCTCATCTCATCCCTCGACCTGATCCTGAGTTGGACACGAATTGAGGATATTTTTATTTTAGTCTTATTGAAAATTGCTTGAAATTAGAGTTGTAAATCATTTGACGAAAGCTCTGAAGTGTAACAAAAAATCTATATTGGATTGTTATTAGCTTGAAATTCGTCAAAATTGCTCGATTTTAAACGGAGTAAATTGAATATACATAAAGTAATGCGTCAATTATTCATGCTATGTAAGTTAAGGGTTATTAAAATATGCGTGTCGCTAATTGCATTAATAATCGTGTTAGGTTGAAAATCAATAAAAACTTTTTCATTTGATGTCTATAATAAACCAAATCGCAGGTTAATAGAACACTGGATAATCGCGAAGAGAAGAGTTGAATTGACACAGAAATCTAAAGAATATTTTTTACACATATATAGTCTGTTGAAAAAATCCTATCCCTATTTGTTTACAAATAACCTTTTTTTTTTCGTTTATACTGTTTTTCCTTTTTGTTTTGCCTGTTTTATTAACTTTTCTTTTATCCTCACATAGACACAAGGACAGGATACACACACCCAGACCCAGGGTGGAGATTTAAAATCGCCTACCCCGCCAGGAATCGAACCCGGGTCGCCGGAGTGGAAGGTAGGGACTCTACCGACTACGCCACGGCGACGGACCCATGAAACAATCGAATCGTGAAATCTGGAGGTAGAAGAAAAATGTTTGTTAACCCTTCTATTATGGAATACACAAATCAAATTTATTTGAAAGAAGATTGTATTTTTATACATCGTTAACGGTTAATGCTACAGATAATTTGACAGAACATTACACACCGGTAGTTAAAAAAAAAGGCTATTATCTGCATTTTCATAGGTTACATTATTGTACATAAAAACAACCCTATATAATGCCGCATTTACAAAATAGTAAACAGTGGAAAATAACTCGTTTATAAATAGCACTATTGCAAATTGATTTTTCTTTTGTTCAAATCCGGTCTATGTCGGTGTGTTTTAAAGATCATATCTAAAATTGTTAAAGTCGTGATAAATCGATATAGGTATAACTAAAACGTTTATTCTCGATTAGAAACCTTCTTCTTCTTAAACTTAATTTGTGGGATTTTCATCCTGTTTATTTCCAAAATCACTCCTCGGAGGAAGACGTAATGGATGTGCATTTACTGTCTATCCATCTCTTCGCTGGTCTTCCTCTTGTTCTTCTCCCTTCCATTGGTCTATCTTCTTTAGCTCTTTTTTGCAAGCCGGTTTTCTTCCATTCTCTCTATATGACCCTTCCAATATTTTCGTCTATCTACAATAAATTTGGTTATGTTTTGAATATGGCATTTGTCCCTAATTTCTGTTGTGTATTTTATCAAATGTTTTCCCCTGATTAGAAACCACTTTTAAAAAATTGTTTTATCGAAAGATTTGGCCCAGGCGGTAGCTTGTGAGATTCATCCAAGAGATGATAGGTTCGAATCTCGGAGTCAAATAAACTTTTCTTTCGTGATTTTCCTCAACCAAAGCAAAAGCTGGGTTGGATTTTCATTATCAGGAATCATACACCATTTCATAATTATTCATAAAATTAAAATTCAGTGAACGTGTGACAAACACATGACCATACACTCTAACATATTAGTCACTATCCTAGATGCGAAATGACAAGAATGTTGCCTTAAGTCCCATTTGCAATTAAAATTATATGTGGCATATTCTTCCTCTGGATCTTTGATCTACAATTTCATATTTAACAAATAACGGACTAAGCTATAACAAAGTGAAGGGTTCAATCCAAAAATTTATTTTTTTAGATAAATACATCTTGCTCTCCAAAGCCAGTTCTATGTATAGATATTATTGCTGTCTCCAAAAAGTAAACAGTGTAATTATTTTTACACGAGTGTGAAATATTGGGGATTCTACAAGAATAAGGCAAGTTCAATGCGTTTCCACCAATACATCGCCACTACGAGTCTTTATTGGAGGAACTGGAATCGCACACAGATGAACCGTCAGAGAAATTACTGATGTTGATAACGATGACAATGCTGATAGTTGTGAAGATAATTAATTACATAATATGTTCAGCATTCAATGATGTTCTTTTTGGTCAGCATTGACAAAATAACTAATCATATTTCAGGTTTTTTTTTAAATTTGGAATTTAGCTAAGCTTTCTGCAAAAAACAGACAAGTCCAAAGATTTTTTAAATGTTTTTTTAACTATCCTCTTGAAAAATATTTTTTATATGCGATACAAAGCTGTAAGTGAGACAATAGTAGGTATAAAAGTAATTTTTAGTTAATTCAGCACAAATAAAGCAATACTTCTTTTTTTTTTAAGTTTCTGAATATTTTACTTTTGGGTTTGTCTGGTTTTTTTAATGAACCCTTCAATTATTATACATTTTAAAATGACATGACGAGTGTCTTAAATTAAGTATTAGGCCCCGCCTAACCTACTTCCTTCTCTTTATTTACATTCTATAATAATTCTTCCAAATGTAGTAATTCACTTTCTCCCATTCTTTCAATATGTTCTGTCTCAGCATTGGAATTCTAATAGTTCTGAAACTATTTGGTGATTTATACAGCATTTCATAGTATTTTATTCTCCATTACCTTGCATTGACCAGATATTTTCCGTATTTTCGCACTTTCAAAGCATTTAAACCTGACATATCGTACACATTAATATATATCAATGGCTGTATTGTACAGTAAATATTTTTAAAATCCTATATTTAGTTTCTCGATTATGTTTTGTTAATTATATTTATCTGATTAAGTTTTAACTTCGTTGAATTTTGAACTTCTTGGTATGGATACAAGCATTTTTTTTTCGGGGAGATGGATAAGAAGTCTATTTTATATAACTAACCTTCATACAGAGAAAGTGGGCATGCGTAAGTTTGTTTAAAATACCGTTATGTGTATACTGTAAAGTGTGAAGCTTAACCTACCGGATATGACGATATTATGTCAATACTTTGGATTGGCAATAATTAAGCATCGCGAAAAACTTAGTGTATAACTTTTATATTACTTACCATTGTGAGTATTTGTATTAAATACTGCTTCTGCTTGAGTTATCTTGCTTGACTGGCAGCTTGACTAGCGCAGCATGTAAATATATTTATGCCTCGAGATAATGATGATACACTTCAGTATTATAAAAACAGACCTTCAGTATTGAATTATATAATGTACTCAACGTAAATTCGGCCAAATATTGTCATACAAATATTACGTTTTTATGTATTTTTTCACTCCATTGAAGTTTTATATTTCTTATTATGTTATATTTTTATATCCTTATGTGTATTATATGAGGGTGACTCAGAAAGTTTCAGGACCTGACTGTACCGTTTACAATAGAAATATATCAGTACCAGCAGCGTGCTGGGAGGTCTTTTGTAAGTCAGCTGACATAGTTTCCGCCCGCCCGTACCATTCAACCCTTAGCAGCTGTGGGTCAAATGGTAGGGGGTGACAGGTATTATCAGACTGCAACATGAAACCGCAGCGAGAACATTTTCGAGCTATGATTTTAAAAGTAGCTTAAACCAGGCGCAATCGCTTGAAAGGCTCACACAGGCTTTCTGGGACCTTGTCCCTTCCAGTGCCACAGTTTTCCATTGGTTTGCGGATTTAAGAGGGATATAACCTCTCTTGAAGATGAAGAGAGGAGTGGAAGGCCCATCGATGGCAGTGACTGTGGAAAACATCGTTGCTGTGGAGAAGATGGTGCGAGAAGACGCCCTTATGACTTATAAAGATATTGAGGCATCCCTGGGGATTGGATCGGGGAGTATTGCAAAATTCTGCACATCTATTTTAGAGTGAGCAAGGTGTCATCTCGTTGGGTGCCACATAGGGTGGATTTCTCAACCGAAGTCTAAACCACGACCGCGGTTTTCCAATTTTTTAATGTTTCCATAACAACCATAAAAACTTAAAATCTACGGATATTAATTACAAAAACAAATGTCTGAATCACGTCTATGGTTTCATAACAATTTCTGTGAATTTTCAGTCATTTTTATGGGTGTTATGGAGACAATAAAAATTGTAAAAATTGTAGACTTCGGTTGAGAAACCCACCCATAGACTCGCTGAAGGTCAAAAGATCACTCGAGTGGAATGGTGCCGTGAAATGCTTCGGAGATTCAACAGTGGGAACTCTCACCGCAATTCTGAGATCATTACCGATGACGAGACCTGTATTTACTAATATGACCCAGATAAAAAGCGTCAGTCGTCGGTATGGGTCTTTCCTGATGATGATCGACCAGTCAAAGTGAAGAGAACAAAAAGTGTTGGGAAGAAAATGGTGCTAACTTTCTTTGCTACAGGTGGTCATGTGGCAACAATGCCACTTGAACATCAAAGAATAGTGTACACCACAGTTGCCTTCCCACAGATATTCCAAAAATGGCTAGAAAAGCGTCCAAGAGCTGAAATGAGGGGTATCCTGTTGCACCACAACAATGCCTCTGCCCACACTGCCCATCTGTTAAATGATTTTCTGAGGGGGATTCCTGTGCAGCTGTTGACCCATCCTCCTTACAATCCAGAACTGGCACCGTGAGACTTCTTTTTATTCCCTACGGTGAAGGCTCGATTGCGTGGGAAGCGGTTTTCAACACCTGAAGATGCGGTTGCAGCATACTAAGGGGAGCTCTGTGCACTGGATGAAAGTGACTGGCGCCAATGTTCCCAGTTGTTGTTCAGGAAGATGCAACGATGCACATATGCTCAGGGAGAGTACTTTGAGAAGAAGTAACGTTATATTATCTCTAAAATTCTGCCAGTACCCGGAAACTATCTGAGTGACCTACGTATCTTGTATCCTGTTAAAGTTTGTAATGGTAACCTTAAATTTTAAGGAAGCCAATAAAAAATAATGCTAATTTAGCTAAGTAGCCCAGTGGTAACTCTAGCATTCAGAAAGTTCTAGGCTCAGTACTCTGGTTCGTTTCTCAGTCTCAGGGGTTTTAGTAGTCTGAAAGTTTATGAACTTAACAAAATTACAGAAGAATATGGATTAAAGATATCTACAGAAAAAACAAAAATTATGGCATTTCAAGGTGTAGATCCTGTCAGAAGTAAAATTGTACTGGACAATAAAATTTTGGAGCAGGTGAATAATTTTACATATCTAGGATGCAATATCTCATATGAAGAAGAAAAGGATGTAAATGCAAAAATATCTAAATTTTTAAGAATTTTAGGGTTAATAAATTCTATCTTCAAGCCACAGTTAGTCCAAAAGCATTCAAGACTGAAAGTGTATAAAACACTGGCTCTTCCAACTCTTTTGTATGGTAGCGAAGTATGGACGTTGAAACAGAAGGATATACAGAAACTTAGATCTGCTGAAATGAGATATCTTCGGAGGACTGCAGGATACACACTACTAGATCACAAAAAAATGAAGACATCTTAGAAGAATTACACATGGAATCTTTAGAAAACAAAATTTCTGATTATAAGTCAAGATGGATACAACATGTTCATCGAATGGAAGATCACAGAATACCCAAACTAATGTTAAGATATCAACCTGCAGGAAGAAGAAGACCAGGACGTCCACTCAAAAGACTTCTGGATGGTGTTTCTCTTGAGGCCGAAACAGGTCAACACATGGCCTAAATTCGTAAATGTACTATGATGATGATGATGAAAGTTTAGAGAAACAATACCATACATAAAGGGCACCAGGAAAAAACCAGGTAAGCTATTTATTCCTTAAAAGCTAGAAAAAATCACTTTTAATTGTTCAACATCCATACTTCCTTACCTGAATGACAAACTTTGGAGATAAATAAACCCAAGATTAAACTGTATATTTTATTGTTTCATACTTCTAAATGATAGTGCTTTCTATGGAGAATCTAATGACACCTCAAACTCCAATTCGAAAGAAAAGTGACTTACTGGTTCTTTCCCTGTACCCTCCATATGTATTCATAAATCTTATTGATATGACTTATTAACTTATGAAATTGTACTTAAATGATTCTAAACTGTTAAAATGTAACTTTTCTTCTTCTTCTCCACCATATATTAATTTCTCACCTTATACGAGTAGGTACATTTACATGCTACATAGGCCTACCACACGCCGCCCAGGCTTTACAATGGCAAGATCTGTCGGGAGAGTTAATTTTAAACTGGATCTCACAATGCTTGTTTAACCACATAAGGATATGGATGAGTTCCCTGGATGAGTGATAAAAATATGGAGGACTTTCCTGGATGAGTGATCAGCTCAATCAAGGGGTTCCTCCGACCTCCGAGACAACATAACATTTAAGACGATACACACCATTCACTCACACATTCAGTATGATAAAGATGATTATGGTGGTCAGATGATATTTGGGCCTTAAAATGTTCTGACATTTGTCTTACAGATGAGGAAAAACCCATTGCCCAGGAAACCTGTCCCGACTGGCCCACTGCTTACGAGGCAGCGACGTTACCTCTAGAACACAGCGGTGGACTATAACTTAAGAATGCATAATATTTTCCAGTTCTCTGAAGTTATTATGTCAAGTAAATCCTTTAATTCCAATATCAACCATGGTATTATTTTTTTTAATTCGCACTGAAAATTGACAGAATTTACGTCATATAGAAGCAGTTATTGAAAGTTACTATAGACTTATATTATACATATAGTTCTATCACAATATCTTAAATGATAATGCCATTTTTCTAATATTCTGATAGTTTTAATCAATTGTTATTAGGTTAAATAATTATTATATGCTTCTTAAACTACTACCAATTGTGGTTTTTATTAAATCAAAGCTATCCCTAGATATACTATCTTTTACTTTAAAATTATCCAAGAATGAGATGAGAGAATAACATTATCCATGATTTGAGGGAAGTAGATTATACAGGGGATGATTGGAAAACATTAGCTCAGGATAGGGATGTATGGAGAGCTTATGAACCTACGGGTTCGATAAAACCAGTGAGTTTTAGTTATGCAATCTTCAGCTCTCTGAATATATTATCACCGCACGCCACTGGTGTTGGAGGAGGATGAAAATAATGTTTCTTAATTGCCAACGGTTGTTTTAAATACAATGATCATATTGCGACACATTTTATTTTATATTTTACTGTATTATTAGGTGATTACCCGGCGTTGCTCCGTTATTTAATTATCCCGATCTTCTTGTCACCAATCAGCTTAGGCAACCGCGAAAACTACGATTCCACTCCACTCTTGGTTACCTTTGAGGTGTTGATATTTTATTTTTCACACCTTCTCACTCCCTCGTGCCGATGGTGTTAAAAGTATAATTAAACGGTATCTCAATGACCCCGAAAACGATAGTTTCGGCACAAATATAGGTAGTTTTAGATTATTTTTATGTCACCCACCCACCCCCTCTCACACTCTTCTCTAGGAGTCTCTTACCCGCTCCCGCAGCTGGAACGTATACACACATGATATAAATTTGTACATGCCGTACCAATTATGCTCATTTCCGTTGCAACGTTATTTTTTTTATTATACTCAGAACTTTTTTTTATAGAACAAACAAAATATAACAGTTATAATAAAACTAAATTTATCCAGTCACTGACAGTATCTCATTGAAATATCACAAAATAGCCTTTTAAACAAGAAGAAATCCTGTACTGCTGGAAACCAGTTTGGTTCTGAAATTCAAGAAGTGCAAAATTTAAATAGCACGAATAAATTATTTCAATCTGTTTTCATAATTTTTATATCAAGGTTCGTTAAAAATTAATTTCGGTTTAAAAATGTTGATGAAGCGGTATTATTACATTATATATTTTTATTATTTGTTTTACATATTTATTTTTACAAACAGCTTACCGTTATAGCCTATGATTTGTTATATAATTTAGCAATTAGTCAATTACCATTTTATAGAATACCAACTAATACCCGGCATGCGCTGCTAGTCTAAATAAATGAAATGCCAAGGATTAATTGTTAAACAAGAATGTATAAACCATACATCAAATGGGGTATAAACTACGACGACCAAATAGGATTGCTAGTCAATTTTTAATTTCGAATTTCAATTCTAATGGTCGGATTTCGCTGTTTTCTTAATAATACTTAGCTCAGTTTATTTTAATAGGATATACTGAGTTGTGGAGAAAACATCGAAACTTGCGACCGCTAGAGCGATTTAAATTTTTTCGTTTTAGGTGAACCTCCGCACCTAATGGTTTTAGAACTTGATAGTGGTTAACACTACAGCTGAACATGTGTACATACATTTTCATGAGGATCGATTGAATTGTTTAGAAGTGCATAATAGTAATATATATATATATATATATATATATATATATATATATATAACTATTATGCACATAGAAAAATAGAAAAAAAAAGTGAACGATTTGCTGACATCCACATTTAAACGATAAAAAATCACCGAAGTTTCGTTAATACTCTAATATAACTACATTATCTAACATGCCATGAAAACCACCGAATACGTAGCTTTGTAATCCTGATAATTTACTTAAATTATGTTATTGAAAATTCCACAAATGGATGTTCAAATAATGGATATATCGGATTTCAGTATTTAAAAAGGAAGGTATACCAGAATAATAGAGATATCAAAATAACAAACTTATTATATAAAAAAGTCTTTATTGGGGTACTGTAGGCTGGAAATATTGTTGATAGTTTGGAAATTAATATTTTTCATTTTTATTTACAACTAGACTGTATTGGATTAAATCCGTAATCTGCAGAAATTATAATAAAGTTTGTGAACGTTTTTGATGACGTAATAAAGCAGAGATGTTGTATCGCTAACAACAGGATTTTGTCATATCGCCAGTGCATTTCGTGTAGTGAAGACTATAGGTCTATATTTTTTTTCTGTCCTCCACGTGCAAACCATTCCGGAGTTGACGTTTACTTTTTATTCTGTAAAGACTAAAGATACCTAAAAATACACATAACACTCAGATAGAAGCGAATCGCCTATTAAACAAACTTTCAATAAACTATTAGGTAAGTTCAAGTAGATGTTCCATGGGAAGTAGGCCATAAGCATGCTAGATGTATTATGCACTAAGGGGCGGGGCAGCATGCATTTGCTAAGAATAGAATACGCGTAATTGTAATTTCATAACGGATAAACGATGCAAAAGGATTAATTTGCAAAATACAAAAGAATCACATGTTATATTGTTGAAGTAACATTGCATGTAGCCTACTAAATATTCTTCACACCAGAAGGCTAAAGGCTAATTCCAAGGTCATACTTTGCAGTTTATAAATCTAAGAAACATGTGCTAGTGGTAAGAACATGTATTTGTGTGTTATTTGTTAAGTACATTAAACACAACATATTCAGTGTGAAAATTCCTTAGCATGTAGGACTATTATGTATTACCCTGACCTATCCTACACATGTATCTTAATAACACCATGTTAACTACATTAAATATTTCTTTACATGTCTTCATTTATATATAATCAATAGAATTCAGAGGAAAAACAGTACTTTACTGTTCACAATATATTTTCTAAGACCTACAGAATAACAGTGCAGATGAGTTTATAGAGCTATCGTTAAAGTAGAACCACATATCTTTGAAGTCCTATAGAAAGTTTATAGAACTGTCGGTAGATGGCAGCACGTGGAGTATGACCAACCTTTCAAGTAAATTCCCAAATATTTGTTAGAAATGGATGTACACTGACTTTTCCCTTCTTAACCTAACAAAATAAATTACATGCATATTATTTACTGAAGTCTATATTAATCTGATGTACACTAACCTAACAAAAATAATGGTAATTGAGTTGTTGGCTGTTGTACATTTCAGGTTGCAAAAATTTTTCAATTTAATATCTTATTCCACTGATGTACTAAACACTTTTAAACATTTTGCAACACTTTTAAACACATTTTAAACATCTTCTAATGTTGCAACGATCTTTTTTTTTATATTTATATATTTACGTAAAACATGGTCGTGCTACATTGCTTACTGCTATTTTCCCTCTTCCTATGTTGTTCCAGCGTTGCCACCATCAACAACCCAAAATATTCCGGATGTTGCCAACCATTTCCATGTTTCCTGAATTTCACCTACGTTAGAGTAATTGATTTGTGTTACAGTAATTGATTTAGGTTTGGTTAGCTTTTAGGTTCCTTGCTTTTTAAATGTGATTCCACGTTCCCTGGATTTCACCTACGTGTCAATGTTGGTCATACTGATTTCTCATACATATACCGTCAACTGCTGGAGGTTGCATTTATCTACCTGGGATAATTGGAGCACTAGCGCATGCGCACTGCAATTCTATAGAACTTAGAAAAATTTTCATGCGACCCGAAATGTAGCATATGTTGATGGTGGCAACATTAGAAAAGGAGAGAAAATAGCTAGCGAGTATCACAATATTGTCTAGAAATGTCGTAATGTTACTGTGTTTCTCATAAATAAATAAATACCTAAAAATTGTAAAGTAATGTTATCAATATCATTGAAAAATGTTTAAAATATTACAAAATGTTAATAAAGACAGAAGAAGTAGGTATAGTAACAGTATTACAAGAATATACTAAGGAAAATGAAGGGAAAGGTAATGTACTGTTGAGCCGAATTCAGACATTTATGGCCTCAAGAAAGTGGGAAATATACAACCAAATACAATCTTAAAAATAGCTAAATGTGATACAAAAACAAAGGAAAAACTTAAATTTGTGACTCGCCGTGAATTTTTTCCAAGTCTTACAGAATAGTACTGTGCATGCACAATGCTTATGAACTTGCACAATAGATGGCAGGACTATGCATGTAATTGGTGTGACCAACCTTCACAATAAATTCCCAAACACTTTAAAAAATGGATTTACACTAACTTGTAATTTCATATCTTAAATAAGTAAAACAAATTTAGAAAAATATAACAGATTAAATGGTATAATTAGGAGAAATTTTGGAAAACAAATGAGGAAAGAAATCCAATTGAGATTTCATAATGCCATAGCCAAACCTGCTCTACTATATGGAAGTGAATGCTGGACACTTCGAGCAAAAGATAAATCCCGCATTAATAGTTCACAAGTGAGATTCCTCCGATCACTAACTGGAGTAACATTAAGGGATAGAATGAAAAGTGATGAGATAAGGATGCAGTGGAATAGTAGGGAAATGGTTGAACATATACAAAATTATCAGATTAAATGGTTCCAACACGTCCAGAGAATGTCAAATTCCCGTTTACCAAAGATGATTTACCACCTCAACCCTAAAGGCAAAAGAGACCTCGGAAGACCCTTCAACCGATGGAAAGATCAGTTTTTGTAGTCGCAGAACGGGCATCATCACCCAATACTGCATTCGGAAGAAGAAGAAGAAGAAGAAAGAAGTAAATAATTTATGTTTTTATTAATTTAATTTTTATCTTAAATATAAATCATTTATGTTATACAATAAACTATGAACTAATTTGAAGTACATTAACTTACTCCTTAACCTAACAAAATAAAATAGTAACATAATGTTATTGTAAAGGTTGGTCATACCAGTAGCACATGCCATCTATTGACAAAAAGCTTGCACATGTGCAGAAAAGTTCTTTAGAACCTAGAAGAACTTATTGAGAGATTTTGCATACATTAATATTTAGAAATTATAAAAAAAATGTTTTAAGAATTGTTAAAAATGTTAAAATTGAAAGAAATGTTTGTAGAAATGGAAAAAGTAAATAATGCAACAGTGTCATATGAACATTGTGTGGTATAGCATAAGTGAGTCATAAATTATAGTTCAGCTATAAAATACTTGCAAATTTAATTACACATAGGCTAATTACTACAAACTTCAGTTATATTCTAACATTAAAACACAAGTTTCATTTTTTCCTTGTATTGGTTTAAGATTCCATATCATTACAGTGACACATTTTCTTCTATTACAATTCTTGTTCCTGAAAGAACAATAACTCATTAAGCTGTGTTGTAATGCAGTAAAATGAAGCTCTAAGGTTACTGCAGCATTATGGTTTATCATATATATTTATCTTCAAATTCTCAAAGAGAAATTTTCCGTTTCAGTCAGAATGATCTTGTTTCATTGAAGGAAACTTTGGGGATTCTCCACTTTTTTTACCTGATATATTTTCGAAGTCCTATAGAACAACAGTGTGCATGTGCCAGAGTTTATAGAGCCAGCAATAACCCACCATCAAACCACATATCGATTATCATCCTTGCCACATATTGATTATTATTGATATCATACTAAAGTTTATACAGCTTATGCTAGATGGCAGCACATCACTATGAAATTTAAGTGTTCGATCTTTGCAATAAATTCCCAAATCTATGTTAAATATATTAATAATATTAAAATTACCAAACATTTATTAAAAATGGGTGTACACTTGCTTATCACTCCCGAACACTGTTATAACCAGCGATAGAAAAATCATAGACTAAGTAATATACTCTGTGGAGAAAATAGCAGCATCACAATGTTGTCTAACAGTGTCATAATGTTGTGATTTGCATATTTAAATAAATACTTAAAAATTGTCAAATAACGTTATAAAAATTGTAAATCAATGGTAAAGAGAGAAATTTTTGCCTGAACCGGGAATCGAGCCACGAACCTTTAGCTTTCCGTGCTAATGCTCAGACCACCGAGCTAATCCAGGCTTCATTCCCATCCAAGCAAGAATCCTTCCTTTACCTTTACTCTACTGGTCCCACATTCAATTGCAATGAATCATCATTCACAAATACAGGAATTGCCCTGGAGGAACAAAAAGGACTATGGACATCACCAGCAGCTCCAATTAGAAAACACATACCCATAGAAACGACCTTCATAATAAAGAAGACACAACGCGCAGAAACAAAGAATCGAACAAATGGCGCCCAAAGCAGGAAACTAAACACATCACAGCTAACTAAATGTGATGACAAAATACAGGAAGCAATAGAATTACTAACAAATGGCCAGATGGAAAAAGCAGTACTGCTAGCCAACAACATTATACAAAATGCCATCATACCAAACAAGCCAAGAAGGTCCCAACCATGGTTCAACAAAGACTGCTATAAGGAGAGGAAAGAAACACTGCTAGCATTGCACAAGGTTAGAATCGACGGAAGCGAGGAAGACCTAAGACACTATGCAGAAAAAAGAAAGACATACAACTTCTTCTAAAAGAAAAGAAAACGGAGTTCTTAGAGCAAGAAGCCAAGAAAATAGCAGAAGAAGCTAAACAGAACCCCTTCTTGGCATTAAGATATAGAAAACCTGTGGCACAACCAAGACAGATACCCATAACAACATGGGAAAAACACTTCAACAGTATCCTGAATAAAATGCACACCCAGGAAGCCTATACCACCAACACCCAAGATCACAGAAATGAATACACTCTTCAAATAACATCAGAGGAAATCCAGAAGGCACTGATCTCAATGAAAAACAAGAAAGCCCCAGGGCCTGACAACATACAAGCCGAACACTTGAAAGTCGCACAAGACCTATTATTACCCTTCTGGACCCTACTGCTTAATGAATGTATACACACAGGGACGATCACAAATAGTTGGAGAACAGCAAAAATCAAACTGCTGTACAAAGGCAAAGGAGACAGGGAAGACCTAGACTCCTACCGAGGTATCGCATTAGAAAACAACTTATTCAAAATCTTCACAAGGATCTTGGCTCACAGACTAGGTAGAACTTGCTGGATATATACCAGAATGCCAGTTCGGCTTTATGAGAGGAAGGAGCACTCAACATGCAATTAAGTGCCTGATGGATGAGATAGAAACAGCATTACGGAGACCAAAAGGCAAATTCCATGCAGTCTTCATAGACTACAAAAAGGCTTTCGACCTGATAGACCGATGCAAACTAATCACCAAGCTCAAGCATATGATAGGGGAAACTCATCCGCTCAGTAACATAATAGAAAACATCCTGGCATACAACCTCGTCGAAATCGATGATGGAATAGACACATCAAACGCAATCCATCAGACCAATGGTGTCCTACAAGGGGATCCTATGAACCCACTTCTTTTCAATGCAGTAACGTCCGATATCACCGACATACTGAAAAATATGCAGGAAACGACATTGATCAGGTACGCGGATGATATGATACTAGGAAGTCCAAACAAAACAGAATTGCAAGCGGCACTACAGGAACTAGAACAATGGGTCGACAAAACAACACTCACCACCATCAACCCAGAAAAGACAGTCCAACTAACATTTAGAAGAGGAGGAAGAGCCACAGAAGAAGATATCCTAATGCTGAATGACGAACCACTAAAGACAGTTAACAAATTCACATACCTAGGCATGACACTCCAAACAACATTACGATCATTCAACCAACATATACAAGAGAAAACAGCAGCAGCACAAGAGCAATCTACATCATAAAAAATCTAGCCCGACTGTCACTACCCACGGCCATGACATTATTCGATACAACGATATCTCCAATCATAACATACGGCATAGACATTATATGGGAGAAACTGTCACATAGCGATCTCGAAAGGATAGAGAAGGTTAAGGCACGTTTCCTTAAAGTGGTTCTAAGGGTGGGGAAAACAACCCCGTCGAGACTTGTATATGAACTTGCAAGAGAGTCGTTCTATGCAGAAGATCTGAGGATGAAACACCTTCTACCTACTACCGGCCCCTATACAGAACTCGTACACCGAAGCAAATTGAAGAAGAGGGAGATAGACCTTGATTTCTATGCTACGGGAGCCATGATAGAGAGGAATTGGACAAAAGCTAACCAGGACCAGCGACATGTTGTGACACTTTATGCAGTGCACGGTTTTCATCACAAAGTGTGTGAAAACAAGAAGTACCACGACCCAAATGAAAAATGTACATGTGCTTTGTGTGGTCACAGATGCAAACAGTACCACATACAGAAGTGCCCAAAGAACACAAAAACACTGAATGAATATAGCAAAGATTAAATATAATCAATGCCCACTCGGGCGAACCTTTTACTTATTATTATTATTCACAAATACACAATGAATGGCTTCTACCTGAAGAAGACATGAAGGGACTCCACACAGCTATAGCATTATTTATTAAATTAATATTGGGAAGCTAAAGCTATTACTGTGATAGAAATAAGTAAATTAATAAACACGATTAAATTATTGTAAATCAATGGTAAAGAGAAAATTTTTTGTCTGAACCTGCTCGGTGGTCTGAGCATTAGCACGGAAAGCTAAAGGTTCGGGGTTCGATTCCCGGTTTAGGCAAAAATTTTTCTCTTTACCATTGATTTACAATAATTTAATCGTGTTTATTAATTTACTTATTTCTATCATAGTAATAGCTTTAGCTTCTCAATATTAATTTAATAAATAATGCTATAGCTGTGTGGAGTCCTTTCATGTCTTCTTCAGGTAGAAGCCATTCATTGTGTATTTGTGAATGATGATTCATTGCAATTGAATGTGGGACCAGTAGAGTAAAGGTAAAGGAAGGATTCTTGCTTGGATGGGAATGAAGCCTGGATTAGCTCGGTGGTCTGAGCATTAGCACGGAAAGCTAAAGGTTCGGGGTTCGATTCCCGGTTCAGGCAAAAATTTTTCTCTTTACCATTGATTTACAATAATTTAATCGTGTTTATTAATTTACTTATTTCTATCATAGTAATAGCTTTAGCTTCTCAATATTAATTTAATAAGTTATAAAAATTGTTTGAAAAAGTTTACAATATTAAAAAATATTAGTAAATACAGAAGAAAAGCTATAAGTCACAACAATAAACTGAAAATTCATGGGTAAGTCATTCTGGTGAATAGCCATAACTTCTTTCAATGCTGCTAGATGTTTGGAGAGTATAATTTAACTTGGAGAAATTTTTAATTCTAATTGTGGGTCATCAATACACACACCTTTACAATAATTTAAAATGTTGTTAATTTGCGCATTGTTGAAAATCTAAAATTTCCATCTATCTTTTATGTTTGTCCTTTATGGAAATTGTTTCATGGCCTTTTGCTCTCCCCATTTTAAATTGTGTTTTTGACCAGTTCGAAGCTTTCATACTTCTAAAACAGATAGATTTCACAATACCTCCATAACTTTTATATACATCAAATTCTCCAAGAAACTACTGGAAAGCACATCATGAACAATTTTGTTAAAGAATTAAAAATTATTTAAAAAAATCAAAATTCTTATTTCTCTGTTTATAATACAAATTTTAACATTTGCAATTATGGATATCAGAGATGAATTACAAATATATAATATAAACGAGAGAGTACACAGAAATAAATGTAATTGATTTGAACATATATAAAGAATGCCAAATAATTGTTTATCAAAACAGCTGCTTCATTATAAACCTCTAGGCCAAAGAAATGTAGGAAGACCAAAATGTCGTTGGAAAGATGACCTACACCTTCAGCATATAGTGCACCGGAGAGCAGAATGGGCCAACAGGCCCATACCTTGAAGATGATGATGCAATGATGGACAATAATTATCTTTTAAAAAGAAAAATTAATTAAGATCTGAATTGGGTGTTGTACCTGAGATCTCTGTTTTTAATAGAGTAATGAGGTCTCTATATTTTTAATAAAGTAATGAGATTTCTATATTTTAAATAAATCAGCAATGCAAATGCTAATAAGAAAAGTGTTTGCATTAGAATGCCTAAATAGTGTAGTCAGTAGCATGCTAACGTATGAAGTTAGAGGTCTCCAGTTTAAATCTCAATTCAGCAGTTAATTTTTCTTTTAAGAATAATTCTTATTTCTATTGAAATGTGTGTGACAAGGGACAGATAGCTAGCCATACCAGAGTCGTCACTGCATATTTCTTTGTATGAATGACAATAGGCTATATATACCATAATTCATTGTTTTTTTGAAAGGCCACATTATATTGACTGCCAAACTAAAATGTAGTAGTAACTCTTTCTCTGAATTAGCAATTCTCAGGATGTAGAAATTTTAAAATATCACACATTGAACATATTTGCATGTGAGATTATCTGTAAATATAAGTAGAATATGAAATAACCTAAATGTGTAAATATTTTGAACATAAAGCCTCTAAAAGAAATTAGAAACATTAAATTAATTCAACATTATGATTAAAATAGAAGCAAAAAAGAAAAAGCACGTCATATCTGAACCTTAATATTAAGTATAAGTAAAAAAAAAATGTTTTGGTGAATAATTGGGATGTGAAATAAAATTGATTTCATTTCACTGTGTGAGAACCAAAGGAACATAACTGCTTTTTTTTCAATTGATATTTCAGTAGAGAAGAAAGATATTTGTTGTTTATTTTAATATTTCAATAGTATGGTAAAAGCTATTTTTAAAAAATATGGCTGTATTAAATAAAACTTTGGTATACTATTGAAATTTGTAAAAAAGTGCCAAAAATTTTTCTTTTTCTCTCCTGTAAAATTAATACAAAGGACTAAGACATTAGAATGAGTTCAGAATCTTGAGTGTGTCACAATAATTTTCATCTTAATTTTGAGCAAAAAAATGTGACCTTTATAAACAAAAAATGTGGATTACTTTTATTTAGAAAATGTGAATTGTTTGTAAAACATATGGCCACTTAAACTTTGATAAATTTGATAACAAGAATTACAATAGATATGTATGCAAATACATACAGGATGATTCAAAAGTCTCTTGACATTTTCGTCAAACCAATGTTTTATGCCAAACTTGTTATTACATATGGAAAGTAATGATAAACTCAATACATTTTAAAGTAGTGGGCCTCTAGGTCATGCCACAGACTCCATCTTTTTTATGTACAGCGAAACACTTTTGCCAGCAGAGCTGGTGTGAGATTGCAGCTACTGCTGCAGCCATTCAGTTTCTCAATTGCTGTAAGGTGTTGATCTTCACTTCATACACTTTGGACTTAACGAAAACCCAAACAAAGAAGTCTAGTGGTGTCAGGTCTGGAGACCTGGCCATCCAAATTCTCAGTGAACAACGACCGATCCATCTACCATGGAAAACGTCATTGAGGTGGTCACAAACATTCATGGCCAAATGGTGTAGTGTACCATCTTGCTGGAAAACCACAGTATCTTGTACATCATCCTATGCCTGCTGTAGTTCTAGGTATTGTTCTAACATGTCAAGATAGTTACTTCCAGTTACTGTTGTTTCTGCAAACATGAACGGCCCGTAATTTTTGTTTTTGTTATTCCCAGCCACACATTTACCTTTGGTGTGTCTCTCTGAAACTCTTGTCTGGTGTTTGGCTGTTCGCCTGTCCAAATTCTACAATTATGCCTATTGACATGTCCACATGTGTGGAATGTTGCCTCATCACTGAACAATATATGTTCCATGAGTCTTCATTTTCAATGGCATTTAACAGGTCATCACACATAGCTTGTCGAGATACATAGTCTTCTGGTTTAAGCTTGTGCATTATCTGGATGTGATAAGGGCATTTGTTCAGTTTGAAGCGCAAGGTGCGCCATACAGTGCTTTGGGACATACCCAACTATCTGCTGAGTCTTGAGGTTGATACACCGGTACTTCGCATATGGCATCTTGTATGGGTTGCATATCTTCTGGTGTTGTAACCGGCCTCCCTCTACGTGCCTCATCAGCAATAGATCCCGTCCATTTCATTTTCATTACCAGATCTCTAATAGCTTGCTTGCTGGGACCTGGTTTTCTGAACTTTCTAGTGAATTCTTCTTGGACCTGCTCGCACATCAATCCTCGAATACGTGCGAAAACAACAGCTAATCTTTCTTCTATTGTTAGCATAGTTTCCAATTACATATAACAAAAATACATAAATTAACAATATGAGGAAAATGTCGAGAGACTTTTGAATCACCCTGTATATAAATGAAGAGAAGCTTATTCTTATCCACCAATGGAACTTAGAGAAAAAGCTTAAGGCTCAAATCTATGAACGCATTAGACCGTAAAAGTTGTTCTCTGCCTGTACTCTGCTGAGAAAATTGCATCCAAATACGTTTTTGTGTACTCAAAAATCTGTTCATGCGATAATAATTGTTGAAATTTCTAAGCTACTTGGCGAGGTGACTTAGCAAAGAAACTAATGGTGAGCAACCCAATGGGAACCGATGGTAACTGATGTAGTTTGAAACCTTGCCGCGTACATTGCTGCTTTATCCAAGATGTCGGACCTTGAAGACTTCGATCATGTTTTTGGTATACGCGGAGAAGAGGAATTTGGTAGAGTCTACCAAAGAATTCAACTGGAAGAACAGGAGAATCGGCGTAATATTGCACAATGCAGACATTGCCGTATACGGTATTATTTGCGGGATGCAAGCGTAAATGCATTCCTCTAACAGACGAAAAAAATGGAAGTGGTTTTATCGCTGAGAATTCTGGGTAATTTCTTGCCAATATTACAAAAATGACAACTTTCATGCATGACCAGTTAGTGGGTTGCTAATTCGATCTTTGCACATGCTCACGGAAAGTCAGCTCACCAGTAATTGGAAGTAATTTGAGTAGAGACTAATGTATTTGCATGTGGCCCTAAAAATTGTCTTAGTGAAAATGTTCCTAATTCTGTAATAGACCACGTTCACCAGGAATAATAACTGATGCTGGTCTTTCCCTACATTTAAGGATGTTCCATATGGTCACATTGCAACTGTTCAGTTACTTATGAGCTCTGTTTATGTTTGTGTTGATGTATGTCTTAGTTGGGAGCAAAGATTGTGGCTTACCATGACACCACTAAAGTTTACATTACAACAAAGGTTTTATTTTGTCTTAAAAAATAAACCTTAAATAAAAAATTGGTATAAATTTCATAATGTAGGATAACTCTCGAACACCACAAATTAGAATATTGATTGAACTACCTAAATCATAATGTTATTATATCCCCCTTTACAATCAACATATTTAAGGGAAATCAATGTAAAAATAGTAAATATTCATGAGTATATCCTAAAGAATGGTACTTGATAACAAAAGAATTGTGGATCAGAGCAACTATGTTTTGCAATGAAATTTCATGGTGTTGCCATTCTACATAGGACAACTATATTAAACCTTATAACAATTTTTAAATAATGGATTATTTCTGAATAAATGAGGAAAGAGAATTTAAAAAAAAAAATGTGATGGAAAGTAACACTGAGGTAATTTACAATTTATGTAATGAATCAAAGAAATGTTTTCACATCTCACATCATAAAACTGTAATTTTCACAGGACCAGTTTCTAGAGCCATCACTCCTATCCTCACCAAAAAGTCTGGCAGAGTTTTGACTGAGGATAGGAGCGATAGTGCCACAAACTGGTCCTGTGAAAATAATCAAGTTCTATGAGGGGAAATGTAAAAAGATATAATTCATTATAAAGTGGGAGAAACTCGGTTTTTTCATAAATTTATCATAAGTAATGCCACGAGTGATTTCCAATTTATCTACAGAATTTGGAAATCAAGAGTGGCATTTGTTAGGACTATTTAACAAATAAAATTAAGCTCTTTACTAAAAAATAATTGAGTATAGTTACCAGTGTTTTAAAATATTTATATAGTTAATGTAAATGGAGATGTTTCAAAACAAATTAGAAATGTGAGGTTATGTATATTCACTGCAACTCAATCATATTTATTGCCAAATAGGATCGCAATATTGTAAGAATGCACTCTAGTGGAGAAATAATGAAACACATCAAACTATTATAATCAACATTATAGGTTAATCATTTATATTTTGAATAAACAACTCAGTAAAATCACTGAATCTATTCATTATTTGCTATATTCAATGTATTTGTTGGAGAAAAATAATGGTCTAACCTGTTCAGAATATTAAAAAAGGAGGAGCTTTCTTTATCACAAAGCAGGAGCTGATAAAGAGCGAGGTGAAACATGACTGTCATTGTTGTAAAACAGAATTCATTAAAACATGATTGGTCATTGACTACCATTTGCGACATGAGTTAAATAGTCATGGGAAATAACATTGAGGCTTTCAAGTTAATAAATAATCACAAATATCTTACCTCATATACTCTGTTCTTCACATGGCAGTTTAGTAGATGAAGGTGAAGAGGAAAATTCAACAGTCTTAAAGATGGCTGATGATAGGAAAGGAGTTTCCTGAAACCCATCCTGTACTTTGAAAAACAGAGTATATGAAGGTAAGACATTCATTATTCAATTTATGACAATAGTGAATGAATGCATGAATTTTACAGCCTACAGAAAGTGAGTGTCATGAATTTTTGTTAACTGGTTTTTACAAAGTGCCATGGATGGTATTGTGGATCCTAAATTTATTATTTTAGATTAAGCATGGTTGTACTTATATGACCATATTATAATACAAAACAGTAGCTACTGGAGTATAGAAATTCATCTCATTTTGAAGGACTTCATATCTTTACAAGCTTAGAGAATAAATAAGTTGGTCTGCTGTCATCTTACCTCATATTTCATCCTATGATGGCAGACCAACTTATTCCTCATAATGTTACTTCCTATTGTATTTTCATAATGTTAGAGAAATTATTGAAACCTTACACAAATGGTTAAGGTGTCATTTTAAAACAAAGCACACATTTTTGACTCACTTAATTTCATAGTACCATATTCAGATACTAGAGTAATTGCAGTCAAAATTATTTTGTTATTTTATAAAATGTGTATAGTTTGGGATTCATATTGTATTCTGTTAATAAAATTATTTTTGGTAACTTGATAGAAGCTATACCAATTGCATTAAGTAGCCTTATTCATGAAACTCCTTTATGTGGTGAGGAAGTTCACAAATGGTTCATTGCACTGTATTTGCAGACTGCATTTCACGAAACCAGAGGATATACTTAGTCCTGGTGCACAGTGTATTAATAGCCTTTAATTTTATTTATAAACTCAGGTGTACTTATTGGAGAAAGACTTAATGAGATAAGAGAAAGGTTAGAACATTCTCTTTGAAAAACTCTTCCCATCTCTCCTAAGAAATAGTGTTTCAGAAACTGCAGCATTTAGGGCCACTAAGCCCTGTAACAAGCCTTTATAGTTAGGTTTCCTATATATACTTTAAAAGTTAAAAATTGTTAAATATCTTAAACGTCTAACTTGAAACTTAGCTAGAAAGGCACTGATTCTTCATTGCAAGTTCCATAGCTTTGCACCAAACCTAGATCACTCAGATTAACCAACTGGCACTATTGAACCCATAGGTTCATGGCCGCTCTTCATACATTCCTATCCTGAGCTAATGTTTTCCAATCATTCATATTATATGCTAGATTATGAATTATCTTGGCATTTGAATATAATTTTATCAGACTTCCTGTATCAAACATTTCTCTTATCAGAGATTGCTGTATCTGTAATTGTTGTTATTCTGAGCATTTAAAGGAGTAATGTGATGTTTTAATATTGGTGATTGAGAGGTAAGTGAATAGTTGTGATTTTGGAAACCTCTGCTTGCATTGTATGATATCAGAGCCTGCTAAAGTTTAATTTCTAATTTAAGTTTTCCAACTCATGTACCGGTAAGTATTCCATTTATTGGTAATAGAAAAATCATTTGAGCGACTATTCATGTGGTGAGATGCTGTAATTATGTATTTATAAAAAAATAAGTGAGCATGCAATTACTCCAGATGTTATTTTTATTTCATTCTTGGAGATACTCTTAACGTAATACATTGCTTCTAGAATCTTGGTTCTGTATCTTTAAAATTAAATAACATAATGAATCAGTGATATTCTACAACACTTGGCAAGCACAACACACTTTATTAGAGGAGGATCCTCTCAACTATTAGAGATGTTAGATGTTAGAATTTCATACATCTCTAAAGGGGAAACATGATTTTGTAATTGTAAATGTACATGGTCCTATAGAAGGTAATAGCAAGATAGAGGACAAGTATAAGCAACAATACATTTTTCTATTGTTTATTTTTTATTATTTCACTCACCTCATACTTCATAATTCCTAGCAGTCCCAGGGTTTCTTCACATCATTTGTGACATTCTCAATGCCGTGTCACGTTCACAAATGATGTGAAGAAACCCTGCTAGGTCTGCTAGGAATTATGAAGTATGAGGTGAGTGAAATAATAAAAAATAAACAATATTAAAAAACCTCATAGTGTTATTTCCTATCTACATAACTTAATACATTTTTCATTTGAATTTTGAATAAAAATGTGTGGGCTATTCACACAAGAGAGGATTACATTTTCTTTAGAAAATGTGAATTGTTTGTAAAGCATTCAGCCTCTAAAACTTTGATAAATTTGAAAACAAGAATTACATTTAGATAATTAAGCAAATATGTCTGTAAATGCAGAATATTTTACTTTTGTCCATCAACAAAACTTCACCAGAAAAAACTTTACAACTTTGCTTGTAAAATAGTCATAGTGGAAATATTCCTAATTCTTTGCTTGTACTATGAACAGTATATATAATTTATTCTAAAATATCTTTTTGGGATTCTTGCAATGTTGTCTTCTCGACATTTCATGATCTTCTTTGAGGTATGAACCCATTAGCTTGATTTAGCTTACTTTTCCTTCTATAATTATTAATTACATGTTGGTGTATGATGCACAAGAATTTTTTATATTCTTGGGAATAGTTTAATCTTCAGGAGATTTTGCTTGTGTAAATTTTCATAGTAAACTGCTAACTAGTTTATATAACATTCTCTATGGCAATTAGCCAAAATGTTAGTAATAAGTGATGACATGGATCATGGTAATAAAATTTAATTCAGTATTTGACTTAATGCTGAAGCAGGTAGTGAAAACTTAGGTTTGTAGACCCTGAAATTTCATCCTGATGCTTCCTGAATATGCCACCTTCTGAATCAATTTGCTAGGATTGAAGAATATTATCAACGAACTTAGTAAGGAACAGCGAGAAGTTGTGGATATTTTTTTGGCTTTATTTTCTAATCAAGATTGAGATTTCAATGTCTCCTGAATATGCTACCATCTGAATCAGTTTGCTAGGACTGAAGAATATTATCAGGGAACGTAGTAAGAAATGACTAGAAGTTGCAGATATTTTTGTCTTTATTTCTAGTAAAGGTTGAGACTTATTTACTTTCATTTAAATTCATATCATTGACATGACGGTCCTTTTAGTTTGACCTTAGCCTCCCTCATAACTATCCATTCTCTTCGGTCAGTGGCCTTATTTCTCCAATTTGTTATACCAATCTTTGTAGGTCTGCCTGTACATCATCCATTCATTGTAACCTAGGCCTCCCAACTTTTCTCCTTCCATCCAACTTAGCATTTGATATCATCTTGGATAAACGTGTCTCGTTCATTCTGCAAATATGGCCCAACCATTCGATACGTCTAACTTTAATATCTACAACTATATCGTTATCTTTGTATAGGTCATATATTTAATTCTTATGTATACCTGAAATATTTCATATTGTAGCTACAAATCCAAATCTGGGTGTTGACATGAGATTTAAAAAAATTATTAATTGCAGCACAAGTTATAAAAGTAGAACTGAAAAGAAGCAATAGTCAAATTTATGCTGAAGAAGAAATTTTTGCCTGAACCAGATTTAAAACAAAGTTCTCCAGCTTTACGAACAGGTGCTCTAAAATCTTGAGCTACTTGGACAAATTCTGTCCTGACAAATGTTTCTCTTATAATCACACATCCCAGGAGCAGTGATATTTCATTCACAATGCAATTGGGTTGCTTCTGAATCAAGACAACATTATGATGGGATTTTTTTTACACTAATTTAAGTTATAAGCACTTTTATGATGTTACTTAAGAATTTATTTAGACTATTTAACTCATGCCCCAAATGGAAGTCAATGACCAATCACGTTTCAATGATTTCTGTTTTACAACCAATCAGAGTTGTGTTTCACGAAATATTTATCAGTGTTATAATTACCATATTAAAGAAAGCTCCTCCTTTTTAATATTCTGAACAGTTAAACAAAAGAAGCAGATGAAGCGTACCTATTGTTTCTCATTTGTTTTCAAACATCGCCGTTTACATTAAATATATACATATTTTAAAATAACTATAGTCAAATATTGATTTGTGAGTAAACAGCTTAATTTTATTCGTTAAATAGTCCTAACAAATACCACTCTTGATTTCCAAATTCTCTAGATAAATTCACTCCTCACTTCGTGAGTCGTGAATTTATTGATAATTTGGAAATCACTCGTGGCATTACTTATGATAATTTAATTTACACATTAACATCATTGTCAAATTTTTTTATAATATAACTACCTGGATCTTTAACTGTACAATCAATGTGCAGTCAGCACAAGAGAGAATGTGTGACAAGATGAGCCTTTAGGTATATATTTTTTTATACTTTGATGTCTTATGAAATTATTAAAAAGCATGTAGTAATAAGATACATATATTTAATAGGAGTTCAGATATTCATGACTCACCTCATATTTGTATATTTATTGAAGACCAAGGTTTCGATGCGTTATGCATTATCAATTTCAACTGAAATCCAAATATGAGGTTAAATTATATTTGAAGAGAAAAATTTTTTTTTTTCGCCTAGACCGGGACTCGAACCCGGAACCCTTGGCTTTCCGGGCCAAGTGCTCTACCAACTGAGCTACCGAGGCGAGTTACGATCTAGATGCAAATTTTTCTCTTATGTACGTTGTAATTCCCTCGTGCCAAATGCTTGAAACCATAGCTTCTATCTTTGCAAATGGCGGCTTCTTAGTTAAGAAGACATTTATTGGGAATTTAACACTACTTTATAGCCAGTAGGACTTCTATTGACGATTAAGGTTAAGTCGTGAATATTCCAACTCCTATTAATTAAAAACAAACTTCAGCGCCACTTCCTTGAAATATTAAAGGAATGTATAGTGACCCGGGTCAATGAATTAACTTTACCTAGGCCTAAATTATTTAAATTTGTGGAAGACTGATCCAACATAATAGTACAGTTTTTACAATATATTGTACTTCTTTTGTGAAAATTTATAATTTGGACCTATTGGTGTAACAATTTTTGCAATAAATTTATATTCTTTATTGATAACTTATCTGATTTTCTAAGTTGTATACTTAATATTATCAGTGTTATTTGTCCTGTGTTATAAATAATCTGAAATTGGAGCTTTGTTGTAAAAGTTATCTTTCTTTAAGGAAATATGTGATAAGACTCCAGAAATCTACTGTTAGTCTCTTGCAGAAAAGTGAAATTAGTGGTTTACCTTTACCTTATCAATCCATTGAAAAGTAAGTTATGCCATGAATTTTAGGAGACGAACCCTTGATTAAAACAAAGATTTATTCAGTTTTGTATAGGTTTAGAGGGAAAAATATGTCTTTACATGAATAAAAAAACAAATTTTATTAGATTTAGAGAGAAAATGTTGGTCTTTATGTAAATAAAAATGTACATAAATGTTAATTTGCTTTTTGACTTAGGTGTTAAGACATCAATTCTATGGATTTTGCTAGCTCAGCTGTAATCAAATAATTGTTTATTTTAAGTTGTTTGCTCTTGAGAGTTTGACTCTGTATGCTTCATGTTTGTGATCGGGAAAAAATATCAAATTGCTATATTGCAGTAATAAAATTAGTTTGATATAAAAACAAATTAAGGCAACATAATAAAAACTTCATTTCAAATAACTTTTTTTTTGTAGGTATAGAAACATTGTAATACAGCATTAGTCTCTTATATAGTCTGACAACTTCTTCCTTTAATAGTTGCATAATCACTGTTTAATACTATTTCTGTTTTGTTTGTTTTCTATAATGCTTACTGCTATTCATTTTTTTTTTACTTATCACTGTTTTCCCAATCCCTCCAATGTGTTTTGGAATGGTATATTTTATAAATTTTTTGGCAGTGTGAGTTTCTGATGCTTTGTTCTATTTTGTGTAGGTTAGGTGAATCATGGTATCAACAACTGTGAAAGAAAATGGTGTTCATAGTGAGGAGGTCCTTGGCCTTCCTCCAGGTCATTACAGTCTTGTTGGATGGGACTTGGATACTACAGGTCGACGACTGATTGATGAGATTTGCCAGATTTCGGCTTATTCGCCAGCAATGAACTTTTCTCAGTACGTGATGCCATTTCGTGATTTGAATCCTGCAGCTCGTCGCAGACACAACATCAGAGTAGTAACTGTTGGTCGTTACCGCATGCTTAAGGATTCCAAGACTGGAAAGGTTAGCTCTGCTTTATCCTTTATCATTTCCAGAAATGCTTTCATTTGTACCTGCTATTTATTTATTTATTTATTTTACCTGATGTTGGCCGTGGTGGACTAGTGGTTATGCTCCTTGCCTCTGGTCCCGAGGGTCGCGGGTTCAAACCCGGCCGGGGTCGATGGATTTTTTAGGATGGAAAAATCCAAGGAGCAAGTCCTCTGGGACGGACTTTAAGCCATGGGTCCCGAGTCTGAAGATTTTCAGGCTCGTAAAAAATCCTTAAGCCTGAATGAAAAGGCCTCTAAGCAAAATTTACCGAATTTTCCCGTCCTAGTACTATCTTGGTTTCCTAGATGTCAGTATGAGGCGGAACGCTGACCACGGACCACTAAAAATGACATCTATACGAAAACAAGTGTAACTAAATTAGAATGGTTCAAATTCTTCCCTGTAGGGGGAGAGCGCCTAAATCTCTGTAAAGGGAAAACATGGGCTTACAATTATAATACAATTTTACCTGATGCAGTTAAGACCATAAGGTCTTCTCTTCCACTTCACCAGGGTTAGATTATACATGTAATAACAATTATGAATTATCTACAACTTGGTTAATAATACATAGTAGACATAGGCTTCATAATATATAGTTGACAGGGAAATAACAAAAATATGTTGTTGTTGTTGTTGTTGTTTTCAAATGCTGGGCCTTGGCACCAAAGCCATTAGCGTTCTTGCTCTCCAATATTTCTCTATTGTGGATCCAACAGGTAATACTTCACAGGTTTTGTAGGTGTTCTTCATTCATTTCTTCGTCTTTATTGCATAGAGGACAATTTGGATTCGTGTAGATTCCTATTTTATATAAATGTTAAAGGAATTGATAACCTATAATTTGATTAAATAATTGGCTTGGTAAAGAAAGTGTTAAATATAAAAGAATAATAAAAAATATATCTGGAACATGGTTATATATTCTATTGTCTAAGGAAATATTTAATAAACTTTTTTTTTGAACGCTTTTGAGTAAGACAGTCCTTGATATAATAAGGGAGGAATTAGAGTCAGATGCTGAAACAAGGAAGAATGAGGATTAGTGAGATATTAGCTGTAGAGGTACAGCTAGAGTTATATTTTCTTTTGAACTTGTGTTCAAGTTATGGTGGGAAGATGGTGAATGGAAGTGAGTAGAAACATAAAGGGGTGATTAGATGAATAAAGTATTTTATAAGAAGTAGAGGCAGTGTATCTTTTACCTGTTTTCCAATCCGAGCCAAGTCAATATTTCAAATGCTGGAGTATATGTGATCTGATATACGGAGGTTGCATATGTAACGTGCACAAGCATTATGAACTCATTGCAGTCTTTGTCCAAATGGATATTCATGTTGGTTAAGAGTAAGTCACAATAACTGAAATGTGGCATAATCAAAGTTCAGACAAGCACTTTTTTCAATGAAAAAAGAAAGGAAATTTTTTCAAACTTTTAGGGAATGAAAGATCAAATATATATTTTTTTTACAGGTTCTCATGAACCTAGCTACTCAACAGTTCAAATTACAGTGAACTTCGATTATCGTAGAGTTGTTAACACTTTGAGTCTGGCAGTAGGACTAGTAATTGTTAATTATTAAGAAATTTACTGTCTCTTTATTTTGAATTGGAGATTACTGCATTGGGAGATCTGAAAATAAAAGATTGATATGGGAAAATAAGTGCAAATGCCTATAAAAATAATATAAATTGGCAAATTTATATACATATATTCAAGAAATACCTAATTTATTATAAATGTCTTTTGACAATCTTAATTTACAGTACACGAAACTATTTCATGAAATAATAGTTCATTTTCTCTTGGCTGTTAGCACCTTTCATTTTCAAATTAAACAGTAAGATTTCAATATAAACAATATTCAACTAATTATTATGATATCATATTTGAAGAGAAAAATTATATGCTCAGACTGGAGCTTGAACCCAGAACCTTTGGCTTTCTAGGCCAAGACTCTACCAACTGAGCTATCTGAGCAAGTTCCAATCTAAATGCAAGTTTTTCTCTTATATATGCTGTTAGTTCCTGTGCATCAAATGCTATGAAACCTTTGCTTTTTTCTTGCAAATGGGAATTTTACATTATACAGCAAACTCTCGATTATCCATGCGCGTATTATCCACTTTATGGATTATCTGGACATGGGTCTTCCTACTGTATTTTTAAAAATGAAGATAAATACTCTACTGTATTTTTTATTGTAATGAAAAAAAGTGTGCTGCAGTGAACTACGTTTAGAAACTCGCATAATAAAGATAACTCCACTCATAACCCCCTCCCCTGACATGTCTAACGGTACCCACGGCATATTTTGAGGAGGAAGGGCTACCTGTTAAAGCTGTCCTACTTCAGACAATGCTCCCTGCTACCCAAGTTCAAGTGAGCTTATATCTGATGATGGTTAGATTATGAAATATCTGCACCATGTGTCACATCTCTGATTCAACCCATGGACCAAGGTGCGATTGCTAGTATTAAAGAACATTATCGCACCAACCTTGTATGAAGCCTAATACACGAGGGAACTGATGTCACATTTTAGAAATCTTTAAATATGTTAGAGCCATTTATGGAATTTGTAGGGCGTGGGAAAAAGAAGTGAAACCAATCACAATAGCACAATCATGGAATAAACACATGCCGCCTAAGAATGAATGAGACATTGCAGTATTACTTCCGAAGACTGTGACAATGCTACAAATATAGCTCACTTGTTGAAAGAAGTTGCAGGCTGTGAAAATATGGATGAAGAAAATGTGACTGAGTAGTTGCTGAGTGACATGTGTGAACCCAGCTTCGAAACATTGAATGATGCAGCTATTGTCAACAAAGTGCGAGGAGAAGGGGAAGGAGAAGTAAAAATGAAAATATGACATTTGAAAGCAAAATTAGCCACACAGAAACATCAAAATATATAGACATCTTTTATAATATATGGGACAAAAATGAATTTGATTACGTTGATGTCTTAAATGTTAGGAAAATATCGGACTTCATGGTGTAAAACACATGGTTTCAACAGAGATTTGTGGTTCCTAGACACACATTTTGTTTTAAGTACAAAAGTTTTCGAATTACAGGACTGTAATAAGTACTGTATTGCATGTTTGTTAGAATAACTTAGTTGGATTATCCGTTTTTTTTATTTTCCGTGCATATCTTGGTCCCAATTAACACGGATAATCGGGAGTTTGCTGTAAAGCCAGAACGGCTTCTTTCGATGATTTTTATTAATCATTTCATACATCTCAATGATGAATACATCATATTTGAAGAGAAAAATTATATGTTACGTTCAGACTGGGGCTTGAATCCAGGACCTTTGGCTTTCTAGGCCAAGACTCTACCGGCTGAGCTATCTAAGCAAGTTCCAATCTAAACGCAAATTTATCTTTGACTAGAGTCAAAATATGTAACTCATAATAATTAAAAGAAACCTCATAGTGTTATTTCCTACAAATATTAAATATTCAACTAGTCTTTCTCAGTGATGTTGTGAGATTGTATGAATCTTCTCCTAGACTCAAGTCCTTTTAGCGCTTCTACAAAACTTGGCACTGGTTCAGGCTGAATTTCATCAACACCACCACTGCCTCCTACTTCATTCATGGAATTTACAATTATCACTGCCTCACATTTCATCCACAGACTACCAGTATGCCACATATTGCAGGCTCCTGATCCACAGACACACAATTTCTAAAATCAACCCACATCAGACAATTCATTACTGCCTGCATAGCCACATTTTGCAAAAAAAAATTGAATTATTGATTGGGTCGCTTGTTGCAAAGACGAAACAATGAAGTGAATGGCTTGTAGGACTTTGATTTTCTATTTAACCTCCTCTTCTACGTTCATTAAGCATACAAGTTGTTTTCTATAGGCTTGCTTGAAGTTCTTTATAATTCCCAAAATCAAGAGGCTTTATAACACTGATGCATCTGGTAGGGTAAAACACCACCTTTATATTCTTCAAAGACAGTGTGTCCAGAGAATGTGCAACACAGTTGTCAATAAAAAAGCAGGATTTTTCTACCTTGAGCATAAAATGAGTTGGGTGCATTAAGAATGCATCTGAAAATCTGACATCATCCCTCTTTTGAGTTGGAATAATAGTTCATAGATAGTGTTATTTACATTTTTGAAGCAGGTGCTTTTGCAAATTTATGAATAATGACAGGTACTAGTTTGTCTAATGTCACTTTTGTGCACAGTAACACAAGTCTCTCCTTTGCACTTCTTCCTCCATGGCATGACTCTATTTTTAATGCTTAGAGTCCAGTCTGAAAGACAGTTGAAACATAGGCCATCTCATCTCCATTATAGATGTCACAAGCCTTGTATCCCTTCAGCAGCTCTGGCAGTTTCTCAAACCAGAGATCTGTGGAGTTGGCATCCACTGCAGCAATTTCTCCTGTCAATTTTTTAAAAAAATCAGACCATGATGCTGTTGGAAAAAGGAGATCCAATCATTGGAAGCCGAAAAGTTTTCAATTCCTATTGTTGCTGCAATTCTTCCTTAGGATTGCTCCCATCTATAGGAATGCCGATGCTCATACCTGCAGGTACCAGGAAAGTGGAATACTTTCAGGTCACTAAGTTGATTCTTTTCCTGTCTTCTTTTTTCTGATGTACCATGCTTATTTATCTGCTCTCTGAATTTCCCTTTCTTTGCAATTATTAAATAAGGGTTGACGATGGTAAGCATAGGGGCTTTACTATATCAACTCTTTTCTCTGTTGGATTTTTCTCTACTTCTTGTATGATGCAAAGTCTTTCTTCTTATGTATGAACTTGTTTAGCAGGATGTTGCTAAAAATCTGATTAAAATGTACTGAAGAGTAGAAAATATTACTTAAATGTAAGAGTGGAAAATTCAATGAAAGTATAGACTGTAGGATTGACAACAATGTTTTGGTAAAAACAGAATGGATCAGTCAGTGATCCCCAGATTCCATTGTCTAGTCAGGTATAGTATGACCACTTATCCCAATGTGGTCTACTGAATCATTGGAATGAAATTGAAAATAGATGCAGTAATGCCATCTATCATATACGGAACCCAGAGTACAAAATATGCAATGACTTGGTATAAATGTAACACAAAGGTCTTGTAAAAACATAAAATACATATATAAAAATTCTTAAAATATTTCGGGACACATTACCTGTTAAAATATCTGAATCCACAGTATGTATAACCAAATAATTAAACTATTAAATTTATATTTTACTAGAGAATGCAAGGAATGAAATTGACTATATGTTTTAGGAGAAAAAAAAATGTAATGTGTGTTAGAGAACTGGGAAAAAACAAAGTAAACTTAAGGTTTATTCATTCATTCTTTATTACATGTATCCAGTCATAGCTGATGACACGAATCCATTTCATACTTATGATTAAGTTGCAGTGGGGCTGCATTTATGTACATGCAGCTTATGTGGACATCTCTCCATCAAGGTGAGTGCCCACGAGGTTAAAAGAAAGAGATATAGGGAAGATAGAAATGAACCCTTCTGCCTCGAATACTCTAATACCATCAGGGTCGAAGAAAACAAGAGGTCAGGCAAGGGAGACTGGATAGGAAAGTAAAAAGAGAGATCTGGTACTAGAAAAGAAAGAAATACAAGATTGGTCTATAACCCACTAAGCTGACCAGTGCTAATTGGTAGATAGCCCATCCCTTTAGTTCATACAGCAAACTCCTGATTATCCATGTTAATTGGGACCAAGATATGCACAGAAAATAAAAAAAAACACAGATAATTCAATTAAGTTATTCGGCACCATGGATGTTAATCAGAAATGTATTTACCCACTGTAACACTACTTAAATGCAACAAATATTCATAAAATGTTATATTAAATGTATTTAGGTGCGAGTCGTAACTATCATTATTTTATTTTACTCGTAAATATGAAAAAAAAAAATTGGGACTTTCCAGGTCATGACCGCTCTAGTTACGACAGTTATTCAAAATGGCCACCATAACCAGCGACAACTACTTATAACCACCGATATCCCACACACTTATAACCAGCGATGATGAATAATCAGTGATTCCCACACTAGTAACCACCGATATCCACATTAGTTACCACCGATATACACACTTATAACCAGTGATAACAAATCATCGATGACCACACCTAGTAACCACTGATAAACCCACTGCCACAGCATATCTGTGGTTTCAAACTGTAACAACAAACTTTCACTGACTCCATAATGGAAATTTCAGAAATTGTATTGTATTCTCAGAATGTTGGTTGGTACCGTTAAACACATCAGGGGAGGGGGTTGTGAGTGAAGGTTACTCTATTGTGCTAGTTTCTAAGCGCAGTTCACAGTAGAACGTTAAAAATAAATAATTTTTTCATAACAATACAAAATACAGTATTTTTAAAAAATACAGTAAAAAGAGTCCTGCCTGGATAATCTGCAAATCAGATAATACGTGCAAGGATAATCGGGAGTTTGCTGTATTGCATAAACAATATGTTAACAGCTGCACCATGAGGAGGTAGGAGGGATTGTCCAGGTTGATTCTTGTAAGCTTTCAATCTAGAAAGAATTAAGAGGGTCTCCTCCCAATCATCATCATCAACAATCACGGATTAAGCCCATGTGGCTTGTTCCAGTCTCATAGATTCTCATTCAAAAGTTGGATCCATCTCTTCTTCGGTCTACCAACATTCCTGCATTCTTTTGGTTTGTATTTAAGTATAATTTTGGGAATGCGATCATCTTCCATTCTTTGAACATGTTCTTCCCATTTTTTCTAGATTCTTTTATTCTATCTAAGAGTTTAAAGATATTTAGCTCATTTCTAATATCTTCACTTCTTCTCTTATCTAGAAGTTTGCAACCAGCCACACTTCTCAAAAATCTCATATCAGCTGCTTCTATGATCTTCTCTTCTCTTTTAGTTAAAACCCAAAATTCACTACCATACAATAGTAAGGGGACTGCCACTACTTTATAAAATTTTAGTTTTGTTTCTTTTCTTGTGCTTTTAAATATCCTTTTGATTGTTCCACATATATAATTAAATTTATTAAGTTTGTTAAATAGGTCTTCATTTTTTAAATAGGAGATTTCATAACCCAGGTATTTAAAATAGTTCACTTGTTCAATGGGTTTCCCCTCCAGAATTATTTTAGCTCTTACGGTATCTGATCCCTTAAAAGCTAGGATTTTCGTTTTACTTATTGATATTTTGAAATTATATTTTTGTATAATGTTATTTAACTGAAAGAACGATTTCTGTAGACCATCTTCTGAACTAGATATTAGAACTTGGTCGTCTGCAAAAAGTAAGGCATCTAACATCTTATTTCTTATTTTGAAATGTGAGTCCAAATTTATCTGCCAATTATATATGATATCGTCAATATAAATAATAAAAAGGAAGGATGAAAGTGGACATCCCTGTCTTATACCTCTATTTATTGTTACTGTTATATTGTTTTTATTTTTGCCTCCAGTTTCTATTGTTATTTTATTTTCTACATATAGACTTTTTATTGCAGTTATTAGGTGCTGAGGTACTCCTTTCCCTTTCATTATATTCCACAATTTATTTCTGTTAACTGTGTGAAATGCCTTTCCAAGATCTATGAATGCCATAAAAGTTGGTAGATTATATTCTCTATGTTTCTCCTCCCAGTTAAAAACAAAATTACAGCCTAAACTTAAGGTTTAGTGAACCTTAAATTTATTATATATGTTTACTTGAACAAATCATGCAAATGAAAAATGCAAGTTTCTGTGATATTTACTTATTGTTGCAGGTATTAAAAACAAAAAGCGAAATTTCTGCACTATCAGACTTCATTCAGTGGCTAGAAAATATAAAAGGTGACACATTAGATGGTGTGATTCTCATCAGTCATGAGCCTCGAAAGGTGGCAGCTCCTCTTCTTCTGGAATCATTACGCAAGTACAATCTTCTGGAACGATTTTCTGCAGTAGTTAAAGGATTTGCTAATGGATATGCCATTGCAGAGGTCAAATGTGCCAAAACTGTACGTTCCTTCTCACTGCGTACCTTGTCACGTGTATTGCTTGATAAGGATGAAGAGTTAGACAATGCTGCCGATAGAGCACGTCTTGCTTATCAGGTAATTTATAATGTTTATAGATAATAATGGACACTGGAACAACAATATCATTCAATTAATGGTAGTATTAAATGGAATGACAATATTATCCAAATAAATTAGGACCAATTCAAGTTTGGATATTTAAAAGTTCAAATAACTGAACATAAAATTGGCAGAATGCATAAAATACCATTGAGATTAAATTCTTCAAATTAAAAAATGAAAGAAAAAGTTTACATCAATTGTAATCAACGGTAAAGAGATTAATTTATTCATAAATTAATGAGTCATTTTTACATCTTATCTCATAGTTTATATTTCAGAAAACAAACTATGAGGTAAGATGTAAAAATGACTAATTAATTTACGAATTAATAACCTCATAATGTTATTTTCCATATTTAACTTTGAAAAAAATATTTATGCCTGAACTGGGAATCAAACCCCAAACTTTCAGCTTTACATGCTGATGTTCTGACTACTGAACTAATTCATGCTTTGCTCTCATCAAATGCAAATTCTCCTTTTACCTTATTCTCTTGACCTCACATCCAATTGAGGGGCTCAGTGGAATAAGGGCCCATCCCAACCAATGATGGATTTTTAGTTATTTGAAGATTATGTATCCTGTGGCCATCTTCTGTTAATCTTTAGAAGCTCATAATTCTAACTTTGCTCAAAAGAGGGTAAATGAGACTTTATGTGTAAGAAAAATTTCTAACTTCTTCACGCGCGCGGGGAATAAGGGCCCATCCCAACTGATGACACTTGACTGTATATTGTCCGCTTCTCTGTGGTCCGCTGTAATACTGACTAGCATTGCCGGCAAATATCAGCAAAATGCAGAATGGCATGATGTTGTAGGTTCTTGTGCAAATGGAAATAGTCTAATAAAATATAAGAAAAGAAAAAGAAATGTGCAAGAGTGCAATAAAACGAAGAAGAATATTTTACCCAACAGTGGAAAGGAATATATATCGGCCTGAATCAGTTGCTTCAAGAGATGCGAACGAAATTGCTAGTTATTTATTAAAAGCTGTGCCACTGATTAAAAAATGTGCTAATAAAAAGAAATTTACAGTGTATATAGTGATTCATGTGTTGGTCAAAACAATAATTTTACAATAATGGGACTTAGGCTGTACATGATTGATTGAGGTTGGTTTGAAGAAATAGAACGTAAATTTCTTGTACCAGGTCGCACATTCCTCCCCTGTGATGCTGACTTTGATGTGACTGAAAAAAGTTAAAAGAAAAACACAAGTGGTTTATACATCTGAACAGTGGGCTCACCTCATAAGAAAGAGTCGAACAAAGGAACTATTCACAGTAATTGAGATAAATGCAGACGATTTTAAAGATTTGGATAACTTGAATAAAAGTTCACAAAGAGAAATGTGACGCCGGACGAGCGTAAGGTAGAAATCAGAAAAGCATCTCAGTTTCGTTTTGTGGAAAACAGTATGTAATGTACATAAAATCCGGTTTCGGTGACTTGGCTTTAGAGGAAGTAATAAGCCAAACAAAAAGGGAAAGGAAGATGTCCTGTATTACAAGATTTAATATTGACAACAAAGTATCCTAATGGTAGGATGATAAAGAAGAAACCACGACTCTCATGAAATTTGTACCACCTGTACACCAGACATTTAACGGCAGCCTTAAATCAGATAATGATGATACAAATGCTGCAAACTTAGAATGCATAGATTAATGCAATATAGATGCATAGATTAATGCAATATTAAAGTTAAAAGGTGTTATTTAATTTGTTTATTATGTCCTTTTTTTTTTATATTCTCAATTTTCGTTTTCTTGGATTTAGACATATGAAACAATATAGAGATCTGTACATTTGCAGGCAGAAAGCCTATTTTATGTACAAGACATATACCAAATATTATCAATTTGCGCTCTATATATTTTACTCAATGTAGAATTTAATAAAATGCAATTTTTCTCCAAACTTAGTGCAGTTGGGATGGGCCCTTATTCCACTGACCCCCTCAATTCAATAAACCATCATTCACAAATACTTGACTAGCACATTTAGAGTGAGTGAGAAATTAAATGTCAAGAATGATTGAGATTAGATTTGTACCCATAGTTTTTGGGGTTGCTAAGCTGATAACCTACTTTCTGTGATCACTAATCTAATTGATTAGTCCTGATGACATTTAAGCCCAACTTAGTATAAGTCTTTAGAAAAGAAATGGGAATATAATGGTACTGTACATCAACTATATGTAGACTTCAAAAAAGCATATGATTCAATTAAGAGGGAGAAGTTATATAGTATCCTGCTGGAGTTCAGAATTCCTAAAAAGTTAGTTAGACTTATACCTAGGAACAATAATCACAAATAGGAATGAGATGCACAAAGAAATTAAACATAGGCTGAATTCTGGAAAAGCTGGCGATAAAACAGAATTGTTTTGAAACATGTTCAAGAACAAATCAACATTAATGTTGAGGTAAGATGTTCAGACTAAAAATAATATATTTGAAGAGAAAAATTTTTGCCTAGACCGGGACTCGAACCCGGGACCCTTGGCTTTCTGGGCCAAGTGCTCTACCAACTGAGCTACCGAGGCGAGTTACGATCTAGATGCAAATTTTTCTCTTATGTACGTTGTAATTCCCTCGTGCCAAATGCTTGAAACCATAGCTTCTATCTTTGCAAATGGCGGCTTCTTAGTTAAGAAGACATTTATTGGGAATTTAACACTACTTTATAGCCAGTAGGGCTTCTATTGACGATTTTATTATTAATTTAACACTTCTCATTGAAGGATAAATTATATTTGAAGAGAAAAATATATAAAGTATATATGGCTATAAAGTAGTGTTAAATTATATTTAAAGAGAAAAATTATACGCTCAGACCGGGACTTGAACCCGGGACCCTTGGTTTTCTAGTCCAAGTGCTCTACCATTTGAGCTACCTGAGCAAGTACCGATCTAAACGCAAATCTTTCTCTATATACGTTGAAATTCCCGCCCACCAAATGCTTTGAAGCCTTTGCTCCTATCTTTGCAAATTGCGGCTCCTATATTAAGAAGACATATTTGGGAATTATACATTACAATATAAATGCCAGTACGGCTATTTTCGATGTTTTTATTATTAATTTCATACATCTCAATGATGGATAAATCATATTTAAAGAGAAAAATTATACGCTCAGACCGGGACTTGAACCCGGGTTCAAGTCCTGGTCTGAGCGTATAATTTTTCTCTTTAAATATGATTTATCCATCATTGAGATGTATGAAATTAATAATAAAAACATCGGTAGTGTTAAATTCCCAATAAATGTCTTCTTAACTAAGAAGCTGCCATTTGCAAAGATAGAAGCTATGGTTTCAAGCATTTGGCGCGAGGGAATTACAACGTACATAAGAGAAAAATTTGCATCTGGATCATAACTCGCCTCGGTAGCTCAGTTGGTAGAGCACTTGGCCCGGAAAGCCAAGGGTCCCGGGTTCGAGTCCCGGTCTAGGCGAAAAAAAATTTTCTCTTCAAATATAATTTATCCTTCAATGAGAAGTGTTAAATTAATAATAAAATCGTTAAAAATAATATAATTAAAATAACCTCATAATATAACTTCCTAAAATTAAATATTATACGAATGTGTCTAAATGGCACGAAGAGTAGGGTACGTGTAGGCAAACAGTTTTCGGACACTTTTGAAATCCAGAATGGGTTGAAGCAAGGAGATGCACTATCTCCTCTACTATTTAATTTTGTGTTAGAGCATGCCATTAAATCTTTAGAGAATGAGGAAGGTTACAACTCAATGGTATTAATAAGGTGTTAGTTTATACTGATGTAGTATTATTGGCCGATAGCGAGGAGATACTAAAGGACAACACGTACACACTATTGAGTAACACTAAGAAATTAGGACTGGAAGTAAATATCAATAAAACTAAATATGTGGTCACACATAGAAATCCATTAAATAATGGAAATGGAGAGCTAATGACAAATGAGGGAAATTTTGAGGAAGTGCCTGAATTCAAATGCCTAGGAACAATAATCACAAATAGGAATGAGATGCACAAAGAAATTAAACATAGGCTCAATTCTGGAAATGCATGCTATTATGCATTGCAGAGACTCTTGATGTCCCAACTCCTTTCAAAAAAACGTTTAACTGAAAATATATAAAACAATTATTCTACCAGTTATATTATATGGGTGTGAAACATGGACTCTTACTTTAAGAGAGGAAAGGAGATTACAAGTATTTGAGAATAAAAGTACTTAGGAAATTTTTTGGACCAAAGATAGACGAACAGACAGGTGAATGGAGAAGACTTCATAACAATGAACTACATGGTCTTTATAGGAAGCCAGATATAATAAGAACAGTTAAGTCTTGTAGACTGCGATGGGCAGGACATATTGCACGTATGGGGAATGAAAGACTTGCATGGAAGCTTCTTGTAGGAAGCCAGAGGGAAAACGCCCAGTTGGTAAACCAAGAATGAGTTGTGAGAATAACATTACCTATGTTTTGAGGGAAGTAAATTATACAGGGAATGATTGGACAGCATTAGCTCAGGAGAGGGTTGTATGGAGAGCTTATGTCCGTGCGGCCATGAACCTACGGGTTTGATAGTGCCAGTGAGTAAGTAAGTTTGTTCCCTATCATCCTGCGCCGTAGCCGAGTGGTTAAGGCAGGAAGCTTTGGTGCAGAGCTATGGGACTTGCGCTGGTTCGGGTCTCCATGGGGGAAGAAATTTTCTCATGGTATTTCGGCCAGTATGGGACCAGTGCCCACCCAGCATCGTGATGCATTTGGGTAGCTACAATAAGTAGCAGCTCCAGGGTTGAGAAAACCAGCTATAACGGCTGTGGGACTCGACATGCTGACCACATGTCACCCCTACTGTGGCTGATTATCATCTACCTTTGTGATTGACACATGTGGATGTGAGGCCAGCAGCCGGCTGGTAGGCTAAGGGCCTTGTAAGCCTGTCGTGCCAGGAGTATCTGTATCTTGTTCCCTATCATCCCTAAGTGGGTGAAAAAGAGTGAAAAATAAAATGTCAAAAGTGATCTAAGGGAGTCGAGGAGACAAAAATAAAATGTCAAACATGACTGAGAGGATTATCTTAGCTAATTTACAGTCCCAGTGCTATTTTAAGTTCAAGTCCTTGGGGATAAAAGGAGGCATTATTAAAAGTACTAATATCCCAAGGTGTAAAACAAGGTTGTCCACTTTCCCCTCTTCTATTTAATTTATATATGAATGAAATCATAAAATTATGGCAAAACCAATCACAATCACACTTTATGATTGATGGTCGACCCCTCAACACATTAATGTATGCAGATGATCAAGTAATATTGGCTACTTCTGAAGATCACCTACAAAGAGCAGTACATAGATTGTCAAATATAACCCAAGATTATAATTTACAAATTTCGGTGAGTAAGACAAAAACTATGGCGTTTCAAGGGAAAATACCGATACGAACTAAAATTGTTATTAACAACAATATAATAGAACAAGTTAATAACTTTACTTATCTTGGCTGCAATCTTTCATACGACACATGTAAAGACATAGACATAAAATGGTCAAATTTCAAAAACTTACAGGAACAATAAAAAGCATATTTAATTTTAGGAAGTTATATTTTGAGGTTATTTTAATTATATTATTTTTGGTCTAGACATCTTACCTCAATATTAATGTTGATTTGTTCTTGAACATGTTTCAAAACAATTCTGTTTTATCTGGGAAAGCTGAAGATAAAACAGAATTGTTTTGAAACATGTTCAAGAACAAATCAACATTAATATTGAGGTAAGATGTCTAGACCAAAAATAATATAAATAAAAAGCATTCTTTTCCGAAAAGTACGTCCAGATACAATTCTAAAATTTTATAAAACAATGGCTCTTCCAACTCTACTTTATGGTTCTGAAACCTGGACTCTTACTACAGGTAAATTAAATAGGATAGTAGCTGCAGAAATGAAGTTATTAAGACCTTTAGCGGGTTATACGCTTTATGATCACATGCGTAATGAAGATATCTGCAAAGCTCTCAACACACCAGCAATAACTGAAATCATTCAAAAATATCAAAATAATTGGCATGAACACCTTCTGAGGATGTCAAACAATAGACTACCTCTGCAGCTATTGAACTACAGACCCACAGGGCGAAGAGACCCAGGAAGACCTAAGAAGAGATGGAGGGATCAATTTCTTTCCTGAAGCGGAACAGGCCAATTGGCTTAATCCATGACTGCCATTGATGATTATTAAAAGTAATAATAAAAAAATGACTGATGTTAGCGTTGAAATCCATAGTTTTTGGGATTGCTGAGATGAATAGAGACACTCCTGATACCGTTTAAGTCCAAGTTGAGCCCCCATTAGCATGGAGGTGAGAAGAGATGGGGAAAAAAAAAAAAGACCGAGATTAGTGTTGAATCATTTTCTTTGGATCTCTAAGCTGATTGATGACAAGATGTTAGGGATAAATAAATACCCAGATAATCAGCTAGTATATAATATACAATGATGAATGTAGAGGGTTTTAAAATTAAGTAAAATGACCAGCCTCATGGGCTAGTGGTCAGCGTTCCTGACTACTGTACATGAGGTCCCGGGTTCGATTCCTGGTCAAACCATAGGAATTTTTCCTTGAAGGGAATTATTCCTGTGGTTGCCCATGGTCTGGAATTTAAGTTAAGAACTCTCCTGGTGCTTCATATCATTTATCATCCATCATATCATCAGGGTAACATAACTCCGCCTTCTAGGCGCCCAACTTCAGAAATGGGTTACAGTTATGCCAATGCCAGGAGAGAACACCAGAAATGTCAAAATGACAACCTGAGGTATAGAATAAAAAAAAAACTTTGTAAGTTTGAAGAAGTACTTCATTGTTGCATAGAGACAGTTTGAATTGATGTAAATTCTTATTTTATTTTAGTGTTTTATTAAATGGTCATCCTGTGATAACTCATTACGTAAAATATCAGTGCTGATTAACTAAATTTAGATGTATATTTATTCTGTTGAAGATATCCATTCTTATTGTTACAGATATATATTTACTTTTTTTTTTCTGGCTTAGGTGATAACATACCTGGATTATGACCAGTAGATCCATAGAAAGAGAAACATGATGTAAACCAGAATAACAAACTATCATTGCCTTTGGATACTTTAGAAATGTTTGGTTATCATATCATTAACCATTATTCTCTAAGCAGATGTTTCTGTACCCTCAGCCTGCGAACTCAGGTGAATGGTGGTTTACAATTTGTAATCTTTAGATTGTTCACCAAACCATTTTGCATATTTTAAGAAGAGGTTAAACTATACAAATAATAAATTCAGAATTTAACTAATAGAGTAATAACTTAGCAGCTTTTACTTCTTATTTCCGTAACTGAAACAAAACAAAAATCTTTGGGCAGGCCTAGATTCGAACCAGACAACTGACTACAACCTGCCTTCTTTGAAATAAGTGTGATTTTTCTGGGGATAAAATTGGCGAATGCATAAAATTACCTTCTCATTTTATTCACTGACAATTTAATACCCTTTTCAGCTTCCATACACTTGTGGCTTTTAATGGAGTATTTCCAATTTTTTTTTTTCAAGTACAGTGCTTATTAAGACAAACTTTTCTGATTTTTAAAAATATACTTTCGATATATTATTTGCATATACTGATGGCTCCCTGAGTAACTCAGAAGATGGAGCCACAGCAGGAATATACAGTGAAATCTTTTCCCAATATATTTCACTTGATGCAGAACTAAAGGCAGTAGAAACCGCACTACAGAATATTTTATACAGGCCCTGTATAAGCAAGAAGATAGTAATATTGATAGATTCAATGTCAGCAATACAAGCAATAACTGGTAACCAACAAAACACCCCAATCATTCAGAACATAAGAGCCATGTATAAAATTGAAGTAGCTCAAGGTAAACACACATAGTATAAATTTCTTGGATTTATCAATAAAACACATTGATAATAAGTTTGAATTTGGTATCTTTCACAAACCATCTCATACTGATACCACTATCCATAGTTCTTCTCTTCACCCATATACTCATAAGATGGCAGCCTTTAATAGTTACATTCATAGACTTTTAAATATCCCTCTTTCACCCTTGGAATATAATAATGAATTGAATATTATTAAACAATTGGCTGTTAATAATGACTACGACCCTGAAATTATAGAATGTTTAATTAAGAAGGTTCATTACAAAAAAGCAATTAACAAAGTTTTTCCTTTACATAAAGAAATATGTCGTAATGTCATACATAGGCCCACTTTCAAATAAAATATCTAAACACTTTAAAAAGTTGAACATTAATGTGGCATTTAAAACTAATAAAACTCTACAAAATATAATAAAAAACAATAAAACCAAAACAAAAAAAAGAAAAATTATCAGGTGTATATAAATTGAAGTGTGGCACATGTGACAATGTCTGTATAGGACAAACTGGTAGACCTTTTATCTCTCGGATAAAGGAACACATGAGAGCATATAACAGAAATTTAGGAAATTCAAAATATGCTAACCACCCATTCCAATTTAATCATTGTTTTGATCCAAATTTTGAAATTTTACATATTTGTGATAAGGGTAAGAAGTTAGATCTTTTGGTGGCTGTAGGAATTAATAAATTTAAAAGTAGTAAAAAACTGTTAAATTCTCAACTTGATTTGAATGAATCCACTTTGTTAAATTAAAAAATTTAAATAAATATTGTTGTATTGTTGCTTAGATCAGTTGGAACACAATTCATAATTTAACATGTCTGAAGAAGGTACAGTGTACCGAAACAGCTGTCACTGAATTATATAATAATATGAAAATCAAATAAAACTATGTTTTATTTTTATTTAATTAATAAACACATTGTATTATAGTGGATACCGTCACATATGGGATTACTGGGTAATGAACGAGCAGACTTGTTAGCAAAGAAAGGCTCCAAAATCAGGCTGAGGACAACAAAAGAGATATCCCTACAAAGAAGACAACAGGAGCTAAAACAAAAAATACATCTCAAAAGAAGAGAAAAGAATATAAAAGATCTTCAAAATAAGAAATATGAAGACATAGCGAAATATGCTGAAACAATAAAACATCTCCCTAGAAGAACAGCAGTAGCTCTCTTCAGATTGGAAATGGGCCATGACTGTCTGGATGACCACCTTCATAGAATGGGGATTGTCCCTAGAACTATGGGATGCTCCTTGTGTGGAGAAAATGTTTTCCTAAGCAAGGAACATTTGCTAAATTGCAGGCGACTTGACCCCGAAAAAGGACAGGAAAGACATTGCAGGGCTTTATTGGGATGCAAGAGGACTAATGGTGTAAACCAAGCTCCAGCCATTTGAAAACAACAACATTATTTGCATGTAATCATATCTTCCAAGCAGTGAAGTTGTAGATGATGTAAGATGAGATATTTTAATTAAGTTATGTAGATAGGAAATAACACTATGAGGTTTTTTAATATTGTTTATTTTTTATTATTTCACTCACCTCATACTTCATAATTCATAGCAGACCCTGGGTTTCTTCACGTATTTTGTGACATTCTCAATGCTGCGTCACGTTCACAACTGACGTCCAACGGCCTTCTATCCTGCAGACTGACCTCCGTGCCATCTGGTGGCCGACCGAAGAATTTCCAAATCAGTCCTCTTTCTTTATACCGGGTATTTCAAAATTCATAGTTGTATTTTCATTCTTGCATATGTAAATTTTTTCCCAAATTGTGAGTTCCTTCGGTTTTTCCAATTGTTTAAGTAATTTTGTTTTGATAAATTAAATTTTTGAAGAGAAAAATTTTTCGCCTAGACCGGGACTCGAACCCGGGACCCTTGGCTTTCCAGGCCAAGTGCTCTACCAACTGAGCTACCGAGGCGAGTTACGATCTAGACGCAAATTTTTCTCTTATATACGTTGTAATTCCCTATTGCCAAATGCTTTTGAAACCATTGTTTCTATCTTTGCAAATGGCGGCTTCTTAGTTAAGAAGACATTTATTGGGAATTTTAACATTACTTTATAAAGCTAGTAAGGCTTCTAATGAAATCTAGATCGTAACTCGCCTCGGTAGCTCAGTTGGTAGAGCACTTGGCCCGGAAAGCCAAGGGTCCCGGGTTCGAGTCCCGGTCTAGGCGAAAATTTTTCTCTTCAAATTTAATTTATCTTTCATTGAGAAATGTTAAATCAATAATAAAAACATCATAATTTTGTTTTGGTTTCTATTCTATGTTTTTCTGACCAGGCATATGCAGCTATTGCAGATTTTTCGGTTTCTCCATTTTTAACGTTTCTGAGGTGTTCTTTTAATCTTGTATTTAGATTCCTTTTTGTTTTTCCTATGTATATCTTTTCACAATCTTTACAATTAATTTGATAAATTCCCGATTTTTTGCAGTCTTCAATCTTTTCATTTTTATTGGTTTTTATTAAATTACCTAAGCTGTAATCATTTTTCGGTGCTAATTTAATGTTGAATTTGTTGAAAATTTTTTGAAACTTGTCAAATATGAAAGGATGGTATGTGAACTTCTTGAATTTTTTGCCTATATTTTTATCTGTCTGAAGAGTACTTTCATTGATGACTTTTTGTTCTTTGAATTTATTTATTTTTTGTGTATCATTTTCTTTTGAAAACCATTATCCTTAGCAATTTTTATGATGTGTTCTTTCTCTTTATTGTAATTTTCTTTGCTCATGGGGACATTCACAAGTCTGTGTGTTAAACTATTAAATACTGCCTGTTTGTGTGAAAAATGGTTAAATCCAGTAGCTTTTATATAATTGTCGATGTGAGTTTCTTTTCTGTAGATTCCAAATTCTATTTTCTTTTTTTCTTCATTCCTAATCAATTTAAGGTCTAAAAATGGTATTTCATGATTATTTTCTATTTCCATTGTAAATTTGATTGTTTTATTTTGAATATTTAACAGTTTAATGGCATCTTCTAATTGTTTCTCTTTTACTATTGCTATGATATCATCTACGTATCTTCTCCAAAATTTAAACATCAAAGGATGTGCTTTGGATACATGACATTCAAAGTTTCCCATAAACATGTCTGCTAAGAATGGTGATAATGGATTTCCCATTGCGAGTCCTGATTTTTGTCTAAAGTATTTTCCTCTAAAGGTGAAGAACATTTCATTTAAGCATAATTTTGTTAGTTTTATGTATTCTTTAACGCTATCATCATCTAATTTGTTTTCTTTCAACCATTTTTCTAAAATTTTCAAAGTTGTGTCAGTCGGTATGTTTGTGAATAATGAAGTAACATCAAATGAGACCAATCTTTCTGAAGGTTCTATTTCTACATTTTCTAATTTCTCAACTAATTGGTAAGAATTTTCTACTGCTAAATTTTCAAATTTTTCCATACCTTTAAATTTATTGTTAAGCCATTTGGATATGTTATATGTCGGTGAGTTGATATTGTTGATGATAGGTCTCATTTTCTTTCCGTCTTTGTGGATTTGACAAGTTTCAAAAAAATTTTCAACATTAAATTACCACCGAAAAATGATTACAGCTTAGGTAATTTAATAAAAACCAACAAAAATGAAAAGATTGAAGACTGCAAAAAATCGGGAATTTATCAAATTAATTGTAAAGATTGTGAAAAGATATACATAGGAAAAACAAAAAGGAATCTAAATACAAGATTAAAAGAACACCTCAGAAATGTTAAAAATGGAGAAACCGAAAAATCTGCAATAGCTGCACATGCCTGGTCAGAAAAACATAGAATAGAAACCAAAACAAAATTACTTAAACAATTGAAAAAACCGAAGGAACTCACAATTTGGGAAAAAATTTACATATGCAAGAATGAAAATACAACTATGAATTTTGAAATACCCGGTTATAAAGAAAGAGGACTGATTTGGAAATTCTTCGGTCGGCCACCAGATGGCGCGGAGGTCAGTCTGCAGGATAGAAGGCCGTTGGACGTCAGTTGTGAATGTGACGCAGCATTGAGAATGTCACAAAATACGTGAAGAAACCCAGGGTCTGCTATGAATTATGAAGTATGAGGTGAGTGAAATAATAAAAAATAAACAATTTTAATTAAGATTGCAGAATATCCTGTGAAAATCATCTAGACTTCAGCCTGGAAGATCTTTGGATTTAAAATGCTTCTTTTCTTATAATTCAAATTCAGAGTTTACAATTAGAAATAGTTTCATCTAATGCCCATTCTTTACAAATGCATCATAAATAAATGTCATCTCAAACCTTACAGAAAATAACTATTAACACACAACTATACCAGCGACTAAATGTTTCACTTGACCTACTTTCATATTATTTTTTCTCCTTGGTGCTACAAATATGTAAGAAATGAGATCTCTTAAATAGAATGGAAAATCCCTATTGCCAATCACAAACATCCATTTGGCTTTTTAAACAGTTGTATAGATAATTATAGTATTTATCAAATAGATGAAATAATTCTCAAAATGTTTTGTTAATAGGTAATGCAGCACCTATGTGGCAGTGAAGATCGTCCAGAAAATAGTCAAGGGAGTGGAGATGCTGGTGATGAATCAAATCGTGGGCTTGTGGAAGCTGTTTGTCATTATACCAATTCTGTGGCCAAAGAGGAATTAGACCTTGCAGGATTAAAGGTTATATTGGAACGGCAGAATTCTCTGCGTCCTGTATTTTACCACTACTTCGTATGTACAGGCGTGAAAGGCAACGTGCAAACAACCTAAGGAGAATACTTGCTGATGCAGGGATTGACTATGATATATTGTCTGCAGCTTATGAAAAAGATGGGAAAGAAAGTATTTCACAGTTGATGACAAAGTTGACGCAAGCAAAGCCAAAAGAATTAGAAGAATTACAGGAGCTATTAATCACTCATTTTGATCCTGAATCACAACCAAAAAATGAAAATAAAGTTCAAGCTGATAAAGAAAACAAAGTTGATGCTGGAGATGCAAGTGGATCAAGCACTCCAGATACAAAAACAAGTTCTCCAGTAAAAGCACCAAGTTCATCTGGTGATACCAATACCAATACACATAATTCTCCCCAAAACAATGCAACTTCAAAGAAGGTTTCTATGAATGCTGATGAAGCTGTTACAAGCTCACCAGATTCCACAGCATCCTAAGCAAATGCATACCAAGTATGTTGATGATTTTGTAGAGGATGTCTGTGAGTGCCTTACAAAGGACAAGTTTTCGTTTAATGCCAGTGTTGCCTTTGTTTAATGAAGTTATTTTTATTAAACTTTCAAATGGTATGAATGATAAAAAAAATAATTATTTCTGTTATTTTATTTTTATTTTGACTTGTTATGGCCCAAGAATATGTTATTTGAATTATGATATATTACTTTTGTTACATAAGAAGTACCATATTTTGTTCTTTACTCATACTTGTTGCATTTTGGGCTTTCAAGTGCCACTATGAAAACTTGATATACTTAGTTCCACAGGAGCATTCCTGATCATCAAAACAAAGAGCAATCAGAAAACTTAGTTCTCTATGTACACAGTCATTCTAAATAAATGTTCAGATCTCATTGTAAAAAAGATTAATAAAGAATGATTTGTGTATTAATTTTGATTGATTTAATCAATATAGGGTGCACTGATATATAAAAATATTTGAAAGTGCCATATTTGTCAGTGTATAATGTTGCGTAAGTACATATATCAGAATTTATTAAAAAGAATTCAAATAACATTTAGTTCTCTATTCTAAATGTTTATAATTAATAATTTACAATTCATCATCTTCCTCTTATCGTGTCCTCCTTTCAGAAGGTCGATTCCAAATATGCCTCCAACCATCTCTATCTTCCCATACTTTCCTTCTTTTAGTTCTTCCCAGATGTATCCTCTTTCTTGTAAACTTTTCTTCACTTGGTTAATTCATCTTTCTCGTGGTCTTTTTCCTTGTATCTTGAGATTTAAGTCTTTGTGGTATTCTTTCCTTTTCCATTCTTTTTAAATGTCCAAACCGTTGTTTATTTTTTTCCCTATGTCTGTTGTTAATTTTTATACATTTACAGCAAACTCCTGATTATTCATGTTAATTGGGACCGAAATATGCATGGAAAATCGAAAAACACGGATAATCCATTTAAGTTATTTGGCGCTGTGGAAGTTGATCAGAAATGTATTTACCCAATTTAACACTACTTAAATGCAACAAATATTCATAAAATGTTATATTCTTCTTCTTCCTTCCAAGTATTAGGCCAAGGCCTGTTACGATCCTATAGAAAAGACTTGAAAGCATAATAATAGTCCCTTCGATTGGTTGCTGGCCAAAGGAAGACAAGACCAGCGATGGGGCTGCCATCTTATAGCCTCTGGTCAGGCTTTTCTGGAGAAGAAAAGAAAATAAAGGAAAGAAGAAATGGAAGAAAGGAAAGACTCCCTAGCCCTCGGATGCCCTAATAGTGTCGGTGTCAAAAAAACTAGAGTTAACCAAGAGAGGTTAGATAGTAAAGTTAAAAGAGTGCGAAACACAAGTAAGTGGAAGAAATGTTTTGCACAGCTTGGGCACCTTGTGGTCGCCATCCACATATCCCCTAGATGAGGACCCCTGAGGGGATATTAAATGTATTTAGGTGCAAGTCATAATTATCATTATTTTATTTTACTCGTAAGTATGAAAAAAAGTGGGACGATTTCCTGTCAGACCACTCTGGTTACGACAGTTATTCAAAATGGCTGCTGTAACCAGCGACAACTACATTGGTAACCACCGATATCCACATTTATAACCAGCGATGACAAATAATCAGTGATTCCCACACTAGTAACCACCGATGACCACACTACTAACCAGCGATAAACCCACTGCCACAGCATATCTGTGGTTTTAATCTGTAACAAACTTTGTGACACAACGGAAATTTCTGAAATTGTATTGCATTCTCAGAATGTTTGTTGGTACCGTTAAATGTGTCAGGGGAGGGGGTTGTGAGTGAAGGTTAACTATTATGCTAGTTTCTAAGCGCAGTTCACAGTAGCATGTTTAAAAATATTTTTTTTTCATAACAATACAAATATAGTATTTTTAACCTTTTGTACGCCATGCCCGGCATGCACTTGTGAAGGTAAGACTACAGTGGTATGCCACGCCTGGCCAGCTCCGGTTTACAATCTTATTACTTTAATTTTATTTTTCCCGACGTCTTTAGTTCAATTAACAGAAAATATTTTTCAGTCTGTGTTTGTACATCCCTTCTTAGCAATCCTTTGCACATCCCTTACAGAATAATGGTACAGGCTGGTGGTAAAACAGTTTTCTATAGAAAGGTGTACATTATGATTCAAGGCCTTTCTTTGGCTATGGAATTTTAGTTTCAGGATTTTCTCTTCATTTATTTTATTTTTAGTTGAAAAGATGCCTGGCCAAGGGGTAGGTCGTGCTGTGAAACGCAGTGTTTCGTGTCTCAAAGATGACGAAAATAAAATATGCGAATTTATTTTATCAGTTTTGTCAGATGATGAAAATAACAGTAATAGTTCAAGTGATTATTCTGCTGATGAATGTGATAGTATTCCTTTTACAAAGAGAAGATTATTACAATCTAAGTCTGTAAATAGCAAAGAAAGTGATGTAAACCTAAATCAACAGGATGTGAGTGACAGTGGTGGGCGTGTTACACCAGACGAAACACTTGGCTTAGAACATCTGTTTGACTGGATGGAGGTTGACTATGAACCAACTCGTTTCAATTTTGTTGATAATAGTGGTATCAAAATTGAAATTGATGAGGCCAACACACCTGTTGATTATTTCAAAATTTTCAATTGTGAAGAACTAGTGCAGTTATTAGTACATGAGACCAACAGATTTCATGAACAAGTGACAAGTTCAAAAGTTATGTCTCCTCATTCACGATTGCAGAAATGGGTAGACACTACAATTGATGAAATGTACACTTTTCTTGCTCTGTGTAAGTTAATGACCCGAAATGGAAGGCTGTGTGTTGAAGACCATCTATTTTCGGTGACACCATGTACAGAAACAGATTTTCTGTAATTATGTCAATGTTACATATGTGTAATAATGAAGAAGAATCTGAAGGTGATAGACTCTTCAAGATTAGAAATGTACTTGACATAATAAAAGAAAGATTTAGATTAGCTTTTTCCCCCAGTCAAAATTTATGTATAGACGAGTCACTCGTTCTCTTCAAAGGCAGATTAGTCTTCAAACAATATATTCCAATGAAACGAAATAGATTTGGAATCAAACTATTTGTTCTATGCGATGTGAAAACCAAATATTATGTGTTGGACTTCATACCATACACCGAATCGGACACTAATATACAATTGGACCCGAATCTAGGAGTGTTAGGAAGTGTAGTCCTTACGTTATTGCAACCTTTTTTGAATCGCGGCCACTCCCTCTTCATTGATAATTGGTACATGTGCCCCACTCTTGCAAATAAATTGGTGCAAAACAAAATACGGTTTGTGGAACGGTACGGAAAAATTGCAAAGGCATGACTAAATTTGAATCTGCACTAGTAGAAAGGGGTGTAGTGGACACACAAGTCGCAGACTGCATGCTGTTATTACGTTGGCAGGACAAACGAGAAGTATGCATGATAACAACAATGCACAAAGATGAAATAATGAACACCGGAAAAAAAAGACCGCAAGACAAATCAGCCACTACTCAAGCCTGCATGTGTCAATGATTATAATCGTAATATGGGTGCAGTCGACAAATGTGACGTGATATCATCTCTAGAATGTGCTAGAAAAACTCTCAAATAGTATAAGAAGCTCTTTTTTCCACACTGTCGATTTGTGCCTATTGAATGCGCATGCTGTGTATCAAGTACATACCGGGAAAAATTCAGCTCAGGGCATTTCATCTGGATGTGATACGTTGACTTCTGGAAATGCATTCCAATCAAAACAAGGCACCAAAGGGTGGTAGACCCTCTAAGGGAGAAAATCCTTTGCGCCTTAAAGAAAGACATTTCATGACTTGTTCCTGACACAAAATCCAGAAAACAAGGATACAGGGTCTGTCATGTATGTGCACATGGAAATAATTCTACAACCAAGAGGAAAGAAACTCATTACATGTGTTCTAAATGTGATAAATGGTTGTGTGTCGTACCGTGTTTTGAAATATATCACATGAAAAAAAAATTCTGAAATGTGTACAAAGCAGCAGCTTAGGCCTATGCCTATGTAAATAATTAGACTACAATTACGTTTAGTGTATTTCTAGTTAGGATTCAAACCCAGAACCCTAAAAATGTTCAATAATATTTAATGTGATAAGTGTTTAGTGATTTTACCATCAAAATTATTCAATAGGTTAAAAGTTTTAGTGATATAAATTACAATGAAGGCACCGTGTGGAATTCGAACCTGGGATAAGTGGAAGCAACACCATCTTTCCTCCAAATGAATGTATAATGATGAGTTTCAATTCAATTTAGCATTGCATGTAGATAGTTAGTTATAGCATGGCGTAGTACTTTCTATAAAAAAAAACCTGGCTCCCACAGCCCAGCTGGCAAATGGGAAACTCAGCAGTCAAAAGGTTAAAAAATACAGTAAAAAGAGTCCTGCCCGGATAATACATGCATGGATAATCGGGAGTTTGCTGTAATGTAATAATTTATAATTCACATATAAAAATATCTTTCTTTTCATGAAAAATGTGAACAAAAATATTATACCAAATTTTTTGAAACTCAGCATTCTAATAAAATGATACAATTATATGCTATATAAAAAAAACTATCAGTTTTGTATTAAATCACTTGTATTAATATTACATTTTGTTAATTATTAGACAAGACATTGGTGCTAATGATGTCTATTATTGTAATATTGTTAGATTTTAATCTCGGTGATATTGAGGATATTGCATCAATCTTTGAATCCAATAGCGAAAGATTTGATTCTGGCAAAGGTTGACAAGTTTTTGGTGAATAAACTTTCAGAAGGAAAGTTGAAAATCATTGATCCTCTATTACACAAGTGTGTTGGTATCCTGGCAAAACTTTCAAGTCAGATATAACAGTTCACTTTTTAGTGTTGAGGTCTCAGCAGAATTAGGCAACATTACAGTTAAGAAATAAACAATATTCATAACTAATATAACTAAAGAGAAAAAAATGTGGCTGAACTGAAATTTGAACTCAAGTCCTCCAACTTTATATACTGTAGCACTAGTGCATAAATCTGGATTTCAAATTTTGATTCAGGCAGAAACTTTTCTCTTTCGTTCTGTTAACACATTGGTGACCGACAGCTCTGCGTTGCACCCACCGCTGCTGGACCGGACATTTCTGTCAGTAGGGTGGACTTTTAAATTTTAAACCGCGCTAGACAGTGTGGCTTTTACATCAATATATTTACAATCAATAACAATAATGCATAAGTAAATCTTTATTAGTGTTCTCACCAGACTTTCTAGTAGAAATTGAGGGTTTGATAGCGTTGGAAACATTTACCTTTATGTAAAGGCAAAGTGCAAAAGAGCATACGTAGCGAGTTCCTTTTCTTGTGTTCACTAAAATCGCGGCAATGTTTGGTGTTAATTTATTTTTCTTAATGTCTTAGCCTCCCTGGTGGGTCGAAAGGTGGTCTCCTATAAGTGGTTTCTTTTCTCTCTGTCTTTCCTCGTCTTCTCTGTCATCTGTTCCTAATTTCACAACTGCCAAACAAGAGGCTGTTTCAAGCAAAAAACTTCTGTTTGACATTTTGCTGTTAGGATTTTGAAATTTTATAGACCCTGAAAGCATTAAAGAGTGTACAATTTAGAAGCCATATTACAACTTTCTAGCACCATTTCACTATTTTTCTAAGGATGGAGTAATATGATAGGTATTGGTCAGCCCTGTCTACACCCTTACATACTTGTTATATTAGTATTCAATAGGGCAATTTTACAACTTTACTCCTCCCACTCTCGTGTTGCCTGATGCAATGTGCTAACCATTCTTACGTCTCTTTTATCTTTCGATGTTTGTAGCAAAAGGTCCCCCTTACTACAAAAACACTTTCTCCTGGTTTGAGTTTATTTCCTGCTTCCACAAATGATTTTGGAAGCCCTCTGTTAATCTTTATTGCTTCAGAAGCTCTCATCTTTCTTTCGAGCAAATTTTCAGCTATAACCACACTATTATAATAATTATCCTGGTGGACATGATGCCACAGATATAAATTCGGCTCCAGAACGCAAAATAGAGTTTCTTTTAATTTTTCCGCTCTGCAAAATATATTTACAGCTTACATACGTATCCCGTAATCGCCTAACTACCCGCACTAAAATTCCATATTTCACCAGCCGTCTGTCATAAAATTGTAAACAATTCTGTAAAATTGGCAATTTCATAAAAGAGAAGAGAGGGGCACAAATACAACTAAAATTTATTTCACAATGAGAAGAAACAAAATTGAATGCCTCATTCAAAAGCGAAGAGGCAGGGAAGCCATAGAAAACGTAAAAACGGAAATCTCCGTGACCGGTCGTCTAGCGCTGGCCATTTAAACACGGAGATCTCCGTGGCCCGTCACCACTGTGTTAAGATGGCTTCTAGATGTATATTGATTTCTATATTACATTAATATTCATAATGTATTAATCATTCTAAAATATTGGAACGCAAAAGACCAAATGGTAATCATTGTCACCTGCTCAACATTGGTACTCACAATATTAATATGAAAGTAAAACTAAAATCCATTTTATATAGAATTTAATGATGTGGATATAGGAAGAAAAATTGTAAAATACGGTTCTCCAAAACTATGGGAATAATCAACAAAGTAATGAAACCTTTCCTTGTACAGAAAAGCACTAGAATAAGAACTTGGCAAGACCTGTTCTGTGTTATAACAGTGAGGCAAGGACATTGAGACAAATGGGGGAAAGCAGAATAACAGCTAATGAAACGAGATTTGAGATGCATTGCAGGTTATACAAAACTGGACCATAAATGCAATGAGGAAATTGTGAAAGAACTGGAACCAGTGCTCCATTTTATGTAGAATTGTCAAAACAACTGGATGAAGGATGGATCGGATCCTTTAGAATTCCATAAGCAATGCTATACTACCAACCCCATGAGGAAAGATCTTTGGGACATCACAAAAATCAATGAAAGGAAAATTTCTCCTTTATGAAATCATAATAGGCCATTTAGCCTAAGTCTTGTATGGATGAAGATGATAAAATTGTTTATTAACTATTGTTTGTATGCATGAGGCATCCATATAAGTCACTTGAAGCTTTCAATCAGAAAACAAGGAACAAAGATGGGGAAGAATAATGTGTATGCTTGTGTATATTTCTTCCTTTGGAAATAATATATGTATATAATTTCATGAAATTAATATAAGTTTATCTTATACACTGACAGATATAGCATTTTCATACTCTGATTTTGAACTTCTTCCCACTATAGTTTGACAAGATCATAAATCATAACTATTGATTTCTAAGTCTTAGAAATTGTTAATTTTGTAAAATTCAACTGTAGTACATTTGAGATACTTAGTTTCCAGTATCATTAGATTTTTCATCTAATTGTGATTATCTTAGATTATCCTCCTCCAGTCATTCCTAGCCTTTTTTACACGCTTTATATTAGCTTGACCTGTATCTATGTAACGGAATCTTTCAATGCGTTTTTCACCCACTTAATATCATTGGATCGACTTGAATCTTTGTATACTTGTAAAGGACGAATGACAATACAATAATTTTTTTCCAAAATCCTGGTCAGAATCATCAGAAAATCAAGAAAAGTGGAATGCAGGCTTTCACGGCCGGTAATCATGGTAGTAAAAGATTCCGGGCTATGTGGCCGTGGTCTATAACTGGCGTTTCTTCCAGACGTTTCTCCCTCAACTGCGGAGGGCATCTTCAGTGGCGAGCGCGAGTCTACGACAGGGAAACAACAGCTTCTAGCGCTCGCCACTGAAGATGCCCTCTGCAGTTGAGGGAGAAACGTCTGGAAGAAACGCCAGTTATAGACCCCGGCCACATAGCCCGGAATCTTTTACTACCAATCAAGAAAAGTGTTTGTGTTATTATGTAATGGAATCTTTCAACACGATTTTCACCTACTTAAAATCATTGGATCGACTTGAAACTTTGTATACTTGTAAAGGACCAATGACAATACAATAATTTCATAAATGTTTCTAAAATCCAGACCAGAATCAGCAGAAAATCAAAATAATAAAAACCGGTATAATAGGTTGCAGACTTATCAACTTCTTACTCAATCATTGTAAGAGCTCAGTTGGTAGAGCGGTGGACTGTAGTGGTATATAATTTCAGTAATCCATAGGTCGCTGGTTCAAATCTGGCCCAGAGGATTTTCTTTTTTAAGAGTATTACTTTTAGCTCGTACTACAGTAGTATCGAATTTAAAGATATTTATATTTTTATCTTATTCTGTAAAATATTAAAACTAAAAAATGAAAAATAAATAATAGTTAAAAAACTAAAACAACACGCTTTATTAGAAAACCGAACTAAAAAATTAAAAATAATTTTAATTTCCATCACGCTTGGCATAAAATTAAAGTGGTCAACAAAAAATCATCTCCAACACATCTAGAATAAAACTAGAGTTATCTGAAAAAAAATAATTTTACCATCAAAAGCATAGGGTGCTTTTTATAGTTCTTATGTTTTCTTCTTAGAGACTTAACTTTTACCAATGTCTGTTATTATCAAATATATTAATTGATATAGAGCACTCCATGCTTTTGATTTTTTTTTTTAGTTTTATTCTAGAGTGTTGGAGATGATTTTTTTTGTTGACCACTTTAATTTTATCCCAAGCGTGTTGGAAATTAAAACTATTTTTCATTTTTTAGTTCGGTTTTCTAATAAAGTGTGTTATAGTTTTTTTTAGGCTTATTTATTTTAATAGATGACTTCATCATTCATTGTATTTTTCACTACCATAGACTTATCTTCTTTTAAGTTTTCCCAAGATTTTTGTCACTATAATTTCCAGTAATATAATAATAATAATTCTTGTGGTATGTTGAATTTTTTTCCCCCCTTTTTGTTTTTTCCTAATTCTAGTATATTATTTTATCAAGTCATCTTTTCAAATGCTATTTCAATATAATACCGAGTTTTCAATGAAAATTAATTGTCCAATTATCTAATATGATGAATAAATTAAAAAAAAACTTTTTTTTTGTTATGTTTTTAAATTATTATTATTTTCCAGAATTGGACATAGTTTTATTTTAGAAAGGAAAACTTATTTCTGCCCACATTAATTAAAGTCAAAAGTAAGTATTTTTAAAGTTATTTATTCTTCTTTACATCTATATTGTTTAACAGTATTAAAAAAAAATTGAATATTCTGTGATAAATATGTAAAAGCTGCAGACAGCAAATGGGAAATGGTGAATTTTTTCTATTTCATTTTAATTTTGAAAGGAATACGTGACCTTTCAGAATATTTTCAATTTTTTGTTTTTTTCCAATATTTATATTTAATATTTCCTCTTTTACCCAATCATTAAAATTATCATATTCAGAATTAGAATAAGATATATTCAGTTGTCAGGAAACCATGTCATTAAAATAAACTCAAATTGGTCTCCACCAACTTATCTTAATAAGGGTTGACAAAAGAATATGATATCAAATATTTAAAAAAAAATTATATATTTTTTTTACCTCACCTCATATCCTATCTTTTAATTAGATTGGTTTCAAAACCTTATCAGTTTCATCTTCAGTAATTTCACAACCGATGTTCTGTTGGTAGATTGACAAGACAGGATATGAGGTGAGGTGAAAAGAATTTATTTAAAATTTTAAAAATATACCTCATAGTGGTATTTCCTATATCAGGCATGGAGAGTTGCCGAATGAGGGGTAGTATGACATCTTTCTCATTCCACCTTTCTTGAACTCAAGACTGTTGTTATTGTCATCTCGGCGTACTATGCAGTATCAGTGGCGGCGCAACCTGAAACATGTGCACTAATCCCTTCCATTCGTTCGTACTTTACGTATATCTGTGCAAACGTTTGAAGAGTGCGTAGAATACCGCTAACACTATTTTGTCTATGTCAGGCTGATAGTACTCGTAGAGAGACGTAATATTGAGACAAGGGTGTCATCGTTTAATCTGGAGAGTGTTTTAGATTTGATATGATTTCTCAGCACAAGACCATCTTCGCTAGGTTTACCGTACAGGCCACATGGCCTAAAACGAATTTGTTCATGATGATGATGATTTCTCAGCAATCAATTTTGAAATCCGGTAACTAGCACATACTGAATTCTCTGAAAGTGGTTGTCTGCTATCGTTTTGGAGTGTTTGCTGCTTTAGGTTATTTAAAAATCCCATCCTGTCATCCCCTATGTAAACAAAACATACAATATCCCCATATGTCTATTATATTTAATTTATGAATTTGAACTCCATGTATGTTACCTAATGTATTTTAAAAGTATGTATGATTAATATGTCCCTGCGAAAATATAGTTATATATTTCTAATCGTGCCTGTGCTTGTCTGTATTGATTTGCATGTGAAGATCTGAAATGTCGAGGGATATTACAGTGTTCCACATGACAGAACCGCATAGAACACAATAAACAAACAACTTTCGTGCTATTCTGAATGTAAAAATAATCATTTACCCAGTCCGTATTAAAATTATATCGGTGTTTAGAATTTGCCCTGCTCATGCTGGATTGAACGCCACTGACTCTCACTGTGTAGTGTCAATCACTATGTACCTGCGTCTCCAGTGCAGGTACAAATGAGTGGAATGGGTATCGGCGGGGAGGATGTGTTATGAGCTCTCAGAGTCCAAGCTCCCATGCCTGTCCTATATAGTTCAATGAATAAGATGTTACCTCTCTCAATTTGTGAATATTCTCTTCTTAATTTTGCACATGTGGGTACTTTATTTTTATTAAACTATAATTGTAGTGTTTTAACACCTCAAAAATCCAAATAAATCCATGGCATGATAGCTTTGGAGAGCTAGGTGGTGGTTGTCACTGCAACAGATGGCAATATAGGGAATTGTGTGGTTAGCATGACACCAATACTTCATTTCAATGTTGTTGATGGGATTTGACTATTTCTCACATCAAGTAGCTACTCAGTTGTCAACATGAGGTGAGTGAACAATTAAAATGAAAGTTTGTAATTTAGAAGTATGAGATAATAAATTTAGTCACAAGAGAATAATTTTAGAAAAATGTATTAAAATGTAAAATATCAAATAATTGTCAGCATGAATTTTGCTATAAACTAATTGCTTCTTTCTCTTTTCCGTTTTGCCACTACATCTTTGGAAATTTCTCAATCCACTTGCTCCATTTTGCCATTCTCTTCAGCTCTTCTACCACTTTGCTGTTCCTTCTTCCTATGACCTTAATACCATCTACATATCCTTTCCTTGGCCTTCCTATTCCTCTTTTTTTTCTTCTCCAATTATGTGCTAAGGTTTCCTTCTCCATTCTCACTATCCCATTTGTTTTTTTTTTTAATTTTCCTTCAGTGATACCTGTTTCAATCCTTTCCCAATCATTTCCTTCTTTATTTTCTCTCTTTTTGTCTTCCCTATTATTATTTTATAACATTTCTTTTCCACACAACGGAAGCCAGTGGAGGTTCCATATTTTTATTGAAAATAATTTATAATATGTACTACTGGTATTGTATATTATAAAATAAGTAATTTCTTCACAATGCTAAGTATTTTATGGATATAGGATTTGAATTTGGATCTCCATTATGTCTCATTGCTGTATTCTGAGCTTTGTTTAGTTATTTTTATTGGTCCCTTTTACCTATTCCCCCCCCCCTTCCAATTAGTTGATATATAGGAACATGAATAAAAATGCATATATATATACATACCCAGTCTGATATAAAGCAAACAATTTCATTTATAGAAAAATCAGGGAATTGAACCTGGATCCCTAGCTCTGTAGCCAGAAATGCTTTTAAAACTCCAGTGATATTGGTCAACCATGATATTTGAAAACATGACCTACCAAATACAACTCTCATACTCTGCTATGAGCTAATTTGCTCAGTATTATATATTTTTTATTAGTAGAACTAAAGCTGTGGGTATCTACATTAGAGATAGCAATCAGAAATATAGCATAATGATTTGTATGTATATCATTTATACATTTCCATTTTTTAGTTATTCAGCATTTATGAAGTACATAAAAGTAATGAGTTGATTCCAATGATATGAATGACTTTTGAAATTAATTTAACTCCAAGCGCGACAGGCCTAGAAGGCCCTTGGCCTACCAGCCGGAAATTACTTTAATGCAAAATTAAATTTATACTTTTGTGAAGAGTTAGTTGATGATGAAAAAATGTATAAATCATATTGTGCATTTATTTTAAATTAATGTAGCTTATAGCAACTTGCCCAAAAACAGAGTAAATTGATGCAGGATAAAAGAGAAAAAAGTAATAAATTTATATAGATTCAAACCAGAATAATATAGAAAAAATATACATAATTATACAAAACCAGATCATTAAAAAGAAAATGCACGAAAGTAACTCAAATCAAGAAATTTAGTTATACTGTTGAATGAAATTAACAGAACACACCTCAAATGTCATTTGGGTTGTTCTGTCCCTTACAATTAAATTGCAGTTACTGAAATGTCTTTCAGCAACACAAATATATTGTAGAGCTGCTGGGAAAGCTGGGTATTCGAGCTTAAAAGCCAACAGCATTTGTAGATTATGTGTAAAAAGCTTCTTCCTCTACGCATAAAAGATGGCAGCTTGTTGCGTATTCATTCACTACAGGTCCGGGGTATGGTGATGTCCTTCCATCGTAGTTGTGGTTGTCCTAAAGGCCTTTTCTGTTGAGGTGTCCACTCACATACTTTCTTCACTAATCTACCGTACTGTTCTCCATTCTATACATGTGATCGTTCCAATTTAGTCTTCTATCATTTATCCAGAGGTTTATAGGTTCAATTTTACATTCTTTTCTAATAATAGAGCTGTGAATTTTCTCTCTCTGCAATTTTCCTTAAAACTTTCATTTCAGTTGTTTCATTGATTTGTTTTGTTTTTTGAGTTTCTGTTCGGCATTCACAACCATATGTTAGAACTGGTCCTATGACAGATTTGTAAATTCTTACTTTTGTATCTATTCTTAAATTTTTATTTTTCCAAACAGTATTTAAACATCCCGATATTTTGTTTGCATTATTTGCTTGATGGAGAATTTCATCTGGTATTCTGTTGCTGCTATTAATTTCTATTTTCTAAATATTTGATTTTCATGACCTGTTCTATACTTTTCCCTTCTATTCCTTATTTAACACGTCGTGGGTTCTTGGATATTGCCATTGATTTGGTTATTTTTGTTGAGATTTTCATGTTATATTTTGCTGCAATGATTCTAAAGTGTAAAAAGCATTTAACTTAATAAGACGCCTAGCAAATTTATTTTGTTGGTTCCATCATGTCCTCTCAGTGCTATTTCAGAAGTGCTACAGAATACAGTAGCGTTAATAGTTTTGTATAACGGATTAGTACTATCAATTTTTCATTATGAAGTTTAATGTTTATTTTACAAGCACTATCCAATTGAGCAACAATATTTAGAATTTTCCAAGATTGCTAATTTAAGAAAAATGTTAACTTATGCTGCTGAAGGCTAGTGTTTTAATTTTTTATTCAGGTTATCCATGTTAGTTATTCCTATTTTAATACACATTCTTTACTAAACTAATGTTTTTTTTTAACATAGAATTATTAAAAATTCTATTAAAAGCCCTGTCCCATGCCATGGCTGGCCGGTTTGAGACATATGCCTTGGTGCAGAGCTAAGGGACTTGTGCTGGTTTGAGTATCTATGGGGGAAGAAATTTTCTCATGGAATTTTGACCAATAAGGGTCAGATGCCACCCAGCATTATGAGGAATTTGGGTAGCTACAAAAGTAATGGCTCCAGGTTGAGAACCAGTTATAGTGACCGTACTTACTGACGACATCACACCCTTATACTGGATAGATGATCATCTACATTTGTGATTAAAACATGTGAATGTGAGGCCAGCAGCCACAAGGGCTTTCTAGTCCTGTTGCAACATGGAGTTAATAAAAACCTTACTGTTTGAAAAAGTGTGTATGTAAGATTAATAACAGTAGGCTTCCTAAATATTTTTCAATGACTTTGAAATTTGAAAAGAGAGATGAATAAAGTAGATTGTCCCAGATAAGAAACTTTCATTTGAAATAGCTAGCATTTTTTTAGATTTATCTTATGTCGAGCCTGCCATAATCTCTCAAATACTTTTCATAGATTGGCTAGCTGTTCTTTGAAGCTTCTTCCTATTATAATGATGTCCAGATACAGAAAGCAGGCATCATATGCGAGACCTCTCATGACTGCCTCCATAAGATGCTGGAAAGCGGCAAGGGAATTACATAATCCAAAGGGCATAATTGTGAACTGCCATAGCCCTTGTCCGGTGGAGAATGCTGTTTTCTCTTTGTCTCTAGATGAAGTGTCACCTGCCAGTAGCCCAACTAAAGATCAAAGGTGGAGAAACATTGGGAATCTGCCAAGGTGTCCAACATGTCGATTTTTGACAGAGGGAAGCAATCCTAGGTGACGTCGATCAGCCTCCTGCAGTCGACACAGAAGCGCATCTCCCCGTTCTTCTTCTTCTTCACTAGCACCACAGGCGAAAACCAAGGACAATCAGATTCTTTAATGATACCATGAGCCCTCACATCCCCCAGTTGTTTATCTCAGCCTGCTTTGCCAGTGGATTCCGTCGAGGTGATTGTCGTATTGGGCGGGCGTCTCCGGTGTCGATGCGATGCTGTCTGTTCTGCCATGGTCATCTTCGGTGAGACTGATGATATCTCGGAAATCGACTACCAAGTTGCGAACCTCGTTCGCCTGTATTACGTTGAGATTGATAGCAGCCCTTTGTAGCAACTCCCGTAGTGATGGATCTTCCTTCCGGCTTATCTCACCTAGCGTCTTGTGGTCCATAGTCATTATGGCGGTAACAGGCTCATAGATACCTAGGGCCGTTCCACAAGTACCACCTGGTCTTGGGTTGTCACGTTCAGGATTCTTACTGGAACGACTTCACGGGCTGGTAGTACGACTGGCCACAAACAGTTCATCTTGGGGATTTCTTTCGGCGTCCGACGTCTCGTCGAGGACGCCCTTCCATCTGCGCTGTCACCTACATCTCAACCAGCTGGAATCACCTTCTCTTTCAGGATCAGTCTGCATACGGCTGGTCTCTGGCCCACGTCGTTGATCAGGATCTCATCATGGCCGAAACGGAGTACTGTCGTCTGATGCCCATTCTAGCGTTGTATATCCTCATGACGTCCAGGTCTAAGATAATGTTATCGGCGATGAACGCCCACAGGACCACCTCCAGGAGAATCTCATCCACAGGCATGCTGTTTCCTGATACGGTGCGCAGCTCAAACTTCCATAGTGGCGTCCTCTTAGGCAACCCTTCCGCTACTTTGGGTCGAACGATTATCAGTGTGATGACGATGGCGCCGGCGGCCCCTCCTCACACCGTCCCATTTTAGTTTTTCTGGTCTCTGCGGGCCTGCGATTGCAGTTCCGTCTCAGATGTCCAATTCGCCCACAATTCCAGCAGGTCGGTCTTCCGTGCCTGCGACGCTCGAATGGTGGCGAGCGTCGCTCCTCGGCATCGTCTGCAGTCAGCTGTCTCACTCGCGACTAAGGCGCCGTCAGGTCGAGGTACCGTGTGGTCTCTCTTGCCGCCTCGAGCATTCAGGCTCCGTTGATGGCGTGATGTTCTGCCAGCAGCAGGTATTATTTAATCTCACGGTCCCTTAGACCGCAGACGAAAGCAGACCCCGCCTTCCCGTCGATGAATGTCGCTGGGAGTCCGACGAAAGCCTTATGGGCTAGTTGATCTATGCTATTTAGTATTCTTGGAGCGACTCTCCGACGAACTGGGCACAAGCTTTCAGTTGGGCTCTATAAGCGGCACTGTGATGATGATGGCCGTAACAATTGTCTCCAATTTGTCCTAGGCGTGACCCTCCTTTGGAATAGTCTACTATGTAAAATCTTTGCAACTGGCCCTTGCAAGGAGGCGATTAACTGCGTCGTTCTTTCTTCAGGCGTCCAACCATTATGAGTTGAGATGATGTTGAATTGACGTTTAAATATGTCCCAGGATGTAGAACCGTCCTTTCGGCTTTGGGCGTCAGTCGGTTGTCAAACTAAAGACCTGGTCGAAAAAATCACTATGTAGATCTTCCATTACACGTAGAACTTCAGATGTTACAAATTAATAATTATTTTCTTGTTGGTTAAATTTATCCTGTATTTATTGTCTAGGCTGTGTTCAATCTCTCCTGTAATGTGACGAACTTCACAATCGATTCTTGAAATTTCAGTTCTCGTGTTACTAACTGAAAGTCTTGGTGAATTTCCTGAATTGTATTTATCATCATGTTTTGTGTTCGCTGGTTTGATATTTCAATCTGTGTATTGATCTGTTTATTCTCTTCATTCTGTGTATTGATCTGTGATAAAAATTCGTGCTTTCTGTTTTTCATTTTATCGTTAGATGTTTCAATTTGTGTATTGGTGTGTTTAATTTCAACATACGTATTTGCGTTTTGTTGTAATATTTCTTGTCCCGCGCCGTAGCCGAGTGGTTAAGGCAGGAAGCCTTGGCGCATGGTAGTTCGGCCAGTATGGGACCGGTGTCCTCCCAGCATCGTGAGGCATTTAGATAGCTACAATATCTAGCGGTTCCAGGTTCAGAAAACCAGCTATAAAGGCTGAGATACTCGACATGCTGACCACATGTCACCCCTACACTGGCTATATGGCCATCTACCTATGTGATTGACACATGTGGATGTGAGGCCAGCAGCTGGATGGTAGGCTAAGGGCCTTCTAGGCCTGTCGCGCCATGGAATTATTATTGTAATATTTTTTAAATGACTCTACTAGTGTGTTAATTTTTCTTCAAAATTTATTTAAGTGATTCTTGTACTCGTTCCGTGCTGTCATTTTTTCCCCCCTGGTGTGCAGTTTCTTTCTCCTTTACATTAATAGATGACACTCGGATGCAACGACGTGCAGTTCTTTGGGTACGTAATCCCACTGTCACTCGATGGCCGGAGGTTTGTCTTCACGTAGTTTTTGTCGTAAATCACACAGATGTAATATTTCACAATCACTTTATTTAGCCTAATTCTACAAATTATCAGTATTAATTTACTCACAATTTACACAAACAATCAATGTGTTTCACAGTTATTTTACAGTCTCTGATGAGTACACTCACTACATTTTTTCTTTCACTCTTCACCTATCGCTGTCAAAAACACGACTGACTTCCGTCGCTAGCGGCAGATTATGTAGGGACGGAAATTTATCGGTCTCTAGTGGAGACTGTTCCAGTGTGGGAACACCTGGTCATCGGTGTTTCCCGAAAGGGGAAGTAGAGGTGCGTAGAGATATCTGGAACGAGGAATTGGCCATTTCGATGATCTGCGCGGGTCTTTCGATCATCATCATCATCATCACTTTGTGACAGCTATTGGTGCTGTCCAGTGTGCCTTTCCTGGGACTTGTGTTTGTCCCTTGTAGGCGAATTCGCGTGTGTATTCTGTAGTGGGTTCAGCTGGTATACCCTAGCCTACACGGCGATTTTATGGGGATTTATTTTATTGTTTGAGTAGTGTGAGATTTATATGGATATTGTTGCCAAGGCGAATAGATCTCGCTTGATTGGGGCATCGGAAACCGTGTCGCTGAAGAGCTTGGCTCGATTCAGGACCGGAATGAGCCACGCCACTCTGCGCTCATCATTCTGACCTTGGTTGCTACATGCTAAGTACTATGGATTATTTAATTGGTCGAATATGTTTCTATGTGTAGTACGCCATTGTGGAAGGTGTCCTATATTGCGTACTATTGGGTTTTCATGATTATTTATGTTTTGAAACATGGTGGTGACCCTTTTGATATGATAGTATCAATATATGGCACCCTCGTGGCCTCGTGCATCTCTGTTATCCTTGTGTAACGCGGGGCCGAAAGTATGATTTTTAGACACTTGTTTTGCAGTATCTGTAGTTTCTTCTTGTGGCATTTCGCAAGGATACTCAGAGATTCACAGCCGTACAATAGCATACTACGGATCACAGCCACATATAATGTGAGCTTGATCCTACGGGAGAGTGACGGCGACTTGAAAAACGGATATAATATCGCTATGCCTTGATGGGCTCTGGTTATTATATGATCAACATGGGCTCTAAATGTAAGCCTTTTATCCAATATTAGGCCTAAATATCTGACAGAAGTTTCTACTGGCAGAGGTTGTACACCCATAGTGAGCTGGATTGGACATGGAATTCGATTTGGAAAACACGACGACTTGCGTTTTCCAGCATTTAGTTTAATGTTCCAGGAGCAAAACCATTCATATATTATGGTTATTGCTCGCTGGAATGTTGCAAGTCTGTGAGGAATGGATTTAAGTTTGGATTGCATGAATAGACAAGTGTCATCAGCAAAGGAAGCTATTTGGAGTGATGGAGGTGAAGGTAGGTCAGAGACATATAGGGAGTACAATAAGGGTGAAAGGACAGCTCCTTGTGGAACTCCTGCCAGTATGGGCTTCGTATCAGATTTATTTCCACTCACTGAGACATAGAAGGTTCTATTTCTCAGATAAGTGGAGATTATTTGACTAAATTTGGATTAATTTGGAATTGTATCAGCTTATATATCAATCCGTTTATCCAAGTTGTGTCAAAAGCTTTCCCAATGTCGAGGAAGACTGCTATTGTACTACGCTTGGCGTTGAAACCAGTGACTATTTGGTCTATAAGCCTCGCCAGTTGCAGCGGTGTGCTGTGTGAATTTCGAAATCCAAATTGATGGTTGGGTAATAGTTCTTTGTTTGAGACTTCAATTTTTAGTTTGGCCAAAAGTAGTTTTTCTAGGATTTTTCCCAGAACTGGTAGAAGGCTTATTGGACGCAAATTGTCTGGATTACTTGGATTTTTTCCTGGTTTCGGTAGCACAATAACTTTAGCCATCTTCCAAGTTTGCAGGGAAGTGATTAAATTGGATACAGTATTTAAGGATAGTAAGGAGTCGAAGTAGCGCTTTGCGCGGGAGATGCTTTAAGGCTAGGTTACTTATACGATCATGTCCAGGTGCACTTGAAGTGCGAAGGGCCTGGACGTGAATGCGTAGGTCAGCGAGGTGGATGTCAGGTCTTTCATTTGGGTAGGGAGCAGCTAGGAAGGTGTCTACTCTATTATTGACTTCAGCTTCATGAACTGGCGACGTTAACTCTTGTGGTCTGAATCGATTTGCGAAATTTTCCGCGAGAACTTGTGCTTGATCATAAGGATGATAAGCCCAAGTTCCATTGTTCTCAATTGCAGTCGGTTTAGAAGGTCCGCGGTTTAATTTAATTCTTTTTATAATCTCCAAGGCGGAGTTTTTTGAGCATTGAAATTGGATAGGGAATTTTCCCATTGCGTAATTTTGTGATCTCGCAGTCTTTCTTTGACCAGTCGAGCATAGTAATTGTACTCCTGTTTCATTTGTGGGTGTCCATAGAGTCTGTACTGTTTGAGGGCTCGTCGCTTATGCTCTAGGTAGTCAAGAAGTGTTTGATCTGTTTGATTTGGACGTGTAGTGTTGTTTCTTGTTGTAGTTATGTCGAGGGCTGTTTGAATAGAAGCCTGGAAGTCATTTATAGAAGTCTCAAGTTCTTCAGTGGAGTTTACTCTTAATCGAGGATTAATCCACTGTGAAAGGAGTCTTGAATAACGATTCCAGTCTGTATTCATTGTGTGAGATCGGAACGGGGGCTGAAGTATGAATCTAGTAGTGAGCTTAAACATGATAGGGACGTGGTCTGAGTTTAGCTCACCAGGCAGTGTATCTATGTGAGGGGAGATGGTAATGTTTTTCAAAAGTGCGATATCTAGAATGTCGGAGCATAAGCCTTGTTGAGTGTTTCTAAAGAAGGTGTGTTCCCTTGGTGCTGAGATTTCGATGTTGTGGGTATTACAGAAGTGTTGTAATACCACACCTGAAGCATTGGGTACTCTACAGTTCCATGCGCGATGCTTTGCATTGAAATCGCCTGCCAGTAGGTACCGGGGCGAGATCGATGCAAGTATGTGCATGTCATGTCGAGTGAGGGGCCTAAGTGGAGATTTATATATGGAAGCTATGAATATATTCATGTGTTGTGTGATTGGAAGTATAATGCCAGTGGCTTCTATGAAGTGAAGCCCTGGGACAGAAATGTGTCTGTGGGATATGGATTTTCGGATGCAGATTGCAGTGCCACCAAGGGGGGCATTTAGGCGATCTGTGCGATAAGTGTAGTAATCAGCGAGTCGGAATTTATCCTTTGGTTTCAGATGCGTCTCGCTGATTAAAAGTATGTCTATGTTGTGTGTATGAAGTACAATTTCCAATTCATGGACCTGTGAGGCAATACCATTGGCATTAATGCCATGACATTAAGAAATTGTCCCTGAGCGTGTCTATACATCGTTAAAACATATCGACCACATTTGGCTGAGGAACATCATTCGTTCCATGGGATTTTTAATAGTACTTAGCATGGGTGTGACGCTTTGTACCAAGCTTTGTAAATTAGGAGTGACCGCTGGTGCCTGAACTGAAGCAATGCGTTCTTGTATGCTGGTTTTCGGGGCTTGATTTTTGCCAGAGTTTACTGCAGCACTGAAGGAGGTTTGGGGGTTGATTTTCTTACTAGTAAAAGTGCGTGCAGTTACTGTCTTATTTTGTTTTGGTTCCCTATTTCTGAGGTAGGCCTGTTGAGCCTCCTCAAATTTAGGGCATTTCCTGAAGGATGCAGGGTGTCCTGATTCTCCGCAATTTGCACATTTGAGTTTGCTAGTGTCGATTCGTGCTTCCTCACGAACTGGGCATTGTTTGTGACTATGTTCCTTGGCGCATATAACGCATCTAGGAGTCAGGTTGCACCCTGCAAAGGTATGGTTAAATCTCTGGCATTTAAAGCATTGCTTCAGGCCAGAGCGTGGTCTATATGGTTCAAATGAGACCACAGTGCAGTAAAGTTTTTCCAGGTGATAGATCTCTTTGGATCTTTCATTGTTGGCAAGTTCAACAATGTACAATGGGTATTTATATATGGACCCGTCCTCTAGTTTTTTTGTCACTTGCTTGATGCCTTTAACTTCAAAGTCCAATTCAGTTAATTCGGTTTTTATATCCTCTGTATCTACATTCGAGGGCAGCCGTTTGAGCATGACCCTTAGGGGAAGGTCTTTTTTCAATTGGAAGGTGTAGTATTGCCTTCCAATCGAGTCAAAGTACTTTATTACTACACTGTGGTCTTCCTGTGTGCTAGTATAATATCTTAGACTTTCATGTGTACTAACAACTTTAAGGTCTTTTTTCACTAACATTTTTAGTGCCCTGTAAATTTTGACTAGGTCAGTGTGACCTATGAGTGTTACAGGCGGTGGCCTGGTTTCTTTCTTTGGAATATTATTGTTGATTTTTACACTAGAAGGTCCAGATCTTGGTGGCTCTTCACGTGTGTTATCTGTTGTTGTGGTGTGTGAGGATGGTTTCTCTCTATGTGAGAGGCCATTTCCTCGTGTGTTTCTGTAGCTGATGATACTTGTGTTACATCCTTACCTGTGGTTGGTTTCTCTTTTTTGTTGTTAGAGCCACCAATATTTGTTTTCTTTGTGTATTTTTTCTCCTCGCTTGGTACAATGTGCATGGAGGGCCCAGAAATTTCCTCATCGCTTGACAATATAGAGAATTTATTGTACAGCTCAAGCGATGAGGTATCAGCACTGGCTGAAGTTTGCCTTGGCACTTTTGGGTCTTTAGGATAGTCTTTATTTTTACGTTTAATGATGTTTTTTGGTTTGGAATTATTAGTTAATTCAGGGAATTCCTTGTCGACATTTGAGTTGATTTGAATTGCCGTGGGTTTTGGAATTTCTTTGATTTTCGTAGGTACATTTTTGCGACGTTTTGACATACATTCATTTTGAATTTCTAGATAAGTATCTTTCACTATGTTTTCTACGGTTTCTAGATAGTAATCTAGATCTCTAGTTGCAACGTTTAATTCATCAATTTGGTTTCTACATTGATAGGCAAGATCTTCAGCCAGTTGCGAAATAGCAAAATCTGGATAGATGTCTAGGAAGTTCATTATGAGTATTAAAAGACCTCTAATTTCAGTGGCTATTTTGAGGTATTTTGATTTAGGATGCAAGCCTTTATTTTCTATTAAACATTCAAAATCTCTCAGAACATCTCCCCAGATTTCATCTACTTTCTGGCGGCCCTCGTCAATATCCATATTTTCCTCATGCAAATTACTCATGCTTGGAATGTTGCTTGCCATTGCAAGACTTAGTTCAGACACTTATATACTATAGGCAAGTACACGACTTACCAGCGTGTAATTTCACAGCAATGACACTATCACTGATTTGAATTTGTACGTATACCAGCTAAAATTTAACACCGAATACACGGGAACGGTGTCTTTTTCACTTGGCCCTTTTGGGCCCACACTTTTGGGGCGTAACGGATTTGTAATCACGTAAGCACACTGAACAACACTTTAAATATACTGCCACAAGCACTTCGACTTCTTTGTTTGCAGCAGCCACTGAAGGCCGGGTCTTTCGACTTGCGAGTCGGCAATTCGCTAATCTATTTTGACCAATGCGAAACCACATTCTCACCTTCGCCCCCGAAATTCAAACGTTATTACGATGCGTCACAATGCTAATCTCATTTCGTTAGGTGAGAATATGACCAAATTAGGGTGAAAATGAGCGAGTTAATATACACTAGATTATTTTACAGTTTATTAGATAATGTGATGCCCCTTAAGGTTAAGTTGGTTATTCTGTTTGAACAATGATTAACGCATCTTTTCCATGGTAAATATAGCGATTTTGGGTTAAAATTACCTCAATTTCTCATTCAATATTGAGGCATTTTCAATTTTTTGTGAAGAAATCAACTTATATTTTTCTTAGATAATTATCCACATACTACAATATATTTTGAGCATTTTTCCTGTTTTTATTTTAATTTACATAGATGGAAAGTGGTTGGAAACATGAATCCTCTCCAATATTACATGAACATTAGTGCCAGTCATTGGGTTATCGATGGTGCCAGTCCAGGGCAGAGATAACCCACTTTTGATCTATGGCCAGTCATTGAATATCCTCGTAGTTCTGCTTTTAGTGGGTTTTCTCTGATGCTGCTTTATCGTCAATGCAAATGCGTTGAATTTTGTTATCAGCACCCATTTATCGTATTAACCTTTTATAGCAACAAAAATAATAAATAACACGCTTATGTGACCTTGTATGTTAAAAGCGTCTATAAGTTCATAAAAAGTAATGAAAGTTAAAATATTTCAGGTTGGTCATAATGGGAAATATTTCCTCCATTACAAGGTAGCCAATGTTCTCTATGATCGATTCTCTATGCTATGATAGGGCGATGACACAGAGTTTCTCTATGGGGCGATGATAGGGCCAGTAGAAATCGTAGAAAACGAATTAAAAAACAGCTGATTTGTGATGCTGCAATAATATTACATATAAATAGTAATGAGAAGAGACTTTAACGTGTAGAATTTATATTGGGATACAGGCAAGAAATGAATACTAATATGCTACTTTCTTTAATTCAGAAATCAAAGACATTATTAGGTGTTAAAGAAACAACTCCCGAAACAGAAAACCCAAAAGAGGTCAATAATGTTGAAACATGTATAGAAGCTACAGAAAGTATTAGTAAGCATTTAAGTGAAGAAGAAGTACAAGAGTTACGCGTAAAAAGAAATGAAGAATTGAAAGATACTATATACGGTAAATGACATTTTTTTTTATTTTATAGATTTTTTAATTCAATATCTTAAGTTGTCATTTCATTTCTGGTATTCTCTCGTGGCAATGACTTAATTGTAACCTACTTCTGAAGTTGGGGCACCTAGAAGAAGAAGTTACGTTACCTCCATGATATGATAATGAAGCGCCAGGAGAGTTCTTAACCTAAGTTCCAGACCATGGGCAACCATGATTCCATTTAAGGTAAAATTTCTAAGTTTGACCGGGAATCGAACCCGGAACATCATGAACAGTAGTCGGAAATGCTGTCCACTAGTTCATGAGGCTGGATTTCTAGGTGAATTTGATTAATATGTTTATGGACTGCTAAATGTTAATAATTATTTACATAAATTAATGAGTCTCGAGTTTATAGTCGACAGATAATTATTTAATGTTGTTATGGTATATCACTTATTAAAATTGTAACATACATTGTATAATTCAATAAGTTATGTTATTTATATATAACATACTGGCATTACTGAACTCGGAGGTTCATGAACGTGCGAATATATATTTTTTCTTTTAAAAAATTCAGAAAAATCATATGATATAGAAAATCTGAATACTGATTCTTCTTCAATTTCAAGGTTAGGCTGTAAGCTTGTGCTGACTCAAAGCATTTCCCTCCATCTATTCATGGGGCATCCAACGGAACATCTTTTATGTGGTCATCATCATAATAGGAGCCCTGCTATTGTTTTGATTAAAATGAGTAATATTTATCTCCCGTGGTCGGGTTGCCAACACAATGCAGGGAAAGCTTAATAATGAGGTCATTTCAAAGTCTCCAAGCCTACTTCCCATTGTACTAACCCCTAATAGGAGGACTGCCAAGTCCGCCGTAAACCGTTTGGGTCTTACTCCTTGTTATCCCTGAGATGGCCTTCATATTTAATCTCCTGGAGGAAAGGTGCTTCATCTGCCCTTCAAATCTTGTTGGTAGTTTGTAGCTTCCATCTTGAAGTCTTTGCATGTATCCCTTATAACCTGAATCACTGGATCCTTGGCAGAACTTAGTTGTCATATATGATGTCCACCCCCGCGACTTGGATGTGCCTGCCAAGAATTATCCATGTATACACAGTTATGACATATATGCCTGACCTGTGTACCATGGCCTAGGTTAGTAGCCTTGTTTGATGCCAAAACTAGAAGCATTCTAGAATTCTGATCCAGGACACTTAAAACCACAAGAATATCAATGTTTTGTTATCGGTATGAAAAATGTCATGGTGTGCAGTGTAATTTATTTCTCATATTGTTGCTTAAGATGCAATAACTCATAATCCACGTTAAGACAGTTTTACAGAGGGAACAAAAATCTACACTGACCTTTTAATTGAAATGATAAAGAAGGGAGGGAGGAAAAAATAAGTTCACTTTATTTTTCTAAATAATATTGCCACTGTACTGGCTAGATGATCATCCACTTCTGTTATAAACAAATGTAAATGTGAGACCAGCAGCTGGCTATTAGGCCAAGGGCTTTCTAGGCCTTTCATACCATGGAATTTAAGTTCTTGTGACAATCATGTAAGAAACCAAATAATTAGATAATTTTATTATTTTTTAATATTTTAAGATATTCTGGGGGGAAAAAAATGAATAGGCATACAAGAGAATTTCAATTAGTTTTTGTGTAAAGTTTAATTAGTTTTATAGCATGAAAACTGTATGATTATAATACATTGCAAGGTTTTTTTTTATTCACTTGTTTCATGATAATGTTTAATATTTTAAGTCATTGTAATTACTATGAAATGGGAAGGTACAGTGCAAACAGATTATTTAATAGTGGAGATTCTGATTTTCCTGGTTGCAAACACTAGAAGCTTATCTGCATTGAGCAAATCTGCCAGATTCCCGGCACTGAAACATTTAGTACAGTAATTTGTACTTACTCAGCTCTTATTAGGATCTTGCTTTTTTAATTTTAGAAGTACCGGAATTTTGAATGGCTTTAAGTAATTTTGTTTGGTTGATGAGCAGACCAATGATTTACTCCCTTTCCTGTGCCAAATGCCTAAGAGATTTTTGCAGTGTGTGCTCTAGCCTCTGTCCTATCTCATATAATTTTTCTTCTGTAAGAACATGTCTCATCCTTTGTCTTTTATAATCATTTACTGCAACCATCAATTTGAATTTTTGGCCAAATTCTTATTGTATTTGCATTATGGTGGGATTACAATCAACATTCGTTGATGTTGCATTGTGTTACGTTTTAGATCATTCATGTTTATCAAATACACCTTCCACATATCATATTATGATGAACTTTTGCAGGGTACGGCGCATGATGGCATTTGTTATACATTGGCAAGATCAAGCTTCAGTAAATGCAAACATAATGTCATATCGTACAAATCACGTGACATCTACAGTTCCTGCATTTAATTTGTTTCGAGCTGATTGTTTTTGACCTTATAATAAGTAAAAGGTTCGCCCGAGTGGGCATTGATTATATTTAATCTTTGCTATATTCGTTCAGTGTTTTTGTGTTCTTTGGGCACTTCTGTATGTGGTACCGTTCGCATCTGTGACCACACAAAGCACATATACATTTTTCATTTGGGTCGTGGTACTTCTTGTTTTCACACACTTTGTGATGAAAACCGTGCACTGCATAACGTGTCACAACATGTCGCTGGTCCTGATTAGCTTTTGTCCAATTCCTCTCTATCATGGCTCCCGTAGCATAGAAATCAAGGTCTATCTCCCTCTTCTTCAATTTGCTTCAGTGTACGAGTTCTGTGTAGGGGCCGGTAGTAGGTAGAAGGTGTTTCATCCTCAGATCTTCTGCATAGAACGACTCTCTTGCAAGTTCATATACAAGTCTCGACGGGGTTGTTTTCCCCACCCTTAGAACTGCTTTATGGAAACGTGCCTTAACCTTCTCTATCCTTTCGAGATCGCTAAGTGACAGTTTCTCCCATATAATGTCTATGCCGTATGTTATGATTGGAGATATCGTATCGAATAATGTCATGGCCGTGGGTAGTGACAGTCAGGCTAGATTTTTTATGCTGTAGATTGTTCTTGTGGCTGCTGCTGTTTTCTCTTGTATCTGTTGGTTGAATGATCGTAATGTTGTTTGGAGTGTCATGCCTAGGTATGTGAATTTGTTGACTGTCTTTAGTGGTTCGTCATTCAGCATTAGGATATCTTCTTTAGAGTCAATAAATTACAATATTTTGATATTTTAATAATTATATCAACATGAGAGACAATGTGCTTATCGAGTTTGTGTGATCACATGAATTTTTATACAACAAAAATAAGGGAAAAAAAGAAAGTATTTGGAAAAAAATAGGAAACAATGCCATAATATGTCTTCCATATTTCGCCTTAACATAAATGTCAATGAACATTGATGATGATACATCTACTCAAATTATGTGTTGTAGCTTGCCATCTCAACAAAATGTAATGTTATATTATTTTTGGTCTGGACATCTTACCTCAATATTAATGTTGATTTGTTCTTGGACATGTTTCAAAACAATTCTGTTTTATCGTCAGCTTTCCCAGACTGGTTTTATTTATGTTGCACCACCTGGATGTCGATGTCAGCTCCATCCTGTGGTTGGCCAAAGAACCTCCAAACAAGGTCACACTCCATCGGAATATCAAAATTCATAACTCTGTTTCTGTTCTTCTGAATATAAATTTTTTTCCCAAATAGTCAGCTCTTTTGTATTTTCTAACTGTTTTAATAATTTAGTGTCTGAATTTATATTATGTTTTTCAGACCAAACATGAGCAGCAACTGCAGATTTTTCAATTTCTCCATTTTTAATATTTCTTATATGTTAAGTATAAAAAACAAAAAATGATAAACAGAAGTAATCTTGAAAAAGAAGAACCACCTATGAAAAAATATAAGAAATTCACATATCACCCCTGGGTACATAATAAATTTCAAAATATATTTGAGAAGTTTAATATTAAATTAGCACCAAAAAATAACTACAGTTTAAATAAACTAATAAAAACCAACAAAAATGAAAAAACTGATAAAAATAAAAAGTCAGGAATATATCAAATTGAATGCATGGGTTGTGAAAAGATATATATAGGGAAAACAAAAACAAACCTAAAAATTAGAACCAAAGAACACATAAGAAATACCTTACCTGGTGCTTTCCCTGTAGAAGAGGATGGCCAAATATTATGTGGATTGATGGTGTTTTGAGCAGCATGAGGGAAAGAGGATTGGACGATGGAGATTGGAATGACAGAGATGTGGGGAAAATGACAGTAGATTAATTTATTGGATACAGGAAGATGTGAAAGCTGATAAATAAATATATATGATATGAAAAGAAAAATGAATGCTTTTGAGTCGGGGTTTTGAACCCGAGTTTCATTTTTCTTTTCATATCATATTTGCCTTCATTGCCAAATGTCAAAAAATATAGTTATAACATCTAAATATATATATATATATATATATGTGTATATATATACACACACACATACACGTTCACATAATGAAAATGGGATTGACAGAACACAACACACAGATCACATGAATAAACAAACAGTATTGTATAAAACCACTTGATTCACTGATTAATAGCCACAGCTGAGTGAATGATGGGAGATGAGACACCTAGCGCTGCAACTGGGTAAATTGGAATATCTGCTGTTGAATAATCTGTTCGTATTGTAGCACCATTAAACAATTTAATTATGTTTTGGGGACTTCTGTACACCAGATGGATACATCTAGTTTCAAAAAATGGAATTAACTGAATTTCTATGATAATGTCAGCCTAGTTTACCTCTGAGTCCCCCAGTTAACATTTTTATCTAGTGATAAATTAATTCAGCGTGACACATATAAAATTAATAAATATAATTAAAAACCAATAATTGTAGAAATATTTAGTGTTCTTTTTTAATGACTAAATGCAGACCTATTGGATTATAAATACAAATTTTTAAAATTATTTTTTATGTATTTTATTTGTGATAGAAAATAATTGTTGTCTCCTATGAGCTTTCTTATTTTTTGTCATCCAGCATAAGAATAATGAAATAGATTCATTAAATTACAAAAACCCAAAATCATTTTAAGTGGTTCATGGTTTCTGTGTTTCAGATTATATTAGAAATATTCGTGATCCTGAGAAACCTGTCACTCTGGAAGACTTAAATGTTGTTTATGAAGAAGGAGTAATGGTAAGATCTTCCATTAAGTTATGTAGGTAGGAAATAACACTATGAGGTTTATTTTAATTTAGTTGAGTTGTTTCTTGACTCACCTCATCCTTCTTAACTCCCTTGCGATCTGGATTTCGTCACTCTATTTGTGACATTCTCAATGCTGTTCACGTTCACAACTGACCATTAGACGTCATTGAGAATGTCATAAATAGAGTGATGAAATCCGGATCGCAAGGGAGTTAAGAAGTATGAGGTGAGTCAAGAAACAACTCATTTAAATTAAAGATCTTCCATGTTTGAATTAGAAATCTTTCCATTTTATATTTCTCGATATATATATATGTATATGGTGGAGAGTAAACTTAAGAATTGTGCATAATACTTAAATGCATTTTTACTCTAAGGAGTAGGGTAAGTGGGGTAATGTCAAAAATGTTCAGCAACAATGGCATAAGAAAATGAAAAGCATGATTATGAAGTTATTCCATTGTGTGAAATGCTAGATTTTTCAGCTAAACTTTACAACCTGTGATGCGACTTATTTAATTCCTTCATAAACTCCTGTCAAATTTTATTCTTAGGGTTTCATTTTTCAAATTATTTCCCACCATTTATAATGATTTTTATATTTTTTCTAATGATTATTCCAATATATTTTCTATGATGCTTTACTACATTTGTAGCATGAAGACATGACAGCCTTATTGATTTTAACACATATTCTATGCAACAAAGACGTGTTCCAGTGCAGCCAACATAGATTATGTACTAATTAACTGTACACATATTTTTCAGAACGTACTATTTATTTTTTGTAATACCAATATTTAAAAAAAGGAGACAAGAAAAACTGTGAAAATTACAGAGGCATCAGCTTACGAAATACTGGATACAAAATTTACGTCAATATAATTAAGAACAAATTATACAAACATCTTAACAGCCTCCTCAGCGAAGAACAGAATGGCTTTCGTAAAGGTCGATCCTGCTGTGATGGTTATTTCTCCATGAAATTATTAATAGAAAACACAGGAAATTCAGTGTAGAAACACATTTAGTTTTTGTGGACTTCAAAAAAGCCTTCAACAAAATCAATAGGAAAAAACTGTTGGAAATTTTAGCTGACAACAATCTACCACAACAGCATATTTTAAATTTATACAATATCTATAAAACAAATTTGATTTCAGTTCAAATCAATAACACACAAACAGAATGGACCGAAATTAATAGGAGCGTAAGACAAGGATGTGGCCTCTCGCCCTTGCTCTTTATCATATACATGGATAGAATACTCCAAGATTGGCGACAGATGAGACACGGTTCTATCCAAATTAATAGAAACCATAAAATATACACTTTGCTTTTTGCAGATGATTTGGTATTAATACCTCAAACAGAAACAGATTTACAGTATTCTATACAGAATTTTAATATAATTGCAAAAAGATACAATATGGAAATCAATACAAAGAAAACTAAAGTGATGGCCTTTTGTGGGAAATACCCTATACCTAGCAAAATTGTTTTGGATGATGAAATTTTAGAACGAGTAAACGAATTTAATTATTTGGGTTATAATTTTAACATTTCAAGATGAAGCTGATATATCAAAGAAAATCACAAATTTTACAAAAACAAATGGGAATAATTAACAGCATAATGAAACCATCTTTAGTACAGGTAAACACAAGATTACAGCTTTTATAAGGTTCTCGCAAGACCATGTTAAGATATGGTAGTGAAGCATGGACAATACGAAGAAGAGATGAAAGCCGAATAACAGCAAATGAGATGCAATTTATGCACCGTACAGCAGGTTACACAAAGTGGGACCATAAAAGAAATGAGGAAATTATGGAAGAGTTGGATGTAGAACCCATTCTTCACCATATACAAAACTACCAGAACAACTGGAAAGCCCATCTTCAACGAATGCCATCTCATAGAATTCCAAAAGCCATGCTTCATTACTGCCCCCAAGGCAAAAGATCACTGGGACATCCAAAAAAGCGCTGGTTGAAATTCCTCTTAGAGACCCTAACAGGCCACAAGGCCTAATGCTATTTTTGGGTGTTGGTTTTCTTTCACAGGTTAGAGTGCTTAAATTTAATTAGGTTAGCTTTTAGGTTGGTCTTTCACAGATTAGGGTACTTATATTGTGTAAGGTTAGCTTTTAGGTTCATTAAATATTGTGTATATGTTGGCTGCATCCCGTGGTTCCATAGTGTAAACCACTTTGTATTTAATGGCGCATGCACATGATGTACGATTGGAACTTAGAAACATTTTTTGTGTCACGTGTTGTAAAGTATTTCTGATTTTTCATATGAAATTTCTGTGTTTTATTTAGATAAAAACTCCAACTGAATGACATCAGTGTTGTACGAATTGAGTTTAATCCTACTGTTCCACATTGTTCTTTAGCAACTCTTATTGGTCTTTGCATAAGAATAAAATTGGAGAGAAATCTTGTAGAAAAGTTTAAATTGGACATCTATATTAAAAAAAGGGACACATTCAACAGAAGAAGAGAGTAAGTGTAATTTTTGTCTATAATTAGTTCTCAATTTTTCATGTAGGCCTACAGGGAATCCAGTTAATGATCCTCGGAAGTTTGTGTAGCCAGTCCCTGCCATCTGATGTGTTAGTTACTATAAGGCAACATGCTTGTATTTCAGGCAGTGGCGTGCATTCAACCCCAGCTACCCCAGCACTGCTGGGGTAATTAGTATGTTAATAATTTTGAATTAAAAAATAATATATTTGCCAAATTCCATTCAAATCAATTGTGCGTGAGCATAAAAATTAAAAATTCCTACCGTGCCAACAGACATGTATTGCATTCAGTTTGATGGAGCCTCCTGTGTATTTACATTATCTCCATAGAGAAACACATGGAGTGTTTCATCTATGTTACCCATCAACACCAGCTATTGCATTGCAAATGAATCCGCACAAGCGAATTACTTCACTGCCTGCTATGTCCAGCAATAAGCCACACTAGACCAGTGATAATCCACTAGATGAAGCTTGTATCTTATTCCATCAACTTTTTATTGAATACCAGCTAGTTTACATCACAACTTGAATAAGTATACAGAAGGTCAAATGACATTTTCGACCTATCAATTCATGAAACATTCATTTGATGAAGAAATGTTATTGGCTGATTTGGGAATTACCAGTTCCTCAATAATAAAATTTTTCGAAATAGCTTTTCTTAATTTATAATACAATTTAATTTATGCTAGTTACATTTTTACAAAAAACAAAATAAAATAAATAAAATTATGCAGTACTTTTGTCAGCTATAGCAACAGTTGAATTTAATATTGACACTGAGTTTGTTCAAATGCGTTATTAATACATTTTTACGAGTTTTAAAGTTTAGTGATAAGTGTGATTTGTCAATTTAGTAAAAATGAATGTTGGTTGGTTGGTATCTAATGTCGAGCACTTGATAATGAAATCATTCGCTCTCTTGCACTCCAATATTTAGCAGAAAGGCTGGTCTCTTCTACAAAAGCTGGACAACGGAGGAGATGGTTTCTTTCCATATGTAAAAATGAATGTAAGTGACTGTATAATTTACAAACAAAACCATTTCTGTGCAGACTTTTTAACTAGAAAAATGACCTTGTACAACAAGGTAGGCCAACTGCAGATTTACCTTATCTAACAAAAAAAAAAAGCAAAATTTACAAACAAGGCATTTTAGTATCATACTATTTGTAAAATTAATAATTCGGAATAAAAGTTTTTATAAACTAAAAGTCACATTATCGTCATACAGCTGGGGTAATTGCTCTGACCACTGCACGCCACTGATTTCAGGACTGTTATAATGCTAAATAAAAATTTCAGAATTTTTTATTTACCAAGCTCAAACTTGTTGTTGATAATATCTTCATATGCTGAAACAGTTTGTTGAAATCATCTAATGAAATTTTTAGTCGTTCTCACAAATTGTTCAAAACTGATAGACATTGCAGCTCTTATAATCTCTTCAAGTTTGTTTATGTAGTGTTTTTTTTTTAAACCTGATTTAATCTGTCCCATAAATAGAAATTGCATGTCATTTGATTTTGGCTATGTGCAGATCAAAACACATTTTTATTGATATTTGCTTACTGAACAAATTACATAATTCTCCTCATAACACTCCCAGAAATACGTGTTTGCATCTTGTGGTAATCAACTCACTGATTTGTTTGGAATTGACTCTTACTGACTTCTGATCATTCTTAATGGATTCTTTGTGTATGCAAGGTGTTTAGAATTGCAAGGTTTCAAGAACACCTCAGTCAGTTTTGAAATTTCTGCCTAACATGTTAAGATAATATTTTAACTTGAGTATATGTAATTGGTCTTCCGTCTATGTGAATATAACAATTTTGTGGATGTGAGGCCAATAGCTGGTTGGTAGGCCAAGGAGTTTAGGCCTGTCATGCAAATGAGTTTTTTATGTATGTAATTGAAATATATGAACAATTCTATTTTAAGAATCAATTGTATTGTATTGTAAGCCTATGTTTTCCCTTTACAGAGATTTAGGCGCTCTCCCCCGACAGAGAAGAATTTGAACCATACTAATTTAGTTACACTTGTTTTCGTATATATGTCATTTTGAGTGGTCTGTGGTCAGCGTTCCGCCTCATACTGACATCTAGGAAACCAAGATAGTACTAGGACGGGAAAATTCGGTAAATTTTGCTTAGTGGCCTTTTCATTCAGGCTTAAGGATATTTTATGAGCCTGAAAATCTTCAGACTCGGGACCCACGGCTTAAAGTCCCTCCCAGAGGACTTGCTCCTTGGATTTTTTCGTCCTAAAAAATCCATCGACCCCGGCCGGGTTTGAACCTGCGATCGACCAGAGGCAAGGAGCATAACCACTAGTCCACCGCGGCCGACTTTAAGGGTCGTATGCAAATACATTAGTCTCTACTCAAATTACTTCCAATCACTGGTGAGCTGAGATTGAATTAACGGCCACCTTACCGGTCATGCATGAATGTTGACGTTTTCGTAATATTGGCAACGAATTACCCAGAATTCTCAGCGATAAAACCACTTCCGTTATTTTCGTCTGCTATAGAGGAATGCATTTATGCTTGCATCCCGCTTGAATTCTTTGGTAGACTATCAAATTCCTCTTCTCCGCATATACCGAAAACATGATGGAAGTCTTCAAGGTCCGACATCTTGGATAAGTTTCAAACTATATCGGTTACCATCGGTTCCCTTCGGGATTTTCACATAAGTTTATATCTTGAGCTACGATCTTAAGGTACCTTGTCAGGTAGCTTACAATTATTACCGCGTGAATAGATTTCTGAGTAAGAAAAATGTGTTTGGATAAAACTTTATCAGCAGAGAACACCTTTTACTGTCTAATGCGTTCAAACATTCGACCCTAAGAATCAAATGAATCGTGAATTCTTCTTACCTCATATGTCTATGTTTTGAAAACAGCTGACGATGATCGCCGATACTGCAGTGCTGTGTTTAAAAAAACATAGAAGTACGAGGTAAGAAGAATTGATACTTATTAATAAAACCTCTTAATGTTAAATACGTACTTTTTGTGTAGGTAACGTAATTATAAATATATTTCACTATAGTTTATCTATTAATGAAGTTAAAAAATGTATGCAAGCACAGAAAATAGATAAGTTTGTTATATAAAAATTCACAGAATAGGATTATAAAACTATGTAAAATTATTTGTTGGACTCACCATTTGGATTTAATTTTAAAGCTTTTAAAATTAAAATGTATTAATTTATACAACATTCAGAAATATCATATTCATAAGACAAAATGGAAGGCTTGTTCCTTCCTTTTCCAGCATTGCAGGATATTTATGATTCTAGGCAAAAGCACAAGTAGATTTGCATGTATTTCATTTTTCCAGTTCTTCAATCCCAAACTATCGGTGTCTTTCTCAACACTGTCATCTTCTCCATCTTCCTCACTCCATTCTGGGATCCAATATCAATTTTGGAAGTCTTTTATCTTGCATTCGTACTATGTGATACAGTCACCTTAGTCTTGTCGACTTGTCAAAACTCTCAAATTCTCTCCTTCTAGTAACTTATCAGTTTCCTTATTTGATCTTATTCTCTATTTACCATTTACATATATCTTGACAATTTACCTTTTGGAGACATAGTTTGAAGTGTCCATTTTTCTAGAAATGCCATTTCATTTTTATTGAAGTTTCAAATTCTTTGTAGTATAATAGAATGAAGGCTTTTCATGCTGGTTATACAATGATGAACATTTTTTGTACTATTAGACGATGTTCAATAGTTGCTGTTGCGTTCAAACATTTGTCTCTGATAACGAGAGAATCTTTTGTTATTTATTTTTTATTATTCTGCCCCAGATTATTTCGACATTTCTGGTGTTCTCTCTTGGCATGTCATATTTGTAACCCACTTCTGAGGTTGGGGTGCCTAGAAGGCGAGGTTATGCTGCCCTGATGATATGAGAATTGATGATGATGATAATGATGTGCCAGGAGAGACCTTAAACTAAACTTAATCTAATTAAGCAAATATGATATTGATGAAAATGATGGCCAGATGGTGTTCGGGGATCTTTTGGGCCATGAAAAAACCTCACCCAGGTGACTTGTCCTGACCGGGGATAACTCAAGACAACAGTGGTGGACTTTATTGGCTGAGAAGTGCTGGCAAATTAGTTCTGGTAACATCCACTTGGCATTGATTAGTACAGGGTACGGGTACTTGGCAAGTTTCAATCCTTCCTCTTTCTAATTGAAATTTACAAATTATAAAATGCTTATTAACACAAGCTAAAAAGGATCTGTGAGCCACTATAATTGAAAAATGAAATCATCCACCTCAACACTGCCCTACAATTAAATGGGTACATTCTACAAGAAGTACGAAGGACTCTACACCTACATAGAACAATATTTGAAGCTGTTAAACTGGAGCCTATTGGCAGGGCTTGGCTAACTACATAAAAAAATGTTACAGTGCTTCTGATTACAATTCTTGAGTCCCCACTCAGACAATAAGAATTATTCCTATGGTTACCAATGATCCCTGTGAACCCCTGTCTTCATGTGGTATCTGTCAAATTCTGTGCTCTTGTGATAGATGTTACATTGGGACAATTAAACAAAATATGAAGATTCATATAAACAAGCACAAAAGGAATATCAGACAGGGAGAATTATAAGAATTGATGGCAGATTCTAGCCATCATGTCCCATTACCATACCAGGATGCAGAGAGAGGCCATTGAAAATTTCAATAGGAAAAAGAGGAAGGATTGGATCTTGCCAAGGCCTGATACACTGTACTAACCAAAGCTATGCTACAGCTACCGGTACACCAAATAGATGTGATTATAATTAATTTGGCAGTGGCTGGACAGTCTTATTCCAGGCCATACTGCTGACACTTAGTACACAGGGTGTCTCTAAAGTCACTATCTTTTTCAATGAAGGAGGAATTAGACAAGGTTGTCCACTATCAACCACTCTTCTTAACGTTTATTTGGACGACATGATAAGATCATGGAAGCAAATGACGACTGGGGGAATTAAGTTAGGAAATATAGTAATAAAAACAGTAGCCTTTGCAGATGACCATATTTTAATAACAAAAACAGAGGACGAACTACAAAGAATGCTATATAAACTAAATGAAATATCAAAAAAATACAACATGGAAATATCATCAGAAAAATAAAAAACAATGGCCTTCAAGGGCGCTCATCCAGTTTGGACAAAGATGATATTAGAAAATAAACCAATAGAACAAGTGGTAAGATATAACTTCCTAGGTTGCGAAATATCATACACAGCAGAAACAGATATAAATAACAAACTAAATAAGTTTAATTATATAACATGAACACTAAAAAGAACTTTAAGAAATAAAGCCACGAAAGACTCTATAATGAAATTATACAAGACAATGGCAGTGCTTATTATTACTTACGGATCCGAAACATGGACAGTGACAACACAACAAGCTGCTGAAATGAAATTCCTCAGACCTATAGCAGGATATCAAAGAACAGACAAAACATATAACACAGAAATAAGACAACTGAAAGTAGAGGAATACAGATCAAACTGGAAAGAACACTTGGCAAGGATGACAGAATAGAATACCAAAAGTAGCATACAGCTATTCACCATGAGGAAGAAGAAGTTTGGGAAGACCAAAGAACAGATGGAAACAGCAGCAATTTGGAGCCGGAACAGGCTAGTAAATAAGCCTAAACCATGATGAAGAAGAATGAAGGAAGGCAATGATTAAAAATCAATGTTATTGTGAAGTTTTACACATATACTACTGCCTACATGACCGCCATCTAGGTAAAACACATACTCCATCTTTCAGCTGTGAATTGAAATGTAGAACTTAACATTTAAAGCCTACTGCTTCTGTGGTACGATTTCATAAATCAAACAGACATGATAACTCGACTTTTCATAGAATGAAATGTAGAATTTTCCACACTGTGTTCAACTTCCTACTGAGCCATCAAGTTGATGCATTTGGACTATCACTGGCAATTTGAACTTGCAGCACAGTTTCAGCTGATATGCATGGTTGTCCATGACGTGTCTCATCACACACACTACCTGTATGCTTAAATTTGTTTACAAGCAAAAGAATGTGTGCCTTTGTTGGGGCTGATTTACAAAATTTATGGGTAAGTTCACCTCTGGCGTTTTCATATGACAATCCGCATACCCGTGCACAAACATTGGCAATCCATTCTTCCATGCTAAACATGTTGCACTAAACCAGAGCCGTCCAAACTACGGCCCACGGGCCACATCTGGCCCGCCATGGCTTTTCATATGGCCCATGTAAGGAATGAAACGAACAAATTAATTTTATATTTTAAAATGTAACATCTAGTTTGGACATCCCTGTGTGAAATTAATCTCTCTGGAATGTGGATTTGAGGTGTCACTGCTTCTCTTGACAAAGTAATAGAGATGATTCATCCCTTATTTACCATTTTCTTCCCCGCTCCAAACTTTGAACATTAATTATTTATCTTGTTATATTGTCAATCAAACAGTAGCCTGTGCACCGAATAGTTATAAAAATAGTGTTAAAGTGAGAAAATGCTTTCAAAAAAACGCAAAGTTGATTCCGAGTGTAGGGAGTTTAAATAATCTTGGACCAGCAAGTACTTCGTGAAGGAGCATGGAAACAAAGCGTTATGTGTTATTTGTAACAATGTTATTGCAGTTGTGAAATAATATAACATTAAAAGGCATTACCAAATAAAGCATAGCCATTTTGATAAATTTAATGGAGATGAGCGTACTGAGAAAGCGAACGAGCTCCTTTCTAAAGTTACGGCACAACAGCAGTTATTAATTCAGGATGGTGGTGTAAGACAAAGAAATGTTACCGAAGCGAGTTATGGAAGTTTCGAAACTAATTGCTGAAAACGAAAAACAGTTTTCTGATGGCGAATTTGTGAAAAAGTGTCTGATTGCTGTTGCCAAGAAGTTGTTCCGGCCCGCGATCAATTGCACAATCAATTATTGGCCCGGCCCATTAAAAAGTTTGGGTGGCCCTGCACTAAACTAACAGTGTATGCAAAGAAAAGAAATAGTAGTGTTTTCATGGAAATGGATAGTGACTTTAGATATACCCTGTATATAAGTGTAGTTTTGCCACAGAATTATTGTATTTGCCAGTCAACTTCCAGCAGGAAAACTTTTCAGTTACTGAAGATGTCTCCCATAGTTAGAGATGAAACACCTAGGTGCAATAGCAATTATTGACCATGTACTAATAGCCCATAAAATACTCATCAACTCTTTGCATTATTTATTGTCATCATCATCAGCAGCATCAAGGATTAGACCTTATGGTCTGTTCTGATCTCATGCTAGAATTGGTCTATCTTTTACTGGGTCTTCCAACATTTTTTTGTCCTAGTGGTTTGTAATGAAGAATCTCTTTTGGAATTCTATTGTTATCCATTATATTGATATGGTCCATCCATTCACCTCTGTATTGTGCAATTCTATCTAGTAGTTTGAATATATTTAGTTTACTTCGTATATTTTCATTTTGTTTTTTATGCAACATGTTCATCGAATGGAAGATCACAGGATACCCAAACAAATGTTAAGGTATCAACCTGCAGGAAGAAGAAGACCAGGACGTCCACTCAAAAGACTTCTGGATGGTGTTTCTCTTGAGGCCGAAACAGGTCAACAAATGGCCTAAATTCGTGAATGTACTATGATGATGTTTTTTTATTTGTTATTGTATAGACAGCCACAGTCCTCAGAAACCTCATTTCTGACGTTTCTATTCCTCGTTCCTGGTTCTTTGGTTAAGACCCAGTGTTCCAATCCATATAGTAGTGTTGGAACCACTATTGTTATATAATTTTTTTAAAGTGTCCCCTTTTGTTAATTATTTGTTGAGTCAAGTTAATTGTCATATACAAATATCACATTTATGTTGCTCGTCTTTTTCCATTCTTCCATATATACATAAACCAGCTATAATGGCTGGGGGACCCAACATTCAGGCCAAATGTCACCCTACACTGTCTGGATGATCTGTGATTAGCACATGTGGATGTGAGACCAGAACTCAGCTGGTAGACCAAGGGCCTTCTAGACCTATCTTCCATGGATTTTATATATATATATATATATATATATGTGTGTGTGGTGTGTGTGTGTGTGTGTGTGTGTGTGTGTGTATGTATGTATGTGTATTTTTATTCTTTTGTCAATGTCCTGGAGTGGTGTGGTATCCTGTAGGCAGATAGCAGAGATCTTTGAACTACACATTAAACAGATACACAGAGATGGGCCTTCTGGATTTGTTAGACACATCCAGATCCAAGGTGGTGTATATGTGAGGTGCCTAGAATCATATGGTTCTTATTATGCCTTAAACTGTTTTGAAATTAACAGTTAAGCTTTTTGCTGATAACTAAAGACTTACAGTAATTGTGACCTGTAGGGAATTAAAATTAGGCATTGGAGTGATAAATAGGGACTTAACCAATCAAGCAACAGTGATATCCTGAATAGATAAAGCTTGTTTCCTATATATTTTATTTTTTTATGTTATATTTAATTGTGAATGTTAAGGTATTAATTTTGTGAATTCAACAGAAAACAAATTTTGATAATAATTTTAATTGAGTAAATGAATTGCATTTTCTTGTATCTAATGAAAATGTATTTGTTTTCAGTTAACAAACAAATAAATGATAAAGAGAGGATAGCTGCTGCAATGGAAAATCCTGATTTAAGAAAATTAGTTGAAGGTTGCATCGAGGAGGAAGACTGAATTTTACTGAAAAAAATCATAGACTGTTGGCAAATTAGACTGAACAGAGTTAACTCTCCATTAGGCCTACTTGTGTTATAATTGCATCTCAAATAAATAATACTGAGAAGATATTGACTTTAAAATTTAACAATGTCCATGTTTAATAAAGAGCATGCCATAGTGTAGTTGGTTAAGGCAATACACTACAAACTGGAAGGTCGAGAGTTCGAGTCCTGGTGGGGTCAGGATTTTTAAACTGACCCAAACCTTCAGGTGGCACTATTGCACTGGTATCAAATCAGTAACAGATGCTTGTTCTGGGGGTAAAGGTGGCCATCATGCAGATCTGATATAAAGTGTCGATTGTCTAGAAAAGGTAGGGGCCTTAACCTTGTACTACCCCAAGAGTCTGCTATGGCCTATAGTGGGATCACTTTACCTTTATTACCATGTTTAATAAAGGAAGCTGTCAGAAACTACATATTCATTTCATATCAAAGTTCAATTTGTTGTTTAATTCATTACCTATGAAGGATTGAATAAGTGATACAAACATTGTACTTAAATACTCTCCTATAAAAACACAAAATTTACATTAATCTACACATTGTAATATTTGATGAGATTGTGATCTGTCAACTTGTGTTCTATGATCTTTGGCAGTTTTGAACAGGAATTCCCAGCATTGCATCACATTAAGTTATGTAGATAGGAAATAACACTATGAGGTTTTTTAATATTGTTTATTTTTTTCTTTCACTCACCTCATACTTCATAACTCCTCGCAGACCTAGGTTTCGTCACTTCATTTGTGACATTCTCAATGCTGTATCACGTTCACAACTGACGTCCAATGGCCTTCTATCCTGCAGACTGACCTCCATGCCATCAGATGGCGCGGAGGTCAGTCTGCAGGATAGATGGCCGTTTAACGTCAGTTGTGAACGTGATACAGCATTGAGAATGTCACAAATGAAGTGACGAAACCTAGGTCTGCGAGGAGTTATGAAGTATGAGGTGAGTGAAAGAAAAAAATAAACAATATTGCATCACATTATTATTAGTGTACATAATTCTTGCCTCAGATGACATGTATAGGCAGAAACATTCAATAGAAGAAGTTATTGTTTAAAATCTCTTCTCAGGCTAATAGACAGGTGAAACTGTTTCTAACTAAGCTTTAGATTTGTCTCCATGTGAGATTTAATTAATTTGGGATGTGTATTGTGAATAAACTTCACTGCTACTAGGATGTAGGATTTTAAGAGAGACAAATTTTTGCCAAGGCATGGAGTTTTCTGATAGTTAGAACTCCAGTGCATGAAGCTGGAGGTCTTATGTACAAATCCCAGTTTGGGTAGAAATTTTTCTCTTTTAACCATTGCTTACAGGCGGCATGTCTGTGTATATTAATTTAAAATAATAGTTTCGTTTTTTTCTGACAGAGCTAAGGCCGTAAGGCCTTGTCTTCCACTCAACCAGCACAAATATACAAATACATTTATATTTAACATTATGAGGTTATATCATTAATAGTGAGTGAAGAACATATTTTTAACGACTCACCTCATGTAATTTCAAATTTCTTTGATACTGGTGGTTTCAGACAACCACCAATATCAAAGAAATTTGAAATTATATGAGATGAGTCGTCAAAAATATGTTCTCCACTCACTATTAATACAAATACATGTTTACAGTACAGATTATCTATACACTATGTTAATTATTTATAAAGGGTTATTCATATGATGAATGGAGAAGGCTACAAACATTGAGCTACGTGGTCTTTATAGGAAGCCAGATATAATAACAGTTAAGTCTTGTAGACTGTGCTGGGCAGGATGTGACACGATTGGGGAATGAAAGAGGGTTCATGGAAGCTTCTTGTAGGAAAACCAGAGGGAAAATGCCTACTTGGTAGACCAAGAATGAGGTGTGAGAATAACATTAACCATGATTTGAGGGAAGTAGATTGTACAGGTGATGATTTGAAAACATTAGCTCAGGATAGGGATGTATGGAGAGCTTATGTCCACATTGCCGTAAACCTAAGGATAGTGCCAGTGAGTTAGTTAGTGTAAATTTCATGTACAATCATTTTATACGATAAACTTATAATAATAATAATAGTATTAATAATAGAAATATATCGTAAATTAAATGAGAAACACCAATTAATACATGTACCTTAAACAGGGTAATGATCAGGCCAAGGTTAGAGCAAATTTAAATTTCTTTTAAAAGATGCTAATATCCAACAGCTCCTGATTTTCTGTAGTAGGGAATTACAGTTACGAGAAGTGGAGATAGTATATGATGTGGAGTAATGGGATGTCCTATGTTGCAGTTATATAATTTACTTAGTATTACAATCATAAAGAGGTAATAACTTGATGTAAAAATCCTATCATAATGTCTTATTTATTTAGAAGCAGTGCAATTATATTGTGAATGAAGTTTTACTATTACTCTGATGCAAGATTATAAGACAGAGAAATTTGTGCCAGGGCAGAAATTTGGTTGCCTTGAGTAACTGAGATGGTTTAAGTGCGTGTATAAAGCTAGAAGACTTTCTTCAAATCTCATTCCAGGAAGAAATTTTTCTCTTTTCCATTGCTTATAGACGTGTATTATTTAATTTACATATTACAATCAAATATATTACCTGACTTTTAGCCTGAGAAGACATTAATCAAAGCTGGGAAAATTTCAGATCTTACAAGATTATTGTTGTCTACTAATTTATGATACAGGTTCCAAGTTATTGTTATGTATTAATTAAATTCTATTCATGATTTTATAATTTGTTTTAATATTATATAAATCAAATTTTTTATGATTACATATTTTTGCATCAATATTTAATGTGCTTCAGTTGTTAGATAAATTTGTTTACAATCGATAGAACTCTGATACAGAATGAAGAATGGTTGCTCTTGTATTGTTAACAAAAAAAAAACTAAATTTATTTCATACTTGGGTAATGGAGGGTTAACAACCTAAAAGGTCACACTATTTCATAATTTTATATTTTTGCAAACTTTAAATTCTAGAGATTAACCAATTGAATACTCTCTTTTAATAAGGTTGTAACTTATATACTGTATATATATTTTTTGAGATTGCATCAGACTTATTTATTTTACCCTTAATATCCCAGAAATATCGGTGTTAATTGCTGTTTTAAGTAAGGCAATGCAGATCAATAGATCTTTCATAAAATCATCAAAAAACAGTACCTTGATGCAGAAACCTTTTTCATATATTAAATGTTAAAACTTTTCTATTTATTTATAGTTGTATTTTAAGAAGTTGCTTAGCCTTTATAAAACTAGGTAAGATCTATACCAGGGGTCACCAATTAGATTTCATGGTGGTTCATTTTCAAAGTAGTAAATTAAGTTGTCCGGAACTACAGTTGATTAAACATAAGAAGCTTTTATTAAGTAATTAATATTATAAGGAAATTATGTTATGGGTATAAATTGCACAAATTAAAAAAAAACACATGGTAAATACTAAAAGAATACAGCCCAGTAGTACACAGTTATTAATTCTAATAATTATTAATAAGTTTATGATAAACATAACATATGGTCAGAGTAATATTTAAATATCTCACTTCACAAATTTCGTGTTTTTCACTATACTGGGTTTCAAATGGAATCCCGTTCATATTCAAATCTCCGACCATAAGCAGTACTGCCAACCAAACCAACAACAATACTATCTTGACATGAAATTTTGTACAACTGGTTGTATTCAATGTTTAACCAGTTTTAAAAATTTGTATTAATTCAATATTTAAACCAAGATAAAAATGTATAATGTTATGGCGGTTCCCACAATATTGTATGGATGTGAAACTTGGGCTCCAGTGAAAAGACAGAAGGATAGAATACAAACGGCAGAGATGCGGTTCCTAAGACAAGTAAAAGGATGTACAAGACTTGATAGAATAAGGAATGAGGATATAAGAGAAGAATTGAAAGTACAGTCTTTATTGGATAAAGTCACGAATTACAGACAGAAATGGATTGATCACATGGATGGAATGAGTAAGGAGAGATATCCATTGTTAGCAAGAAATTATCAAGCAAGAGGAAGGCGTGATGTTGGAAGATCTAGAAGACGTTGGGCTGATGCATTATGAAGTCGGAACGGGCAATTGCCTAATCCCTGGAGTGATGATGATGATGATTCAATATTTAACCGGTCCAGATACCAAAGCCCAAGGGTCTGGGTCCAGACCGCAGTCCACCAATTGATGACCCCTGATCTATACCATGTTATAAAATGTTAAAATAAGTTGTCCTCAACTAAAATGGTTTTCTGTTTAAAAAACTTTGTCAATTTTAGAAGTATTGGCTATACCATGTTATAGTATTGAAGCATGAACACTAAGAAGGATGAAAGTAGAATAAAAGCTAAATATAGGAGTACAAGAGAGCAAATGATTTCATTGTCAAGTGCTCAACATTAAATACCAACCAACCAGCCAACCAGAATAATAACTAATTAAAGGAGATTTATGAGAAAAACTCCAGGATATAATAATATAATAATAATAATAATTGAAGAGCTTATTTCCAAAGTGTCTTAAATCCATGAAATGCCAAACTCGAGAAATCGCGATTTTTATTTTAAGATATTTAATTTTTAGATAGAGTTTTCATTATAAGATATGTTTATTTGTAACTACATTGGCAATATTGACACATACTCTCAAAAATCCTCCACCATTACAAGTGGTAGTAACAGTGTCACATGACCTGGAGTTAAGACTTTTGGAAGTAAACATAGTTTAAGGAAAGTTTTAGTAGGAGAAAGTAAAATCTAATACTCAATAAAGTATGCAATTTATTAAGTTTCAATGTTGCTTACAAGAAGGTATCACAATCTTTCAGAGTTCATCATCAGAAGAGTCATTTACTGCATCTGTTGCACTGTTTGAAAATACTGTTTGCCAGAATGGCATTGCATGAAGATGCTGAGTAATATCTAACTTACTTAATGTCTTAATTTCTCCTCATTTACTGGATGCCCTAAGTTTTCTTTTACTGGCTCTAGTGCTGACCACTTTTTACCCCTCTTCAATAATGTGTGAAAGCACATGGTTAAACTCGAATACGTTGTTCGGCAAGTCACTTTGCTGTGATCTACCTCAATGATTTTAACATGTTACATTGAAATCCATATTGGATTTTATATGCTTCCTGGAAGAAAGTTTCCAGTCATGGGATAACCAGCCTTCTCCTAGAATGAATACACGCTCAACAGTGTTGAAAATGTTGTGGTATTTTGTTCGCAAAAAGGCTTGCACCATTTTATGCAACTTTTTCTCCACCTGTCCAAAAACTCGATCTACTGGCAAATAGCAATGTCACCGCACAGGGAATGTTATATTAATAGTGAGATCAAACAGATGTGCCAACTTACTAAGCATTGCTAACATTATAAACTTTTTGTTTTGTGCGGTACAGCCATCACAAAAGAGGTTGTTTTCCTTTATTTCGGGATTTGCAGTATTTATCTTTGTTTTTATCCCACTCTGAAGGTACTAGTGCTCTTTTTCTTGCTGTCCGTCCCAAATGACCTACTACGTCTTCTTCACAACTAGCCATTTGTTTTTCACTGACAAATAAACAGAAAAAACACCACAGAAAATCACTGCTGACAGTTGTTCACCGCCATGTAACAAGGAGTGCCATAGCAGTGCCCATGATGAGTCACGTGCTTTGTACCGAATCAGCAGATTGGTCAAATGGATATAAGACATATTGGAAATAAAAACAGCTGGGATGTAAGACACTTTGAAAATAAACATGATTTTCAAACCGTTTTAACAGGGGATATAAGACACTTAGGAACATATCAACGTGTTAACATGATACCTGGTGGAATAAAGACTTTTGTCGCATAAAAATATTGAAAATCACGAATTTTGGATTTAAGACACTTAGGAAATAAGCTCTTCAATTTTGTTCTGCATTTGTTCATTTAGTAGCATGCCTGCTTCCTGTCTAGTGGTTTGAGATTCAGTTAAAAATTTTATTGTAAAATTTCAATCTTGGAGCTAGGAGATGGTAGTGTGCAATTTTTTATTGTCAGATTATGCACCAGATGCCTGCATTAAATTCCAAACATGTCTGCAGAACATAATATGCTGAGAAGGTATGTGGTACTGTTGATAGTGATTTGTTCATCATTTGTTTCATCTCTTTGCTTCTCTCTATCTTCATCCCTCATACTACACTCAAACATACATTCATTCTACACTCCCCTCTGTACAGAATACAAAAGTCCTTTGCTGAAGCAGTGCATAAATTGAAAATAGGCCACATTAATGCCATCTGTCTGTCTAGCACAGAACCCAAAGCACAAAAACTGCATTGGTGGTGGCTTTGGAATTTCTTATTCTTCCTTCCAAGTATTAGGCCAAGGCCTGTTACAATCCTATAGAAAATTTTCCCTCCAGCGTTTCATAGGACGGCCCAGTGATCTTCGTCCTCTTGGTATATAATTATAAACAGCTTTGGGGATCCGATTTGAACTCATTCTTTCAAGATGGTGTTTCCAATTTAGTTGGTACTGTTTAATATATTCCAAAATTGGTGTAGTCTTCAATTCTTTTAAGATGTCGGTATTCCTTTTCTGATCCCAGACTTTTCCAGGTTACAGCCTTATATCAGAAGTATTTAATTTTAAGTTAGATGTTTTTATTATTAATTTAATACTTCTCACTGAAAGAAAAATTATATTTGAAGAGAAAAATATAGGCTCAGACCGGGGTTTGAACCCAGACCATTAAAACTGAGCTACCTGAGCACTATAATCTAAATGCAAATTTTTCTCATATACATTGTTAATTCCTATGATCAAGCAATGGTTCATAGCATTTAGTGCTTAGGAATTAACAATGTAAAAGAGAAAAATTTGCATTTAGATTGGAGTGCTCAGGTAGCTCAGTTGGTAGAACATTGGCATAGAAACCAAATGTACTGGATTCAAACCCTAATCTGAGCATATATTTTTCTATATTTAAATTAATATTGGGAAGTAAACATTATGAGGGTATATCATTAATAGTGAGTGGAGAACTTATTTTTAAATACTCACCTCATATAATTTCAAATTTCTTTGATACCGGTGGTTTCAGACAATATCTTGTCCCTCTTCAGTCATTCAAAGAAATCTGAAATCACCATTAAGTATATTTTTCTCTTCATATATAAATAAAATTTAAGTTGGATGTCAATAAGAGTACCAAAATCAATATTGTGAAACATGGTGGAAGAATTAAAAAAAAAAAAAAGGAAGAAAGAAAAAGAGATTTGAGAATGTCATGTCACGTGGCTTTTGATTCATTTAAAAAATGGTAATTTTATTTTTAGAATAATATATTCAGTAGTTCAAATAGTCACAATTATGTTATCTTAATTTATTGGGAGCATTGAATTTCATAGTCCTCTCAGTTTTCAACTTAAAATAAACATTGAAAAGTATTATGGTCTATACTAGGCAAGAAGAACAAAAATAAGGTTAGGTTAAGTTTTTATTATTGATTTAACATTTCTCACTGAAAGATAAATTATATTTGAAGAGAAATTTTTTTTATCTTTCAGTGAGAAATGTTAAATCAATAATAAAAACATCATTAGAAGCCTTACTAGCTTTATAAAGTAATGTTAAATTCCCAATAAATATCTTAACTAAGAAGCCGCCATTTGCAAAGATAGAAGCAATGGTTTCAAAAGCATTTGGCGATAGGGAATTACAACGTATATAAGAGAAAAATTTGCGTCTAGATCGTAACTCGCCTCGGTAGCTCAGTTGGTAGAGCACTTGGCCCGGAAAGCCAAGGGTCCCGGGTTCGAGTCTCGGTCTAGGCGAAAATTTTTCTCTTCAAATATAATTAGGTTAAGTTATTTTTGTTAACTTCTTAAGTTTAGCACTAAACTATCTTAAAATTTAAATATGTAGAATTATATACAAGGTAACCATTTTGGAAATGTGCAGCAACAAATTATGTCCACTCTTAAAAATGAACTAAGTAAGTGAGAATAATTCAACAACTTATTCTTCATAATAACTCTTAAACTGTAACCTTAGGAAGTACTCCTTAATTTTATTTTTTACCTTTTTGTTGGTAGGTAGATAGTATTTTATTTAATTTTATTCCTTTACTGCCTTGATTATTATTAATGTTGCTGTTCAAATGAGCATGAAACTGCTGACAAATTCTCCTCTCTGGCTTTTGTTTTTAGACTGGGATTCTTGCATATGCTGTTAATCATTGAAATGGTGCCTACTCATGGCTTTATGTCCCTTATGAAGGAAGCCATAGTATTTTTACACCCTTAAAAGTTCATCAACCCCAGTTGGGTTTGAACTTACAAATCTCAGACTAAGAGGCAAGCATGATCCACTAGATCAAATCTATTGTTAGGACTATGCGATTCAATCTTCACCTTATTTTATAATATTGTATACAAAATGTACATAGTTATATAAACATATAACAAGTTGTTTAATTATATCATTAGATGGGAATAATATTTTTTTGTTAAAATATTGATATAGTTGGATATTTATTTAATATGAAACAAAGTAAATCCTCTGTCCCGCACTGTAGCCGAGTGGTTAAGGCAAGAAGCCTTGGCGAAGAGCTATGGGACTTGCACTGGTTCGAGTCCCCATAGTTTGCTAGAAAATCATAAAATCGGAAAAGACACTAAACTTTTGTTACATTTGGAGAAACCTTTGGAATTAACAATTTGGGAAAAGATATACATTCAGAAGAATAAATATAAAGCAATGAATTTCGATATCCCCGACGAGAATAATTTAATCTCCAAGTTCGTAAAATCTACACCAGATGGCAGTTCAGAAGATGATGTTAACGACAAAATTTCGACAGTTGGAATTTGACTGAAGATGGAAGTAATACTATACTTTTGAAACCGGTATCGTGAAGACATGCAACTTTGTGAGGTGAGATGTTAAAACATTTTCTCCAACTCATTTATTAATGTAAATACCTCATAGTGTTTCCTCCCACTGCAATTTTAATTAAAAATTGTATTTGCAATTATTACAACAAAAATAGAAGAAAATCGTCTTGAAGTAGATTATACTGGCGAAAGAACATGGAATAAGTTTGTAGATACAGCCATACAAATAAGCTGTTAGTTTATGCTGATGATGTAGTACTATTAGCCGATAGCGAGGAGATACTAAAGGACAACACGCACACGCTATTGACTAACACTAAGAAATTAGGACTGGAAGTAAATATCAATAAAACTAAATATATGGTCACACGTAGAAATTCATTATATAATGGAAATGGACAGCTAATGACAAATGAGGGAAATTTTGAGGAAGTGGCTGAATTCAAATACCTAGGAACAATGATCACAAATAGGAATGAGATGCACAAAGAAATTAAACATAGGCTCAATTCTGGGAATGCATGCTATTATGCATTGCAGAGACTCTTGATGTCCCATCTCCTTTCAAAAAACATTAAACTGAAAATATATAAAACTATTATTCTACCAGTTATATTATATGGGTGTGAAACATGGACTCTTACTTTAAGAGATGAAAGGAGATTACGAGTATTTGAGAATAAAGTACTGAGGAAAATTTTTGGACCAAAGAGAGATGAACAGACAGGTGAATGGAGAAGACTTCATAACAATGAACTACATGGTCTTTATAGGAAGCCAGATATAATAAGAACAGTTAAGTCTCGTAGACTGCATTGGGCAGGACATGTTGCACGTATGGGAAATGAAAGACTTGCATGGAAGCTTCTTGTAGGAAAGCCAGAGGGAAAACGCCCAGTTGGTAGACCAAGAATGAGGTGGGAGAATAACATTAACTATGATTTGAGGGAAGTAGATTATACAGGGAATGATTGGAAAGCGTTAGCTCAGGATAGGGATGTATGGAGAGCTTATGTCCGTGCGGCCATGAACCTACGGGTTCGATAGTGCCAGTGAGTAAGTAAGTAAGATACAGCCATACAAGCAGTAAGTAAACATACAATTAGGAATAATGCAGTAGCAAAGAATGCACCATGGCTTATGGAAGAGATTAAATAATGGAAGAAAATAAGGAAGCTTATGTGAAATTTAGAAGCGCACAAAAAAACAGGAAAATAAGACTTGATAACAAAGAGGAGGTAGAAGAAGCAACAAAAGAACTGAAAGGAAGGAAAGCACCAGGAATCAATGAAATAATGAATTTTTAAAATTTATAGGCAAGAGACTTATAAAAGAAATTACTGAATAAATAAGGCGAATCTGGAGTCATCTTACCTCATAACTTGTGTTCTATTTCAACTAGTTTTGGTATATCAAGTATACCATCGTCAGCTTTTTGCAGACTTTTTTTGTGTATATATTTTTAGCATATAAAGCTAAATGTCCTGGATTCAAATGCCAGTCTAGGCATATATATTTTTCTCTTCAAATATAAGTTGTCCTTCAATGAGAAGTGTTAAATTTATAATAAAACATTGAAAGAAGCTCTACTGGCTTAATAAAGTAGTGTTAAATTCCCATTAAAAATCTCCTTAAATAAGAAGCCACAGATCATGTATCGAGCAATGGTTCGTAAGCCTTTGGCGCTCCGGGGATTGAAATGTATAAGAGAAAAATTTATATTTAGATTGGAGGCCTTGGATAGCTCAGTGGCAGAGCATTAGCACATGAAGCTAAAGGTCCTGGGTTTCAAACCCCAGTCTAGGTATATATTTTTCTCTTCAAATATGAGCGATGTAATATTGTGAAAAATACAAAGCACACATAAGAGAGAGAGAAGAAAAAGCCAAGGATATAGACTGCGGATTCTTCCTGACCCCAGCAACGAACACCGAAGAATGGAAGGAACCAAACTTCTCCCTAAGACACGTGTTCACGAGGACCACCACACATGGATTCCACTACAGAGTATGTACCATAAAAGGGTTCCCCTTCACATCGAACCAGTGCCTCTGCAAGCTATGCAACCAAAAATGTCAACAATACCACCTTATTGACTGCATAGCAAGAAGTAAGCCTTTAAAATTCTATGCTGATGACAATAACTTCCAGTAATTGTATTATAATGTACACAGTGTGTTTAATAAATCTTTATATATAATATTGTGAAAAGACTAACAGGAGCCAAATGGAACTATTCATGAACCAATGTACAAAACATAAACATATGTTAAATCTGTTCTCCTATATGGATGTAAAAAACTTAGGGTTTTCCAGCAATATCATCATCATTATCTTTTGCCTTGAGAATAGTAACGAAGCGTAGCTTTTGGAATTCTGTGAGATGGCATTCGTTGAAGATGGGCTTTTCAGTTGTTCCAGCAATATCTCTAACTAAAAACCAAGGTATATCCAAAATTGTCTTAGGATGCTTACTGCATTAAATAAAACTATAATTCTACAGTGGATCCTTGTCCACAGTGATGTAAATTACAATGAAATGTGGCAGTAGAGATACTACCATTAAAAGGCACTAACAAATATAACCACAAGGAAGAAATGTACCTCTTTACCCAGCAAAATAAATAAATAAACAAGTTAATAAAATCACAAGCTTAAAAAAAAAATGGATTGCTGACATCATGAATACATCATGTACAATTATAATTAAATCTCATATGCCAGAATTCACCAAAATGTGAGGCTGTGGTTTTGTTATGCCTAAAAACTGTTCATTATTGCTTGGCAACCCATTTTAATTAGATGTCTATATAGCAGAACTCCAAATTGTGTGTTCTATAAAGAGGAGAGTTTAATCATGAGTGGAGATCATTTCACAAAATTATGTGTACTTCAAAACTTTTGAAATGAACATTTAGCAAGAGGGAGAATGGAGGTTATCCAAGACTATTACGTCTTCTAATGTTTATTTTTGTTCAATGCCACCAGGTTGTCTTTTATGACATTTCAGGCTTTTTCCCTTGGCATTGGCGGAATTGTAACCTATTTCTTAGTTTGAGGCACCTGGAAGTTACGTTACCCTGATGATATGTTGGGTGATAAATTATAATGAAGCACCAGGAGAATTCTTAACCTAAATTCTTTTAACTTAATTCCCTTCAAGAAAAAAATCCTATGGTCTGACCAGAATCAAATGCGGGACCTTGTGAATTTGTAGTCAGAAATGGTGACCACTCATGAGGTCACTCCTAACTTATTGAATATTTTATATTTATATATTTACATGACACTTGAAATGGGTGATAAAATATTTATTTCGAGTAACTTTGGATTAATAAATTCATAATTTTTAGTTTTGTTTTTTTATATATTGGTAAATAAACAATAAAACATTAGACGATTAGAGGGTTTTTGATAAACTATAATCCAATGATTGGTATTAATAAGCTGTTAGTATATGCTGATGATGTAGTACTATTGGCCGATAGTGAGGAGTTACTAAAGGACAACATGCACCACTATTGAGTAACACTAAGAAATTAGGACTGGAAGTAAATGGCCTCGGGGTCGACTCAGCCTCTAACGGAAATGAGTACCAGACGCTTGTTCTGGGGGTAAAGGCGGCCGTCATGCAGGGCTGACAACAAGTGCTGATTGTCTAAAGAAAAGTGGAAGCCTTAACCTCCCACTACTCCAAGGGCCTCCCAAGGCCTATAGTGGTATCATTTTACTTTCACTTTAGTAAATGTCAATAAAACTAATTATATGGTAACACACAGAAATAGGACCTACATTATATAATGGAAATGGACAGCTAATGACAAATGAGGGAAAATTTGAGGAAGTGGTTGAATTCAAATACCTAGGAACAGTAATCACAAATAAGAATGAGATGCACAAAGAAATTAATCATAGGCTCAATTTTGAAAATGGCATGCTATTATGCATTACAGAGACTTTTGATGTCCCGACTGATAATATGTAAAATTATTATTCTGCCAGTTATATTAAATGGATATGAAACACGGACTCTTATTTTAAGGGAGAAAAGGAGATTGAGTATTTGAGAATAAAGTACTTAGGAAAATTTTTGGACCAAAAGGGAGATGAACAGACAGGCGAATGAAGACGACTTGCATATCGATGAACTACATGGTCTTTGTAGGAAGCCAGATAAAATAAGAACAGTTAAGTCTCATAGACTGCGATGGGCAGACGTGTGGCACGTATGGGGGAATGAAAGATGTGCATGGAAGCTTCTTGTAGGAAAAATCAGAGGGAAAAAGCCCGGTTGGTAGGCCAAGAATGAGGTGGGAGAATAACATTAACTATGATTTGAGGGAACTAGATTATACAGGAATGATTGTAAAACATCTCAGGATAGGGATGTATGGAGACCTTTTGTCCGCATGGTCACGAACCTACGAGTTCGATTGTGCCAGTGTGAATAAGTATACCCTATGTCAGGGATATAATCCCTGCCCTATGTTTTTGACAGTGGGTTAACCGTTTATAGTAAAATGTTTTTACGTTGGATTGGAACGTTTTCCTATTAGAAAGCGGTCAACCTAGTTTATTCCAACGGACAGGGAGCGCTGTAAATGTATTAATGGAAAGCATGCTATAGCAGACATCGCTTTGGTTCTCGGTTGTTTCTGCACTCTCAAGCGTGTTTAATGTGCAAATATTTACTTTAAAAATACGTGTGTGTGTTTTGAATAAGTGATATAGTATAAATTATTACGGTTAGTTAGTATGAATGCCAGAATTATGATTTTAATAAAAAGTTATGACATTTAATAAGGTGAGGTGTAATAATGCCAACGTTTTCTAAGCTTGAAAGGACTCGGTTCAATAGCACCTGAACTTTAAAAATGACAGAATTAGCACTGTCTCTTAAAAAAAACAGAGTTTACTATGCAGCTCGAGATGGAATGGCAATTACCCTTTATGCACTTTTAGCAGAAAAGTCTGATTCAGAAGTACATGAATTGCTAAATCAGGTAAGGTTTGTGTTTGGATACCTTGCAATGATAAGCTTGAAAATGGAAAACTTGGCTGACAAACCAAGTACAGTGACATGCAAATTTATAAATATACTAATGGAATCAAGGGTCCATGGAAGCTGTCAGTGAACTGAAAGTAATAATGGAAAATATTAAGTGTTACTGTTTTTATATATATGTGCAACTGTAATGTTAAGGAAATTTATTAATAAAATATACAAATCTCATAATTTAATTGCAAGCATTTTGGAAGTTTCACATGTTTATCACGTGGTGATGGAATGTTTCATTTTTGGAAGTTTTATGAGAATTATGAAATTTAAATTGAACTTTGATATTTATAGGTTAATGTATTTCATGAAGTGCATAAATCATTTTTAAATATTCACATATTCTATAGAATCATATTTAGAGGCTTTATACAACAAAGGAAATTTTAGCTCAACAGTACATTACCTTTCCCTTTTCTATAGAATTCTTGTAGTTTCTTCTGTCTTTACTAACATTTTGTGATGTTTTAAACATTTTTTGACGATACTTATAACATTCTTTTACAATTTTTAAGTATTTATTTATTTATGAGAAACATGTAACGTTATGACTTTTTAGACATTGCTCACTAGCTATTTTGGTTGAGGTTGACAAACCGACCTACACAATTTTCCATCTAACATTCTTATACCACTTATGCACTAAACACTTTTTAACCATTTATAATAACGTTTGGTACTATTTTAAACATTTTGGAATCATTTTATAAACATTTCTTACAATTTTTAAATATTTATAAATTATGTGAATATTGTGCATAGAGTTCTACAGATGCAGAAATGCTTCATGTAACATCAACTAGGTGGCTCTCAAATTGGAGATACCAACATTTGAAAATAATTCCAAACCATATTTCAAGAAATTAATTTTGTTAGATTCCGATGGGGATTTATTGCAAATATTGGTCATTTAAATTTCATAGTGACGGATAGTAATCGAGGATGATAATCAATATGTGGTTCAATTACAGGTTATTGCTGGCTCTATAAACTCTGGCGCATACACACTGAAATATTTTCAGTGTCCTATAGAACAACAGTGCACATGCGCCGGAGTTCATAGAGCCAGCGATAACCCACAATTGAACCACATCAATTATCATCTTTGATTACTATCCGTCGCTATAAAATTTAAGTGACCAATATTTGTAATAAATCCCCAAATCTATGTTAAAAAATGTGTTAATGATATTAAAATTACCAAACATTTATTAAAAATGGATGTACACTTACTTATCACTCCCTAACGCTGATCCAACCAGTGATAGAAAAATCATAGACTAAGTAATATATGCTGTGGAGAAAATAGCAGTTAGCATCACAATATTGTCTAACAGTGTCATAATATTGTGATTTGCATATTTAAATAAATACTTCAAAATTGTCTAATAATGTTATAAAAATTGTTTGAAAAACTTTAAAATATTAAATAATGTTAGTAAATACAGAAGAAGAGCTATAGTTTACAACAATATAACTGAAAAATCAAGTGCTAGTAGAAGTGCAGTTGAGCCCTTACTTGTCCCATCGGAATCTAACAAAATTAAGTTAATTTCTTCTAGTAGAAGTGCAGTTGAGCTTCCATTTCTAATGAACATTAGGGAATTTACTTCGAAGGTTGGTCGTACCGCACATGCTGCCATCTAGCGGCAGCTCTATAAACTTTTTGTAGGCTTAGAACTTCAGTGATATGAGGTTCCTCTAACGACAGCCGAATAAACTCATGCACATGCGCACTGTTATTCTGTAGGGCTTAGAAAATATATTGGGGAAAGGTAAAGTACTGTTTTTCAGAAATTTTTCTTACCATAATTTGCATTAGTTTTAACTTACTTAATTTTACATTATATTTTGGTTGATGCTAGAAATCATTCCAACATAAACAAATGTAAAGGTAAAAATAGTAAAGAAATTCCACTTCAGGCCTAAGGAAGCTCTTGATGTAGTAGGAGGTTAAGGATCCCTTTTTCTAGACAATTGGCAAGAGTTGTCAGTCCTGCATGATTGCCACCTCTATTCCCAGTACATATATGGTGCACATTTCAGTTAGAGGCTGAGTCAATAACAGGGCTATGATGCTGTCAGAAGATTTAAGCCAGTTTAAAAATCTTGACTCTATTAGGACTTGAAACCTGTGACCTAGCTTGTAGCATATTGACCTAACCAACTACACTACAATGTACCTCCCATAAATAAATGTGTCATGTCAAATAAGATTAACTCACAGCCAACAAAACAAAACAATTTGTGGATATTGTCAGCAAAATGTAAGTAACTACATGCTAGAATGGACCACAGAATAAACTATATAACCACATATTATAAACTACCTCGAATTTTATTGATCAGATGATGTACTATGTTTGTAGCGGACATAATTTTGGGGATTGTTGGTGGAAAAGCACAATATTGCAACTTTATAAAAAACTCCAAAAAATGGAAAGATTACATTGTAGAGGTATAATATATACATAGTTATTGGTAAGAAGAAAGCATGATAAATGGAGGAAAAATTAATTAGAATTTTACATAAAAAACCTACATATTGAGAAAAAAATAATATGGCTGCTCCAAAAGTTAGCTCAGAATCATGGGAAACAGGATTACCAACCCAACAAATTCATCACACTTACTGATCTTATTGCTGCACTTGGTAAGCCACAAAAATTTACACAATGTGACAATTCACATATAATCTAACCTACCCAAATCTACTGAAATGTAAGGAAATTGTTTCTTTCACTATTTTTAGATTAGATTTATAATAATAATGTGTACGGTGCAAAAAGTGGACATTCTGCGCCATAATCATAATAATAATAGATATTGCAGCCAATGGCCATGTAGAAAGATTGCGTTTTTGCATTAAATTGTTTTTACACTGTAATAGGTGATATCGGTCGCAGTGCAACCCACATAGTGTGCACTTGCATTTTTCTTCTGGGTTATGGCACTTCACTGTTGTGCATATCCGGTGGTGGAAACCATGGACGTGACTCTTGTCATGGTGTGTCTGAGATCGTATCTGGCTGCTGTCAATTCCCTGTAGATCATCACAACCATTGCATAGAACTCAGGTCATATCTATTCTCTCTTCTCGTTGAGTTCCCTCAGTAGTTCTTTGTAGGCATATGTTACCGGTATGAGAAGGTCCAGGTGGAGCTCTTCTATGAAGAAGGGTTCCTTTGTCAGTATGTATGTTAGGCATGAAGGTGTGTGATATGCTTATTAAGTAAAATAAAGTAATCCCACTACAGGCCTCAAGAGGCCCTTCGGGTCGTAGGAGGTTAAGGCTCCCACTTTTTCTGGACAATCGGCACTTTATGTCAGCCGGGTTGTCAGCCCTGCGTGACGGCCGCCTTTACTCCCAGAACAAGTGTCTGGTGCTCATTTCCGTTAGAGGCTGAGTTGACCCCAGGGCCATAGTGCCACCAGAAGGTTTGGTTCAGTTTGTAAAATTCTGACCCCACCGGGACTTGAACCCTCGACCTTCCGACTTGTAGTGCAGTGCCTTAACCACTACGCTATGGCATGCCCCTGTGATACGCTTATTGCGGTCTTTAAAAAGTGTGCTGTGACTTTCTCTATTTCCTCAGTTTGACTTATTTAGGTTCTTCCAAATCACTATGTGAATTCTAATTAATTTTTCCCCTCTTTCTCATACTTTTTTCTTCCTAGCAACTATGTGTGTATGTATATATATATATATATATATCTACATATCTCGAGGTAGCGCGCTGCCTTGTCACGCAGCGGGCCCGGGTTCGATCCCCGGTCGGGGCAGTTTTTCTGGGTGAGGTTTTTATCGGGGTTTTTCCTCACCTTTAAGACAAATGTCAGGAAAACTTTAAGGCCCACACGGTCCCCGAAATCATATGGCCATCATCATTATCATTATCATCCTTACCATTATCATCATCCTTCACCGGTGTGGAAAGCAACGGGAAGCTACCACACCTACACAATTCCCTAGTAAAGCTGCAAGCATAGCATGAAAATGCTATGATTGCAGTGAAGGACCTGCCTTTGGGCAGAATTACTATGGATGGCTATATATATATATATATGGGTAGTTGGGTGGGTTTTTTAAAGTGGGCTTTTTAAAAAAAGCCACTCGGGTTTTTTTGGGTGGATGTGTGGGTAGTAAACCCTGTTTATGTGTATGTATATATTTTTTAAAAAGCCCACTTAAAAAAACCCACCCAACTACCTAAAAAAAAAACCCACTTCTGAACTTACTTTATTTTAAACACTGTTTGTAAAAATTCATTACTAGTCATGATACTAAAAAAATAAATAAGTAGTCCAACCAAATAATAGACTATTTAACTCATGCCCCAGATGGGAGTCAATGACCAATCACATTTCAATGATTTTTGATTTACAACCAATCACAGTCATGTTTTGCCTAAAATTTACCAACTAAAGTTTATCATAATAAAGAAAGAACCTCCTTTTTAACATTCTGAATAGGTCATAGCATTATTTTGCAGTGACTGACCCTGTAAGAAATACGGCTACCAGATTGTGTATATAGTGCATGAATGTCAACACGTAGTGCATACGAGAGATAATATAAAATCATCTGTAACAATTGATTATACCACAAAAAAAAAAGAAACCACTGTTTGCACTTTCTTAAACAAATTATTTTCCAGGAAATGACGCAGAAAAATATAATTGACATATTTACATCATAGGACAGAAATTAATTAATACCTGTAACGTTGGTTATAAATTTCTCCACTAGGGTGCATTCTTGCAACATTGCAATCTTTTGGCAATAAATAATATTATGATCTGGTTGCAGTGATCAAACAAAAGAAGTAAATGAAGTGCACCAATCGTTTCTCAGCTTAATTTTATTCGTTAAATAGTCTTAACAAATGCCACTCTTGATTTCCAAATTCTCTAGATAAATTCACTCCTCACTTCGTGAGTCGTGAATTTATTGTTAATTTTGAAATCACTCGTGACATTACTTATAAATTATTCTTTTAACCAGTATATTTAATTCACAACATACAACTGTTATTAAAATTTGTAACAAATACTTAAATTTCTAAATCAGAATCACTCTTTTCTACATCATATTCTTTTAACTCGTCATTATTAAGATACCTGTGCACTTTTATTAATTTTTTAACTTTTTCACAACCTAACCTGTTACGCATTTTCGACCATTTAATCCAAAGGTTGAAAACACTAGTTCTATTGATGCTGAATGAGCTGGGTAACTAGTCAGTCCATTCTAAAAGTTACAGAAAGCTTTAATGTTCTCATTTGTGGAACGTTTCTCCAAAATACTCCACTACTGGGCAGAACTAAAGTTCTTTATTACACCATCAGCAAACATTGATGGTGGATATATTGTTACTGGAAACTGGTTTAAACAGGTTTTCCCTTTCATTACTCACAAGAGCATGTATGTAATTATTTTAATATGAAGAAATATAGTAATATTTACTAATATTAAATTTACTGTAAATATATAGTAAAAAAGTAAAGTAAAGTAATCCCACTACAAGCCTCGGGAGACCCTTGGGGTAGTAGGAGGTTAAAGGCTCCCACTTTTTCTAGACAATCAGCACTTGATGTCAGCCGGGTTGTTAGCCCTGCATGACGACTGCCTTTACCCCCAGAACAAGCGTCTGGTACTCATTTACATTAGAGGCTGAGTTGACCCCAGGGCCATAGTGCTGCCAGAAGGTTTGGGTCAGTTTAAAAATCCTGACCCCACTGGGACTTGAACCCTCGACCTTCTGACTTATAGCGCAGTGCCTTAACCACTTCGCTGCGGCGTGCCCCGTAAATATATAATACAAAATTATTATTTTATTCTAAATATGAATTTAATTTAATATAATGTAGTATAGATTTTAAATTATCAGGGAGAGGATTAAACCAAAAAAAAAAAACTTTTTTTTTGTGTTTTATTAAAAAAGACCAAAATAACCCATATGGGCTGGGTTTTTATTAAACCCTGCATATAAATTACTAAACTATACAACAGTATTTTACACAACATGAAGAATTTGAATCATCGACGAAATTTAGTTAATCAACCTAAATTGTAATGTAACTAAAAGTAAAGTGATCCCACTACAGGCCTCGGGAGGCCCTTGGGGTAGTAGGAGGTTAAGGCTCCCACTTTTTCTGGACAATTGGCACTTGATGTCAGCCGGGTTGTCAGCCCTGCGTGACGGCCGCCTTTACCCCCAGAACAAGTGTCTGGTACTCATTTCTGTTAGAGGCTGAGTCAACCACCAGCAGATTTGGGTCAGTTTAAAATTCCTGATCCCACTGGGACTCGAACCCTCGACCTTCTGACTTGTAGCACAGTGCCTTAACCACTATGCTATGGTGTAATGTAAGTACCCAAATATATATCAGAACATAAATGTAAACATGTCATAACACACTTATTGAAAATAAAAAACCATTCAGTCCAGATAAATGAAAATTTCCACATACTTCATGGCCACTGTCCTTCCTCCAGCAATAAAAAATTACAAAAGTCTTACTCTTTTAGAACGATCAAAATATACCCACAAAGCAGACACTCCATGTTCATTGAGTAATACTGTGCTCATATGTACTTGCAAAATGTGAAAAAATAACAGTGTAGTTGGTAGTAACAGCGTATATCATAATATGTCGCACTAGAAAAAAATTAGGCTACTAGTGAAATTATGTACTATGCATGTTAATTTAGACCGCAGGTTATGAACTATGTGGTCATAGATTGTAAACTACATAGAATGCTAAGGATTACGTTACTAAGTTTGAGTAAAGTGATCCCACAACAGGCTTCAGGAGGCCCTTGGGGTAGTAGGAGGTTAAGGCTCCCACTTTTTCTAGGCAATCGGCACTTTGTCAGCCCTGCATGACGGCCGCCTTTACCCTCAGAACAAGCGTCTGGTACTCATTTCTGTTAGAGCCTGAGTCGACCCCAGGGCCATGGTGCCGCCAGAAGGTTTTGGGTCAGTTTAAAAATCCTGACCCCAACGGGTCTTGAACCCTCAACCTTCCGGCTTGTAGTGCAGTGCCTTAACCACTATGCTACGGCGTGCCCCTAATTTGAGTACTAATTTTTGTTTTGTATTGCAACATTTAACAATACTGTCATAAGTTTCAATATACTAAATACATTACTTATTTTAGGAATTCTCACTATGAGGTATATTCATTAAGGTAGAATATTTTTATCACTCACCTCATATTGTTGTTCTTATTTGATTATAAACTAGTTTTGGAACATAGTTTTTGTTCCATCCTCAGTATCGTCACGACCGTTGTTCTGTCGTCTTGAAGAGAAGGACAGCTCTTCAAGACGACAGAACAACGGTCGTGACGATACTGAGGATGGAACAGAAACTATGTTCCGAAACTAGTTTATAATCAAATAAGAACAACTATATGAGGTGAGTGATAAAAATATTCTACCTTAATAAATACTAAATACATTTTTTCCCTTACATTTCAATACATTGGGGTAAGTTAAATTATGATTTGGGTAGATTAGCTAAAGTTTGTAAATCAGTTGAATATGGATTAATAATAAATAATTCCAAAACAAAATACTTATAATGTACAACAAGAAATGAAAAAATAAGTAATCTGAACATCAATGATACAAATATAGAAGTAGTAAAATCATATATCTTGGTTCAACAGTAAATGGAAAAAACTGTATAGAGGAAGAAATTAATGAAATAATTTCTTTGGGCAATAAAGCTTACTATGCAAATAGAATACTATTCAAAAGTAAACTTGTCTCCAGATTAAGTAAAGTTAAACTGTATAATACAGTAATAAGACCGATTGTAACTTATGGCTGTGAAACATGGGCACTGAAGGAGTTTGATAAACAAAGCTATTAATCTTTGAAAGGAAGATCTTATGGAGAATTTTTGGACCAATTAGAGAAAGCGATGGCACATGGCGTATATGAATGAACTCTGAATTAAATAATCTAATACAAAATAAAAATGTAATAAACCACATTAAAGCTCAAAGACTGCGCTGGTTTGGACATATAAATAGAATGCAGGAAGACAAGTTTGTAAGAAGAATATACAAATGGAAACCAATATGCACCAGAACAGCTGGACGCCCAAAAAACAGATGGCAGGATGATGTTATAAAAGATATATTAGAAATGAAAATTGGAAATTGGCCAGTCTGTATCCAGAATAGATCCAGGTGGAGAAAAATTGTTGAGGAGGCCAAAACTTCAATGAGGTTGTAGTCGCCTGCTAAAGAAGAAGAAGAAGAAGCTAAAGTCTGTAGTATGAAATTATCTTAAGTTTTTGGGTGGGATGCTGTAGGATATTGGAAACAGTGATACCGAGTGAGGCAACATGACTGGTCTATTCTGATTTGTTGGTAATTCTATTTTACCATGATACATATTTATTTATGCAAAATATCCATATTGTTTATATCGTGATTTTCAGATTTTTTATGTTACATTTTTATTAATTTTTTTCTTGTTTCTTGAACTTTTTTTTCACCAAAAACTATATATGTGTGTATGTGTGTGCATGCGCTTGTGCATATGTTTGTTTATATTTATATGCTCAAGTCGCTAAGTACATTCTACAACAGTAATTTTTTTTTTTTTTTTTCGTATTTTTGAAAAATTATTGTACTACATTATTTCCCATAAATCTGCAAATAGTGCATATCTATTCCATAAAAAAGAAAGTCATATTACTATATGCCTTAGAAGACCTTTGGAGTAATAAGGCTAAAGCTCCCACCTTTCTAGACAAATGCATGTTATGCCAATAAGAATGTTGGCCCTGCAATTTTTAATACTCTAAAAAAATCATCAATCCTAGCAGTTTGATCCTACAAACTTTGAATCCAGAGCCACTACATCATTGGGATCAAACCTTAACAAGGAAAGAAAGCCAAGTTGAATATGAAATTAATAGTTACTCTATTTTTACCATATAACATAAAGTCATTAGGATTTGATAGAAGACAAAGATGGATTAGATATATAGAATATAAAGAAACAATAAACATATTTTTGTGGTAGTACAGTTAATAAATTCTTAAAACTGTGTTTGTAAATATGATTTACCATCCCATGCTATAGCCAGTGATCTTAACCCTTTAGGTGCCATGAGCTGATTAGATCAGCTCTGATACTTCTGTCCATTATCTGCCATATACTATACTTAAACTACTTGCCAAGCCGATCACATCGGCGAATACAGTTTAAATCTCTAACACAAGAGATTTTACCCATGGCATGCAGAGGGTTAAGATATAATGCCTTGGTGGAGAGCTGTGGAACTTGTTCTGGTTTGAGTCCACACTGGAGAATAAATTTTTCCATGGAATTTCAGCTAGTATAGGACTGGTACCCACTTAACAGCATGAGTAATAAGTAGCAGTTCCAGGCTGAGTAAAAACAGCTGTAACGGCTGAGAGATTTGACTTGCTGACCATATGTTACCTCTGAACTGGCTGAATGATTGTCCACTCTCAAAAATGGCATGTTTGAGTGTGTTGGCTGGTCTAATCCATAACCTATACTATTACTCAAAAATGATAAATAGATAAATGATTCAATTATTATCACACTTTATTAACTGTTATCGTTAGTTACATTCACAAACTATGTATGTTCAGTTTTAATAGCAGTAAAAGTACTTATATAGTGATAATATTATTGTTTAGTAGGTTATAAATTTGCATTCATTTTAAATAATAGATTAAGTATGGATGCTACGAGGGTGGATCAAATATAAACCAGAATTTGTATCTGGAGGATCTGGTAACGAACTGCAAAGGTTGCAGTTTGGAGGGGAAGTTGGTGGTGGTGTCTGAAGTAGGGATCTTGATGTGTCGCACTCCGAAGAGTGGCCGCTTGCTTCAGTACGCCATGAGCAAGCAAGAGGTACACACGTCTGTTGTGCAATGCATTATTATTAAGTTTTTGGCGAAAGAAGGCACTAAACCTTCTGAAATTTTGAGAAGGCTCCGTGTGCAGTTCGGGGAAGCAACCCTTTTGAAGATGCAGGTGTATGATTGGCGCAAAAAAAATTTAGCGGGCCGGAATTCAGTGGAAAATGAGAGGGCAATGAACAAGCATCACTCTGAAGGAGTTTTGCTAGTGGATTTCCTTCATGAACGACGAACAGTGAATGCAGAGTACTACTGCCGGCTTTTGGATGAGACAAAAGCAGCATATCACAACAAGCGCCGCCGGAAACCGATCTGAAATGTGATTGTGCTGCATGACAATGCAAGGCCACACTCTGCTCGGTTGACACAAGAAAAACTGACGAAAATGCATTGGACACCTCTGGAACATCCTCCTTACAGTCCAGATTTGTCACTCTGTGACTACCATTTGTTTGGGCCACTGAAAGAAGACCTGGGAGGAAGGTGGTTTGTTGACAATGCAGCGGTAGAGGAGTTCGTGCGCAACTGGCTGACTACACGTCATCCCTCATTCTTCAAGGACAGCATCAAAAAGTTGCCAACTTGATGGCAAAATGTGTTGGAAATGCAGGAGACTATGTAGAAAAATGAGGTGTTGGTTTTGTATTTTTTTGTTAATTCAATAAAATTGTAAACAATAATTGCGGTTTATATTTGATTCACCCTCGTAGATGCCTAATCACGAACTCGGAGCCGAATTATAAACTAGTGTGCTGCCTTGATCTCACTACCTAAGACCAGCCTTGAGTATTATGTAGGCTATAAACACAGTTACGTTACTTTACTTAAAAACCGGAACTAAACTTTATGGACTGCATAGTTTCCAATAATAATGGGGTACACTTGGGTCTCTCTCAATTCTAGTATAATCTATTATTAAACAGGCTTTCAGTAATAAAAAGTACTACATTTTGTGATAGGCCCTTGATTTATCAACTGGCTACTTGTACTGATCTCACATCCACATTTGCCATGTACAGAGTGACGATAAACTAATATACAGGGCAAGTCAAAATGTTGTGCAGGTTTTCAGAAATTTATTATGTGAAATGTAATGAACATATAATATTGTGAGACATATTGTATGAAAGGTAAACTCTCAAAGTTTTTTTTTAAATATTCACAGATGTTCTATGTGAGCGCCTTTTGTTACACGACAGATGTCAAGCCGATATTTAATCTCCTGCCAAACTTTCTGTAGCAGTCCGCGGTCGATATCAGCAATGGCTGCTGTGATGCGGGCACGCAGTTCATGCAGTGTTGTTGGAAGTGGTGGTACGTAAACATGATCCTTTACAAGACCCCACATGAAGAAATCACACGGGGTTAGATCTGGTGAACGAGGTGGCCAATGAATGAGTTGTTGATCACCCTGAGATGCACGGCCTATCCAGCGTTGTGGTAAAGCCGTATTCAAATGGTCTCGAACACTGCCATGGTAATGTGGAGGGGCACCATCCAACTGCAGAATGAAATCTGGACTATCCGCTTCAAGCTGCGGAAGGAGCCATTGTTGTAGCATATCAAGGAAAACATGTCCGTTCACAGTAAGTTCATGAAAGAAAAAGGGCCCATAAACCTTTGCATGGGAAATGGCACAAAAGACATTCACTTTCGGAGAATCGCGTTGATGTTCCAGAGTTGCATGGGGGTTACCAGTTCCCCAAATCCTTACATTGTGTCTATTCACTTTTCCTGAAAGGTGGAAAGTCGCTTTCATCACTGTAAACTACCCTCTCATGGAACTCATTCTCTTCCATTAATGCGAGAAAATCAACACAGAAGGACGCTCGCAAAGCATAATCGGCGGGTTTTAAGGCTTGAACCAGTTGCAAGTGGTAGGGTTTCATCTGTAAACGTTTCCGGAGAATCCGCCATACAGTTTTTTGTGGTAGTTGAAGTTCTGTCGCTCCCCGGTAGGTGGATTTCTGTGGACTCCGCACGAAGCATGTGCGAACGCGTTCGACTGTCTTTTCACTCGTCGACGGACGGCCAATCGATTTTCGTTTACAGATACAGCCTGAATCCCTAAATTGTGTGTACCACTTACGAATGGATCTCCCATCCGGCGGGTCTTTATCGTATCTGGTACGGAAATGTCGTTGAACACTAGTCTCAGAGTTGTTTACATGGTAATCAAGCACACAGAAAGACTTCTGATCCCCAGTCAACGCCATTTTCCTTTACTGCTCTGCTGTTGACATCTTGCGGGTGAACGCGGAACTTTAGAAGTGGACAACTAAACTTTGAGAGTTTACCTTTCATACAATATGTCTCACGATATTATATGTTCATTACATTTCACATAATAAATTTCTGAAAACCTGCACAACATTTTGACTTGCCCTGTATAGTCAATACTGTTGAGTCTCTCAGCCGTTATAGTTTTTTTTTCTTCAACTTGGAGCTACTACTTATTGTAGCTACCCAAATTTCTCATGATGCTGAGTGGGCATGAAAAAATGTCTTCTTCCATAGGGATTCAAACCAGCACAAGTTCCATAGCTCTGCACCAAAGCATTATGACTTAGATCACTGGCTACAGCATGGGACAGTAAAATCATGTTTCCAAACAATTTTAAGAATTTATTAACTGTAGTTAAGGCACTGTGCTACAAGTCGGAAGGTCAAGGGTTCAAGTCCCGGTGGGGTCAGGATTTTTAAACTGACCAAAACCTCCTGGCGGCACTATGGCCCTGGGGTCGACTCAGCCTCTAACGGAAATGAGTACCAGACGCTTGTTCTGGGGTAAAGGCGGCCGTCTCGTAGGGCTGACAACCCGGCTGACATCAAGTGCCGATTGTCTAGAAACAGTGGGAGCCTTAACCTCCTACTACCCCAAGGGCCTCCCGAGGCCTGTTGTGGGATTACTTTACTTTACTATTACAAAGAAGCAGATTTATTGTTTCTTTGTATTCTATATCTAATCCATCTTTGTCTTCTATAAAATCCTCATGTTTTATGTTATATCTTGGCTTCTTTCAAAATGGTAATGTATAATAGATTTATGGCACATAAAAGAATCTTAATTTGAAATAACAGACCTAAGAAAAATATGTTCTTCATTATATTCAACTTTGAAACATTATCACCTGTGATGTTAAAGAGTGTCTTTAAATTAAATACTATCTTCTTGCTAATACAGAGCGATGTATGAACTTATTTGTGGCAAGCTGGCCAGATGTCAGTGCTTGTCCAGATATAGTTGACTATTAAAATTATAGTATTCTTATTGTCTACTACTTAAAGGCAGAGAGAGAGAGAAAACTGTCAGCATGCCAATGGTGTGGACTTGTTCACTGGAGTGACTAGCACTGACGCCAGGTTTATTTGGTACTAAGTAGCATAGAGAATGTCATAGCCCACTCTGTAGTACCAGTACCTTAGTTAGGTTATTTTAAAAAGATTTGATTTCTGATTCATAGATTGTCAATAGCTAACTTTCCTGATTCATTTCTGTTTGTAATTATTGTTCCAAGTTTAGATAAACTTTAATCACTCACGTCATATTCTTCTTTTTTTATACTAGTTTCGAAACTTTACACTTCAGTTCCATCTTCAGTAATTTCATAACTGTTGTTCTGTCATCTTGAAGAGCCACCTCTCGCTCCCTCTGTTGGTAGACTGAAAAACTACCAATGGAGGGAGTAAGAGGCAGCTCTTCAAGATGACAACAATGGTCATGAAATTACTGAAGATGGAACTGAAGTGTAAAGTTCTGAAACTAGTATAAAAAAGAAGAAAAATATGAGGTGAGTGATAAAAGTTTACCTAAATGTATATACCTCATAGTGTGAATTCTTAAAAAAATAATTGTTCTACAAGTATCTCAATTTTGCCACTTTTTCAAAATTTTGCCATTCCAATATAATGATGTATTTCTATGTATGACCACATTTATTTAGTTCCATTGATATTTATTGATAGCCCCAGTTCCTTATTTAATAGATTGTGTGTCAGGATCTACAGAGTACATTTCAACATTAATCATCAAATCACAAAGTAATGAGAAACCATGGGCAGCTATCTTGCAGAATAAAAACTTAATACCTGAACAACCAACACACGAAGCAGTAGCAACATTCAGACTGTTAACAGGCCATGACTACCTGACAGCACACCTCCATAAAATTGGAATCTTCAACTCTCCAAATTGTATCCTGTGCCAAGACAATAATACTACCATGAACAAAGATCATCTAGCTAGCTGTGAGGCTCTGAAGATGTCACCTACAAGAACTCTGGCAGGACTCTATTGGGAAGCAAGAAAGCAAATGGAACACATCCAAGCTAATGGGCATTAGACTACTACTACTACTACTACTACTACTACTACTACTACTACTACTACTACTACTACATTAATCATCACTTATTTATTTAACTTTCACAGGGAAAGAACACTTTGAGGTTTAATTTAAGAATTTAATTAATGTTTTTATTACCTCACCTCATATCCTTTTTCTTCTAGACTGCAGTTCTGGAGCTTATCTCCATCGTCAGCAGCCTCTAATCGACCGGTGTTATGTTGTTTCTTGGCAGTTTTCTTCTTACTTCTACCTTTCTTGAAAGATAAACTCATGAATTTCGAAAACTCCCACTAATTTTGACCTGATCCAGAGGTTCATCTGTCCACCGATAGAAGTAAGAAGAAAACCGCCAAGAAACGACATAACACCGGTCGACTAGAGGCTACTGACGATGGAGATAAGCTCCGAAACTGCAGTCTAGAAGAAAAAGGATATGAGGTGAGGTAATAAAAATATTAATTTAATTCTTTAATTATTAATCATCATTTCATTATTAGTTTAAAAATCATTTAACTTAAACAAGATACTAGGCCGTAATAAGAAATGCACATTTGGTACTTCTATTAGGCACATTGTAATTTGGAAATTCTACATGGGGTATGATTTTTTTAAGCTTGTGTAAGTAAGTAAAGTGATCCCACAACAGGCCTCAGGAGGCCCTTGGGGTAGTAGGAGGTTAAGGCTCCCACTTTTTCTAGACAATCGGCACTTTATGTCAGCTGGGTTGTCAGCCCTGCGTGACGGCCGCCTTTACCCCAGAACAAGCATCTGGTACTCATTTCAGTTAGAGGCTGAGTCGACCCCAGGGCCATGGTGCCGCCAGATGGTTTGGGTCAGTTTAAAAATCCTGACCCCAACGGGACTTGAACCCTCGACCCTCTGGCTTGTAGCTCAGTGCCTTAACCACTACGCTACGGCGTGCCCCCAAGCTTGTGTAAATAATAAAAATAAATTACACTATATTTTTATAGATTTGTTAAATAATTAAAAAGGTGGCCTTTATTCAAATGTAATAGGATATATTTGGATTGTATGTACAGTAATTAACTTTAATGTAGGTCAGTGTTAAATATAGGCTATATAAAGAATTGTACTCTCTTGGTGGACTTAGTACCATGTACTAGACCTTCACCAATGAAAATTATGCAAAAAAGATTAGAGTTACAAGTGATTTGCATCTATTTTGATAAATAAAAGTATAAACTGGCAAGTTCTAATGCTGACATTGTTGGTAGTAATTTATGTGGCTTTTTGCCAGTATTACAAGTCAGATTCAATAGGTATTTATATAGGTATATATTTTGTTGCAATTATTCAATCAAGCAAGATATATATTATCAAGAAATTTGTTATTGAATATCTTTTCAGTAAAATTAGAAATATCAATTAGATAATTAGCATTATTTTTTAATATACTGTCAGGTGCTTTTCAACAATGTATGATTTCCCCTGAACCAAGTACTTTATAAATACATGTATATAATACAATAAATAACAGAGGAAGTTGGCTCTGTGATGTTTGTGACTCATATTTTGGAGATCCTAGGTTCAAACCCCAGGATTGACTAATCTAATTAGAGTTTTTTTTCATGATTTCCTTCAGTTGTCAAGGAAAATTTATTACCACTACTATATAAATTTCATCATCCAGCGAATCTGAGTAAATGTAGTTGAACCATTAGTTATCTGCTGCTATGTGGGTCTAATGTGACAACTCCTGGTTACACATGCCATGAGTTCTCGATAGATATTGTGATTTTCATCCTCACTCTATGGGGGTGTCAGTCGGTCAGTAAAGCAATGAATTCAGGGAACAACCATGACTAACTATGATAACTACTTGAGGATTAGATTAATTTAAAACTCTATTGCATTTTAATATTGAAAATTTCACTTCTATGACTGAAGTTGATACAACACAATTAAGTTGTTTTCTTATTATACTGATATAAATCAACTCTAAAAATCACCCTTAAGATCCTTAGGCGCTGGTACTTCATTGACACTTTATCATAAGTAATGCCACAAGTGATTTCCAAATTATCAATAAATTCACGACTCACGAAGTGAAGAGTGAATTTATCTAGATAATTTGGAAATCAAGAGTGGCATTTGTTAGGACTATTTAATGAATAAAATTAAGCTGTTTTACTCACAAATCGTTATTTAAATATAGTTATTTTAAAATATTTATTTATTTAATGTAAACAGCGATGTTTGAAAACAAATGAGAAGCGATGTTTGAAAACAAATGAGAAGCAATGTTTGGAAACAAATAAGGAACGATTATTACGCTTGTTCATCACTGCAACCAGATCATATTATTTATTGCCAAAGGATCACAATATTGTAAGAATGCACCCAAGTGGAGAAATTTATAACCAACATTATAGGTAATTAATTTCTGATGTCCTATGATGTAAATATGTCAATTATATTTTTCTACAACATTATTTCCTGGGAAATAATTTGTTTAAGAAAGTACAAACAATGGTTTCTTTTCTTTTGTGGTATAATCAATTGCTACAAATGTTTTTATACAACCACTATCAGCTGACATTCATGCACTATACAGGGCAAGTCAAAATGTTGTGCAGGTTTTCAGAAATTTATTATGTGAAATGTAATGAACATATAATATTGTGAGACATATTGTATGAAAGGTAAACTCTCAAAGTTTTTTTTTAAATATTCACAGATGTTCTATGTGAGCGCCTTTGTTACACGACAGATGTCAAGCCGATATTCAATCTCCTGCCAAACTTTCTGTAGCAGTCCGCGGTCGATATCAGCAATGGCTGCTGTGATGCGGGCACGCAGTTCATGCAGTGTTGTTGGAAGTGGTGGTACGTAAACATGATCCTTTACAAGACCCCACATGAAGAAATCACACGGGGTTAGATCTGGTGAACGAGGTGGCCAATGAATGAGTTGTTGATCACCCTGAGATGCACGGCCTATCCAGCGTTGTGGTAAAGCCGTATTCAAATGGTCTCGAACACTGCCATGGTAATGTGGAGGGGCACCATCCAACTGCAGAATGAAATCTGGACTATCCGCTTCAAGCTGCGGAAGGAGCCATTGTTGTAGCATATCAAGGAAAACATGTCCGTTCACAGTACGTTCATGAAAGAAAAAGGGCCCATAAACCTTTGCATGGGAAATGGCACAAAAGACATTCACTTTCGGAGAATCGCGTTGATGTTCCAGAGTTGCATGGGGGTTACCAGTTCCCCAAATCCTTACATTGTGTCTATTCACTTTTCCTGAAAGGTGGAAAGTCGCTTCATCACTGTAAACTACCCTCTCATGGAACTCATTCTCTTCCATTAATGCGAGAAAATCAACACAGAAGGACGCTCGCAAAGCATAATCGGCGGGTTTTAAGGCTTGAACCAGTTGCAAGTGGTAGGGTTTCATCTGTAAACGTTTCCGGAGAATCTGCCATACAGTTTTTTGTGGTAGTTGAAGTTCTGTCGCTCCCCGGTAGGTGGATTTCTGTGGACTCCGCACGAAGCATGTGCGAACGCATTCGACTGTCTCTTCACTCGTCGACGGACGGCCAGTCGATTTTCGTTTACAGATACAGCCTGAATCCCTAAATTGTGTGTACCACTTACGAATGGATCTCCCATCCGGCGGGTCTTTATCGTATCTGGTACGGAAATGTCGTTGAACACTAGTCACAGAGTTGTTTACATGGTAATCAAGCACACAGAAAGACTTCTGATCCCCAGTCAACGCCATTTTCCTTTACTGCTCTGCTGTTGACATCTTGCGGGTGAACGCGGAACTTTAGAAGTGGACAACTAAACTTTGAGAGTTTACCTTTCATACAATATGTCTCACGATATTATATGTTCATTACATTTCACATAATAAATTTCTGAAAACCTGCACAACATTTTGACTTGCCCTGTATATACAATCTGGTTGCCGTATTTCTTAGAGAGTCAGTCACTTCAAAATAATGCTATGACCTATTCAGAATGTTAAAAAGGAGGAGCTTTCTTTAATATGATAAGACTTATGTAATAAATTTGAGGTGGAACACGATTGTGATTGGTTGTAATTATAAAATCATTGAAATGTGATTGGTCATTGAATCCCATTTGGGGCTTGAGTTAAATAGTCTATGTAAGTATGAAGTTAATTATCGGGATCCTTCCTATTAATGATTCTGTAAAACTGTACACATGTATATTCAATAGAAGATTTATTCTCCTAATATATTACTTTCACAATTTGATCATTTCCTATTTATCGCTGAAATAACAATATTATTTACCCTTTTCATTGGGAACAATGAGAATAGTATTAATAGTACTCTGGCAATCACAAATTAATGAGTAAAGTTTATTAATCATTACTCTGGCTATCTTCAGATGGAGAGATGATTATCCCCTGCTAAGTGTAGGACGCAAGTGATAAGTATTTTGTTTTAATTTCAGTACAAGTTCTTACTTGAGCATCTTTAGGGTGGTGATTTTGTTATAAATAATAAATCATTCGATTGGTTCATATGCTATAATAATTAGATATATTCCCTGATTGGTTCAATCTGTTCACGCCCACACTTTCATACTTTTCTAAATTTTCACACACTTTAGGATTGAGTTGGTTTGTTTCCCAGGCGACTTTTCTGGGGATTCTAGCCTTTGACACCCTTCATAGACATTTCCGAATGACTGCAATAAAACTTTATTAGAAAACAGAATTTTATTTTTCTATATCTTTCCAATGCTGTGTTACTGGGGTTTTACTTCCTGTATGTGATCAATACAAAAGAGAACTAATAACTTCATTACAATATTGTTGCCGCTCGAACTAAGGTTGGTGCATTACAATATTATTGTCTCTCGAACTAAGGTTGGTGTTTCTTAATGTTTTTCATGTGTTTTTCCCATATGTTCCAAGACATGTTTACTGAACCTGCAAATACATCGAAAATGTATATTCCCAATTCATATTTAATATATTTTTATATAATTAAATTCATAATGATAATACTACTCATCTCAACTGTAGCCTAGTTTACCAGTGACAAGTCAGATTGACTCAGTTTGAAATTAGACCATGGAGTGAATGTGTGTATTATTGATTTTATGAGTATTCATACCATAGTATGGTTGTATATTCACTCCCAAACGTGTGTACATTTTAAAAACATTTTTAAGAAATAACTTGTGTGGAAAAACTAGATGAAAATTTAAATGTAAATTTCCTAATCCAAGTAGAAATACAACATGAAACTTGTTTTATTTATTTATTTTAACTGATGGAGTTAAGACCATAAGGTTAAATTATACATATAATAATTATGAATTATCTACATGTTTATTAATTATACATAATGGATATAGGCTACACAATATAAAGTTGACAAAGGAAAGAAAGAAAAATAGTAATAATAACCTATAATTAGTTTAAGTAAAGACTTTGTAAGAAAACTATGATTATCTTGTAGAAGATTTCCGGGCTGTTGACCGTGGTCTTGAGGCTTGTAGTTCCCCAACGTTTCGCCAGAGACTGTGTCCGGCATCCTCAAGGGTTGTCTTGAGACTGGCAATTTTGTAGACTACCTGCTCTATTTATACATTTATCCGCAACATGTTCTCTGCGCGGTCTCTGCAGTACTATGAAGTAATGGACTGCACAGAGAACACGTCGCGGATAAATGTATAAATAGAGCAGGTAGTCCACAAAATTGCCAGTCTCAAGACAATCCTTGAGGATGCCGGACGCAGTCTCTGGCGAAACGTTGGGGAACTACAAGCCTCAATACCACGGCCAACAGCCCGGTAATCTTTCTACAAGATCATAGTAACTCCGGCCGTGAAAGCCTAAGTCAATATCAACTTTTATAAGATTCATGATGTGTTCCATTGAGGTTTATTCAAAATTAATATAAAATTATAGAATATTCACCTGAAAGGTCCGTCTCCTCAACTTAATTATCATTTAACTGTAGCGCTTTCGGGACTTGTCCCATCATACGAACCCAATACATGCAACCCCCTCTACCAGATCTTCAGTGAAACACCAGTTTTGAATCCTGCCGATGATGGGACAAGTCCCGAAAGCGCTACAGTTAAATGATAATTAAGTTGAGGAGACGGACCTTTCAGGTGAATATTCTATAATTTTATATTAATTCTAAGTCAATATATTTGTAAGAAAAGTTTAAAATATAAAGGAATAACAAAAGAATACAGGGAACATGGTTATATATTATATTGTCTAAGGAAATATGAAATGAGTTTAGTTTTGAACTGTTTTTGAGTTGGGCAGTCCTTGATATAGGAGGGAGGGAATTCCAGAGTCGGGTGGCTGAAACAAAGAAGGATGAAGAATAGTGAGATGTTCGATGTAGAGGAACAAACTTAGTGAATAGGTTTAACACAGGTTCCGTGAATAACAAGAAAAACCAATGAGACCCTTGCCTCCTTATAGAGGAACATAAGTTAGGTTCATTAGTGTAGAAGAACTGATTTATGTGAACAATAATTTCATGAGATGTGATATTTGTATGAGACAAGATGGCCAGCATCTTCTAAGTTACGGATGAGTAATGATACATTATTTAACATCTTGTATCCAATTTAACCAAGTGCTTGCCGCAAGTACGACCAAGAGTTGTCACACAGAGCAGCAGATAACTAATGTCCTGTTAACATTAGCTCAGACTCACTGCTTAATATCAGAAGTCATATACAGAAAACACATGACAAACACTAGAATACACAATAGAAATATACAGTGAACGGGATACATTTAAATATTATTGTTATAATATGATCATAGATTTAAAATGTATGTAAATGAAGTTAAATAATAAAATAATACATATCACTTTCTTTTTTATTAAATTAATATTGAGAAGCTAAAGCTATTACTATGATAGAAATAAGTAGTAAATTAATGAACACAATTAAATTATTGTAAATTAATGGTAAAGAGAAAAATATTTGCCTGAACCGGGAATCGAACCCCGAACCTTTAGCTTTCCGTGCTAATGCTAAGACCACTGAGCTAATCCAGGCTTCATTCCCATCCAAGCAGAAATCCTTCCTTTACCTTACTCTACTGGTCCCACATTCAATTGCAATGAATCATCATTCACAAATACAAATACTGTGTGGAGTCCCTTCATGTCTTCTTCAGGTAGAAGCCATTGATTGTGTATTTGTGAATGATGATTCATGGCAATTGAATGTGGGACCAGTAGAGTAAGGTAAAGGAAGAATTTCTGCTTCGATGGGAATGAAGCCTGGATTAGCTCAGTGGTCTGAGCATTAGCACGGAAAGCTAAAGGTTTGGGGTTTGATTCCCGGTTCAGGCAAACATTTTTCTCTTTACCATTGATTTACAATCATTTTCTTTCTTTAGATTTCTATGTCATTCACATCTTTTGTGTATTTTTTAAATCAATGTTTTATCATTTTTTATGTCATGCATGTACCTATAAAAAAGACGAATTGTATCAAACCTCTGATTATTATTTATCATTTATTTTACAGATTTCTTCAAGCATGATTATTTTTGTGAAGCAAACACTTACCTCCATTTATCTTCCTTCCCACTTTTTTGTGGTGTTAAAGAGCATGTTCCTCTTCTTACCAGAAAATGTTTATAGTTATACTGACTTTTGCCTCTACTGCTAATTTTCTTCACATTCCTATCTGTGCCCTTTCAATCAGAATTTGTCTGTTTCAGAAAACAAAATTATCAGTTATATGTAAAGTTACTGATTTTGATAATCCAGGCAATTATAAGTTATAATTACTGTATAAGTAGTAATTTACTATGGTGGAACAGAAAAAAATGTAGACTTACGCACTTCAAGATTTTTTCATACTTTTACCATTATCTTGCTGCATAAATGAATATTCATTTAAATAAATTATTTACTTTTAAGCAGTTTTAGATTGCTAATTTTGTTGGATATGTAATTATTATTTCTTAATCTTGTAAGCCCATGTTTCCCTTAACAGAGATTTAGGTGCTCTCCCCCTACAAGGAAGAATTTGAACCATTCTAATTTAGTTACACTCGTTTTTAAAATGTTAAATTCTTGTAGTAATAAAGAGTGAACGAAGGTATCTTATATTAAGAGAAGATGAAAGATTGCAAATATTTGAGGAATAAAGTGCTTCGAAAAATTAACAGAATTGAGAAAACAAGATAATGGTGAGGGGGCACGTCGTAGCGTAGTGGTTAAGACACTGAGCTACAAGCCAGAGGGTTGAGGGTTCAAGTCCCGTTGGGGTCAGGATTTTTAAACTGACCCAAACCCTCTGGCGGCACTATGGCCCTGGGGTCGACTCAGCCTCTAACGGAAATGAGTACCAGACGCTTGTTCTGGGGGTAAAGGCGGCCGTCACGCAGGGCTGACAACCCGGCTGACATAAAGTGCTGATTGTCTAGAAAAAGTGGGAGCCTTAACCTCCTACTACCCCAAGAGCCCCCAGGCCTGTTGTGGGATCACTTTACTTACATAATGGTGAACTTCATGATCTTTAGGGAAAACCATATGTAATAAGAAAGGTTAAGTCTTATAGATTATGTTATGGGCAGGACATGTGGGATGAATAAGGAATGAAATAGGGACATGCATACTTCTTGTAGGTAAACAAGAGGGAAACAGCCCACTAGGTAGGCCAGGGATTGAGGCTAGAGAATAAAATTAAATATAATATGAGGGAGGTAAATTATACAGGGAAAAATTGCTCAGAATAAGGATGTACAGAGAGTGTGCCATGGGGCCATGATCATCCTGGTTCAGTAGTCTTTGTTATGATTTTGTTTTTATTACTCTTTTAACATTACATTTTAGCTAATAAAGTACACATTTTCAGTATTTTTGTTTATAGGCAACATTTTTTCCCTTAAAATATTAATATGTCCTTTAATATAAGTGACAAATTTGAATAAAAACATTGAAAATACGAAATTGTTTTTTGTTTAGTGGGTTTAATGTTATTTCTTCTGATAGGAGCCTAATTGCACAATTTTGTCAGGGATATTATTTTCATATCTGAGGGTTTTTTATTATGACATGAATTATAGAATCAATGGCTTTACTTCTCCAATGAAGGAAGCTAGATCCCAAATTTTCTTCACCCAAATATTCCATCAATTTTGGCCAGGATAAAACTTGCAACCCATGAGTTCCAAGGCAAACAATCTGACCCCCCAAGACCTTGTGATCAGGAGGATATGCAATGATTAAATGTTGTTATAACATATTAGAAGTTACCAGAACATCTCCAGATATGTTCTGATAATGTTTTTTTTCTTTTTGGCTTCTTTCTGATATGATAAACTTAATTTTAGATAGGGACATCTTTAAAATAAACTCGATCATTGCGATAATGATAATAGTTGAAATCTATAACCTGATCCAGACTCAAAACCTCAGTAGAGATATGGTATTATATAATGGTTCATAATATAAATGTGTCTTTGGTAAACAAAGACAATTACGTACTTACTTACTCACTGGCACTATCAAACCCGTAGGTTCATGGCCGCGCGGACATAAGCTCTCCATACATCCCTATCCTGAGCTAATGCTTTCCAATCATTCCCTGTATAATCTACTTCCCACAAATCATAGTTAATGTTATTCTCCCACCTCATTCTTGGTCTACCAACTGGGCATTTTCCCTCTGGCTTTCCTACAAGAAGCTTCCATGCAAGTCTTTCATTCCCCATACGTGCAACATGTCCTGCCCATCGCAGTCTACGAGACATAACTGTTCTTATTATATGTGGCTTCCTATAAAGACCATGTAGTTCATTGTTATTTAGTCTTCTCCATACACCTGTCTGTTCATCTCTCTTTGGTCCAAAAATTTTCCTAAGTACTTTATTCTCAAATACTTGTAATCTCCTTTCCTCCCTTAAAGTAAGAGTCCGCAATTAACAATAGAAATTTAAAAAAATTATTAACAGTTTGATTGATATTTGAACACTCATCATTCAACTTTGTCAAATGCAATGTCCAGTACACCAGCAGGTTTCTTGGAAGGCAATATTTATTATATTTGAAAATTATAGAATGAATAATTATATGGTTTGAATTGGCTTAACAGTGTGGGATAGGTCCCAGTGGACTAATGGTTATCATGGTTATGTTTCTGGTTTTAAGGTTTGCACATTCAAACATGGTTAGGGCCAAAGATTTTTCAGGGCTTAAAAATCCTGAGTTTCCTTTGGAAGGAAAGTAAAGTCATGGGTCCCTTGTTACAATATCTCAAGCCTGAAATAAGAGGCCTCAGAACAAAATTTGTTGGCCCTTTCATGCCCAGATTTGAATTGGATTGTAATGATCTCTGTTAAAGAGCATGTTTAAATAAAATAATAACTTACACACTCTCACACTAATTTATATATATGATCCATAAATGCTTTCCTAACGGGCCACATATGTGAAAGGCCCAGGAAATGTGAAGCATGTAGAAGTACAAAAGGTGGTGTAGGAGGTGTACAGTGTAAATACTGTTTATAACATCATTGAGAAAAGATGACACAAGTTTGAGTGAATTTTCAAAGTTTTGGCAGATGAGAAAAACTGCATGGTGAATAATACTATGAAATTAAAGCATGAGACATAATTGATATTTCTTCTGACCTTGTGCCAATTTTGATTTTGGCTCTCATGCTTGGTATAATTCTCAGGAAATAGTTTAAAGTTATTGTTTCCTTTCATTCCTACAGTCAGAATTAATTTTATTTTAAACTTTTGTTTATTCTTTAACTATATAATAGTGCAATTTTCTAGGTATCACAGTACTTTACCAAATGTGCATCAATCCTGACAATGTGGTGGGATATTGTTTTCCTATTTATTAACTTGTTTTTAAATTTGTTTTTTCTATTGTACTTCATCATCATCATCAGCAACAACAAGGATTAAGCCCAATGGCCTGTTCTGTTCTCATTATAGGTCGAATTGGTCCTTCCATCTCTTCAGTGGTCTTCCCAACATTCTTCTCCCTTTTGGTTTATAATTATACATTCTTCTTGGTATGTGTAATACGTGCTGAAGATAAGCATTTTGATAATATTTTATTCTTTCACAGAGATTAAATATATTAAGTTCTATTCTTATATCTTTGTTTTTCTTTTTATCGGTCCTTTGGTATCCTGCTATTGCTCTCAACATCTTTCTATTGTACTTAAAAAATAAATAATAATCTATTTTTGAGAATTGAAGTGATAAGCAAATATTTTATAACAAAAATATCATCTTATGAGAATTTTCTATAGAATCCAGAAATTTAAGACTTTGTACAAGAAATATAAATATAAAATATTAAATTTAATGAAATGTTAAACATTGGCCTCTAAAGTATAGAAGTAATTAGTATTTTAAGGACAAATTATATTTGAAACGAAACATGTACACCTAAACTTTGACACTGGGGTATTTAGTAATCTCAATTTAAGTGGAAATTTCACTTATACAATCCCTGCATGCCAAAGGCAATGAACCTTTGTTCCACATGCCATCTGGCAACTTCTTCTCAAGAAGACTTTAAATGGGAATCATAACTACTTATCAGCCAGTAAAGCTATATTTTCAATTTCTTTTTGTTTTAAATGTATTACTTCTCAGTGAAGGACAATTTATATTTGAAGAGAAAAATTTATGCCTAAACTGGGATTTTAAATAAAGGTCCTAGTTTTATAAGACAGAACAATTTCCATTTAAATGGAGATGCAGTTGATAATGTTTAATGCAAATTAATCAAATCGAAATTGAGGGATATTCCAATTCAAATTCTCCTAAATAGCTCAGTGCCAGATAAGAGAGAAAAACATTTAAGTTTAAATTCCATCCATAGTAATTCTGCCCGAAGGCAGGTCCTTCACTGCAAATAGCATTTTCATGCTATGCTTGCAGATTTACTAGGGAATTGTAGGTGTGGTAGCTTCCTGTTGCTTTCCACACCGGTGAAGGATGATGATAACGATAAGGGTGATATTGATTTCGGGGACCGTTTGGGCCTTAAAGTTTTCCTGACATTTGTCTTATAGGGGAGAAAAAACCCCGATAAATACCTCGCCCAGAAAAACTGCCCCGATGGGGATCAAATCCGGGCCAGCTGCGTGACAGGACAGCACGCTACCTCGAGACCACAGCGGTGGACTAATTGAAGTGTCTAATAACTCAGTAGCAGAGTGTTGGTGTATAAAACCAGAGGTCTTGGGTTCAAATCTTAGTTTAAGCATACATTTTTCTCTTCATATATGATTTGTCCTTTATTGAGAAAGTGATACATTTAAAATATAATATAATAACACAATTCATTAATTTAACATGTCTGAAGAAGGTACAGTGTGCTGAAACAGCTGTAACTGAATTATATCTTAATAAATATGAAAATCAAATAAAACTGTAAGTTTTATTTTCATTTAAGTAAATAAGTAATGGATTTTCATCAAGTAAACACCAACTCAATTGATCAAAATAAAAACATTGAAAATTAGATAACTTGTATGTACTATAGTACTAATCTGGATGGTGAAAGGATTGACTAGATTTACTCAGAGAACTCTTATTTCAGGCTTGAAGTTCTTTTATATGCCATAAATTTATGATTTCAGGATTTTTATGCCCTAAACAGAGAACTCTTATTTCAGGCTTGAAGTTCTTTTATATGCCATAAATTTATGATTTCAGGATTTTTATGCCCTTAAAGCTCCATAATCATTGCTTTGTTTGAACCTGTGAACTTGAGAATTAGAGGTGAGCACGGTATTCACTAGCCTACCAGCACCCAACTATAGATGGAAATTTAATATTTGCATTGAACATTTATAAGAGGTAATATTTAACTGTTATTTAATGTTTTGGGCCATTAGCATTACTATTCAAATCTGGGCATAAAAGAGCTAACAAACTTTTCTTCGAGGTAAAATATTTCAAACTTGAGGTTCTTTTACATATTTTAAATCAATGACATAGGACCTACAACTTTACTTTCCTTCCAAAGGAAACTTTTAGAATTCCTATGCTCTAAAAAATCCATTGACCCCATTTGAGTTTGAATTTGTGACCTCTCATCCTGAGATGAAAATGGTAGACACTAAGATTAAATTAAAATGTTTCATACCTCACCTCATATCCAGTCCTCTAACTAGACCGGTTAGCTTGGGCAGTTTCGTCTTCAGTAATTTTTTGTCGACTGATGTTATGTCGATTAGAAGAACTGCTTCATCCTCCCTCTGCTGGTGGACCAATAAACCTCCGGATCAAATTAGAATCTGCAGGAATTTCGAAGTGCATAAGTTTTCTTTCTTGTTTTTTGAATGTGGATTTTTTCCAAACTGTGAGTTCTTCTGTTCAGCATAACAGTTAAATTATACAATTTTTTATACCTTTTAAAATAGAAACATTGAAGTTGAGGACGACGGTAGTATACAAGGTACAAAAAACTTTATAATTTAACATTGTTGTAACCTCAACGGTATAAAAACAATTATGAACTTAAAAAGTATAGAAACGTAACGTCAGTTGACGAAAAATTAGTGAAGATGAAGCTACCCAGGCTTCAAAACCGATCTAGTTAGGAGACTGAAACATTTAAATTTAATCTTAAATTAAATCTCAGTGATTTTTTCCTATAGAAGTTCAATATGGTAGACACTAGTTCATAGGAATTGTTAAATATATATTTAGATTTGCTTTATAAGGTATATTCTGCATCCTAAATATTTTAATTCATCGTGGGTGATTGTATCACTTAAAAGTTCTAAATAGATATGACATTACTTTATTTTCAGCAGGTTGTTGAAGATGATGGTCAGAGGTGCACTCCTCTCATTGTGGCAGCAAGGCATGGACATGACAAAGTTGTGAAGATGCTGCTTTCCAAGTTTGAGCCCGATATAGAGCAGGAAGGAACTGTAAAGTTTGACGGTTATGTAATAGAAGGGGCTAGTGCATTGTGGTGTGCTGCAGGTATGTTGTTAAATATGGAAAAAATACATGTATTATGTTTACTCTTATTTTAGCTTTTTTAATTTTTACAGATTTATGCTTACTTTAATTGCTTGTTTTATTAATCCTTCTTTATATTGTGCTGTGTACTTATTTACTTATTTGGACTCGCAAATCATTATCAGCATAGCAGTTCTATAACATGTGATCACCATACATTGAATTTTGTGCTCTAAAAGATGCAGTTACAGATCCTTAAAACAGATAAATTAATTTTTGAAGAGAAAATTTTTTTCCAATTTTTTCTTCAAAAATTAATTTATCATTCAGTATGAGTGTATAAATTTATATAAATACATCACAACTTAAAAAAATTTTAAATGGATTCTAGATTTTGATTTATTCCTTTAAAAAAAGGCATAGGCCCTAAAACCTAAAATCCAAAGTCTGATGATCACTTGCTGATAGCATCAAATGTTTCAATACTGTATTTTCTATGATTTTTTGTTTATATATATATTTAATTTTTAGTGTTGTAATTTTGTGATACTGTTGCTATTTTTATTCACTTTAATTCCAAACCATTTGAATAAATCAATTGAATTTTATCAAATTACAGTGGGAAGTAACACTATGAGGTAATTTTTAATTTATAAATGAGTTGGATACATTATTTTTGCACCTCACTTCATAAAATTCCGTGTTTTCATGATACTGGTTTCAAAGGCTATTTGCTGTCATCTTCATTCAAACTCCAACTTGTTACAACAGTCAGAATTTGACTGAAGATGAAGGCCTTCGAAACCGGTATTGTGAAAACGTGGAACTTTGAGGTGAGATACAAAAAATTTTATCCAACTCATTTATAAAATAAATTGAAACTAAATTAAGATAAATAAGTACAGAAAGCTACGATAGCTTATTAATTATCTGTGATATTTGGTAAGTTGCATATAGGACTCTCTTCAGAGCTATAGATTTTAATATTGCAGATGTGTGCTACAAAACAAACATAGCTGGTGTTCAATCTGAATGGACCCGTAGCTTCTTTTCTTGGTTTTGAAAATTATTTTTCTCAATTTACGATTATAATGATTTATTGCCAAGATTGTGTCTTATTTGCATTTTTGATTTTGTTTTTCCTTCAAAGCCTTATGGTATAATTTCTTCTGTTTATTCCCCATTTTAGTTAATTCCTAAATTTGGCAACATAATTTAATACTGACAAAAAAGTTTTTAAAAAATAAATATCTTAGTGTTTTTGTTTTATCCAATTTCCATGTTTTGTTCTTAAAGTAAACTGTTACAAACATCTAATCTATCTAAACCTATTTTACTTGCCAAAACCCTTTTATATGTTTTTTTTTTTGTGTTTCCCCTAAATTTAGTCTATTTCATTATTCTTTTTGATCATATCGATTTTTACAAAATCACATCTCTGGCAAAATTACTAGACATAGAAGCTTGCCTGATATTGTGGTTTGTCTAATAGCAGAAACAAGCAAATTTAAATCCAGAAACAAACAAAAGAAACTCATTAACAGGGTATCGTTGTATGCAGACCAAAGGAATATTTGAGAGATAGTAACAAATTTTGAGAGCCATTGTGTTGCATGATTCAAGGTTAGCAATTTTGTTTATTATTATTGTTATAGAAAACTAAGCATCTTAAAAAACATTCTTCATACTTATTAAATAATATAATTGAATTATAATTCAAGATTCATGGACATCAAACCCTTGAATTAATTAAAGGTTTTGTGAACATCGAACCAGTTCTTTCCTGTCTCAAAATACTTTTTTTTTTGGGACTTCTCTACTATCTTGTGTTCTTGAAATATGTCTTTAATACATTTCTAATATCTTCTTATTAAACGAGAGATGGATAGAATTCAGATAGAATAGTTGCATTTTTTTTGAGCATGTTTGTTGTTTTATATTTTGAAGTTTGCATGTTATTTATATAGACTCTTAATTCATAAACTGCTTATTTAATTAAGTTATGTAGATATTTAATGTTTATTTCTAACATTACTATTTGTCTTTTTAGGTGCTGGCCATTTGAATGTAGTGAAAACTTTAGTGAAATCTGGTGCTAATGTAAACCATCCAACGAAAACAAATTCAACACCATTGCGTGCTGCATGTTTTGATGGTAGATTGGACATAGTTAAATATTTAACAGATCATCTAGCTGATATTCATATTGCAAATAAGTACAATAATACATGTTTAATGATAGCAGCATATAAAGGTCATTTGGACGTAGTTAGTTTCTTATTGGAAAAAGGAGCAAATCCAGATGAAAAAGCTCATTGTGGTGCTACAGCACTTCATTTTGCATCCGAGTGTGGTCATGTCGCCATTGTTAAGGAGTTGTTGGAGTATGGTGCACATATTACAAAGAATGAAAGTGGTATGTTTTCCATGTTATATTCATTTGTTAAAATTTAGAACTTTAAATTTTAATACTAGTAATTTTCAAATAAAGAATGTATTAGTAATTAATTTGAGAGCTTATGTCCATGCAGCCATGAACCTACAGGTTCGATAGTGCCAGTTAGTTAGTTAATTAGTAATTAATCAAATATTTAGACTTTTAACATGCAACATCTGGTGCAGTTAATAAATTACAATAGGAAGTAACATTATGACGTTTTTCTTAATTAGGTGAACCCGGAATTAGCAATTTATGAGGTAAGATGATTCTGGATTTACCTTATTTGTTTAGTATAATGCTAATGAACTAAACATTAAGCACCTCCACTGCCAATTTAGAGCTATTTTGAACTTATTCTGATAGGAAATTTTGCTCTCTGATTTCAAAATTTCTCAGAAGTGCAATGTAAAGGAAAGAAAATTAATTAATGGTACTTGGGAATTAACAATGTATACCGCTGTGGTCTCGAGGTAGCATGCTGCCTTGTCACGCAGCGGGCCCGGGTTCGATCCCCGGTCGGGGCAGTTTTTCTGGGTGAGGTTTTTATCGGGGTTTTTCCTCACCTGTAAGACAAATATCGGGAAAACTTTAAGGCCCAAACGGTCCCCGAAATCATATGGCCATCATCCTTATCATTATCATCCTTACATTATCATTATCATCATCATCCTTCACCGGTGTGGAAAGCAACGGGAAGCTACCACACCTACACAATTCCCTAGTAAAGTTGCAAGCATAGCATGAAAATGCTATTTTTGGTAGCAAAAGAAATGCGTAATAGTGAGTGGAGAACATATTTTTATTGACTCACATCAGTCATATGGAAGCCATGACTGAAGAAGGACATGATATTGTCTGAAACCGTCGGTATCAAAGAAATTTGAAATCATATAAGGTGAGTCTTTAAAAATATGTTCTCCACTCACTATTAATGATATAACCTCACCATGTTTACTTCCCAATATTACTTTAAATATAAAAGAGATGCTTCTTTGGAAATTGAAAATTAACCTATTTCTGCAAAGATAACATTTTACTCGCTTGTAATTATGTTATCATATGAGAATGTTGTATTATTAACTGCACATTAATTTACCTTATTTTATGTATTATAATAGGTATGAGTCCATTAATTGCTGCAGCTGAAAGAACAAGAGCTGACGTCGTAGAATATTTAGTTACTAGGCCTGAAGTATCACAAGAAGAAAGAATAGAAGCACTTGAATTACTTGGTGCTTCTTATGCAAATGATAAAGATAACTATTGTCTTGAATTAGCGTATCAATACTTGCATCGTACCATGGAAATGAGGTAACTTATATTCTTTCAGTTAATTGAATGCATTCATTGGTTTTTCTCATTATTTTAGGACCATAATGTCATAAATTGAATATTTAAAAAAAAACTTTTAATTATTATTTATTCTCATTTTTTATATTTTAAATTTTATTGTTGAATGTTTTGATTAAAAAACAATAAGAAAAGGCAGTAATCATTGTAAAAACATTATCTCTTAAATTAATATTGAGAAGCTAAATCTATTACTATGATAGAAATAAGTAAGTTAATAAACACAATTAAATTATTGTAAATCAATGGTAAAGAGAAAATTTTTTGTCTGAACCGGGAATTGAACCCCGAACCTTTAGCTTACCGTGCTAATGCTCAGACCACTGAGCTAATCCAGGCTTCATTCCCATCCAAGCAAGAATCCTTCCTTTACCTTTACTCTATTGGTCCCACATTCAATTGCAATGAATCATCATTCACAAATACACAATGAATGGCTTCTACCTGAAGAAGACATGAAGGGACTCCACACAGCTATAGCATTATTTATTAAATTAATATTGAGAAGCTAAAGCTATTACTATGATAGAAATAAGTAAATTAATAAACAAAATTAAATTATTGTAAATCAATAGAGTAAAGGTAAAGGAAGGATTCTTGCTTGGATGGGAATGAAGCCTGGATTAGCTCAGTGGTCTGAGTATTAGCACGGAAAGCTAAAGGTTCGGGGTTTGATTCCCGGTTCAGGCAAAAATTTTTCTCTTTACCATTGATTTACATTATCTCTGTTTAAAAATAATTAACTCCACTTTTTAAATTAAATAACAGTTTGAAATTTTATTGTAATTCTGTTTTAAGCATGATCAAATGTTCATAAGAATATTAAAAAGAAGCAGATTTAGCTTATAGTAAGTACCTTCAGACAAATTCTGATTGCTAGATTTTAAAGTAATCTGCAAGATTTAAATATCAAGTTTTCATATTGTTATTTCACAGTTTTATTATGAGTTAAGAAATATATACACTTTATATAAAATTGGTAATACATTTTTTTTCACATCACCTCATATGTCTTCTAATTAGATTGGTTTCAAAACTTATCAATTTCATCTTCAGTCATTTTACAACTGCTGTTCCGTCATCTAGTAACACTGAAGATGAAACTGATAAAGTTTTGAAACCGGTCTAATTAAAAGACAGGATATGAAGTGAGATGAAAAAAGAATTTATTTTCATTTTTAAAAAATATTCCATAGTGATATTTCCTAATAGTTTAACTAAAGTTAATATTAAATAATCAAAGCATGTCAAATACAATGGGTTGCCCTGTAAAACAATAGGTTTTTATTTGAAACACACACAACATCAGAAATGAATAAAATTTAGCATAATCTCAATAGATGTTAATTTTTAAAAGTTAGTGATAATTTGTGAAAATTTGTTCAATATCATGGGACACTTAGGACAGTATTCTTGGATGCACTCATGTGAAAAAAGTATGGTCAATCTATCTTTTCACGGAGAAACGCTAGTCTCGGTCGTTACTCGTGTATGGTTGGAGAAATGCTTTCTTTGTCATTACTTATGCATAGTTGGGGAAAATTGTTCGCGTATGATAATTGCTAAGTTTTTCACTGACCAGACTGCATGATTAACCAGAATTAGTTGGTATCTTCCTGACTTTTTTTTTCTCTCTTCAATACTAATAGCTAGAGAACATTTATTTATTTATTTATTTATTTACACTTGAGTTTAGTTTGTAAGATGAACATCAGTTTGTTGACGCACACATTTTTGAAAATATGTCTCTTGATGTATTTGAGGGACAATCAAAATTCAATGATAAAAGTTTAGGGTTTTTGTGATAACATGGATTGTTAATGTATATCTCTGTTTTAGTAATGTCATGATTTAAATTTAAAATAAATTCTGTTAACTCACCTCATATCCCATCTTCTAATTATTTAATTATTTAATCTTCTAACTTTCTTAGCATCCATGTATAACTTTTAGATAAGGTTTATACATATCTCAGTTGAAAATTCTTACTAATAAACATTGTATTAGCTATGCAGTGTGTAAGAGTGTATAACTTTACATGGTATCATTATATATGTTTTCCCCTTGTATAAGGGTTGTTTAACCCGTCAGTGACGCACCCTTTTACTTGCTTTCCTACTGCATGGACGGAGGCCATTTTAACATTTTAGTATTCCTAGAACACTGATTTATATAAACGATCATAACTTTTTTAAATATCGATGGATTTGAACAAAATTTTTAGTTGTTAGCTCAGAAATGAATGCAAAATTTAATACATACCATATGGAGTTCAGTAGCCTTTATAAACTATTTTAAAAAATTTTTGAAATCTGATTTTCTCTCTCATGATACACATTTTTACTAAATAATTTGATTTGCTCACATTGGACATCCCTGTTTCTTTCTGTGAGACACTAAATATATTGTGTGGCATAGTGATGATTCATTTGTAACTTGTATATACAAAAGCAGCTGACATAACCAAAATCAGAATGAATATTTAGAAGAGTGAACTCAAGCTCAATCTTGTGTCAAAGCGATAGCAATGTTTATACTTAGAATCTGAATTATTGCTTGGTTTCATATAAAAATTCTACAGCAGTTATTTACAACTATATAGACCATAAAAATAATTTTCTCTTATTTTAGTACTACTAATTTTAGAATAAAAAATCACATAACCTTAGTAGTTGAGCTTGGTGTGATACAGCTCGAAACACTCTTCAATACACAGACCTACATCACATTCCTGGCAGCAATAAACAGATGTCTTTCTTCTCCCATGTTTAGTACAAACAACACACCTCCTTTGAGGTTTCAATTTATCACTTTTAGGGGTAATTTTTCTGATGAAGTGTCTTTTAGGTTACAACTGACCATAATTACGTATATTACTCACGACACCGCACCTCAGACTGATTCCGTGAACCATGATTCCTTGTAAATAACGTCAATTTTGAAAGAGGCAAAATAAATCAGGTATTCCCCTAAACAGGTCGATTTATATATCAATCGACAGCCTGTATATCATTTTATCAACCTGAATTATTAGATTGTGTATAAGTTTATTAGAAGCCCTACAGAAAGCAGCACAAAGCTAGGTCTGTGTGCCATCGAGTGTTGAAGTAAGAAACTACTTCAACCTCAATACCACATGAAAAAATGTGATTACAGCTGATTCATACACTTAGAAATAAAGCTAAGATCTTAGGCTTCAAAAATATATTGTTCATATGCAAATATAAGAATATACAGCAGTAAAGAAACGAATGAAAAGGTCGCGCACATTTTGAGAAAATTACATTTACTTCAATCTCATCTGATTTTTTAAAAAAATAATATCAAATGAAATTTTAAACAAATATTATTTTTATTCATATGTTCTCAAAGCTCATAATTTCTACGTTAAACACAAATAAATTACATATGGTTGGTTGGTATCTAATGTCGAGCACTTGATAATGAAATCATTCGCTCTCTGCACTCCAATATTTAGCAAAAGGCTGGTCTCTTCTACAAAAGCTGGACAACGGAGGAGATGGTTTCTTTCCATATCTTCATTTAAATTGCAAAAAGGGCATTTAGGTGAATCTGTTATGCCAATTCTGTGTAGGTGTTTATTCAAGCAGTCATGTCCCGTTAGCAGTCTGAATGTTGCTACTGCAGATTTTCTTTGTAATGTAGTAATGTCATAAGCTTGTAGATTTTCCCATTCCTTTCCAGATGTTTTGGTGGTGTATTCTTCTCTAAGTTTATTGATGTATTTATTTGAGATAATTCTTTTGATAGAGTGAAAGGAAACTGGAGCAGAAGTTGGGTTTGAAACAATTTTGCTACCCTTCTTGGCTAGAAAATCGGCTATTTCATTGCCTGTCACTCCACAATGGGCCGGAATCCATTGAAGTACAACTTTTTTATGTAGACGGGATAAATGTTTTATCATTTTGTGACATTCGATAATTTTGATGCTTTTAGGTGTTGTGTCTCGTGTTATAGCAAGAATGGCTGCTTTGGAGTCACATAGAATTACAACTTTTGTAAATTTTTGGATGTGATATAAAAGATTTTGTAAACTTAAGAAAATTGCTAGAATTTTGCCATCAAAGTTTGTTGAATTGTGTTTAGTTTACGATAAAAGGAAAAAAGTGGACATACTGCACCAGCACCAGTGCCACCATCATTTGGTAGGCTGGAGCCATCTGTAAAAATATGTATCCATTCAGGAGCTGGGTATCTTAGATTTATCATTTCCAGTGACATTTGTTTAAAATATATGGAGGAGTTTCAGATTTCTTGATGTCTTCTGTTAAATGAAGGTTATATTCGATTTCCAAAAATTCTAGAGGGTTGTTTCTCATCTGCATATTTTCTTTTGAATGTGGAAGTTGCAATTTCTGTTTGATTTCTTGTACAATGCTTAGGAAGCTTTGCTGAGATTTTAAACATACTTGTGGTTTTCTTTGGATCCAGTTATTATGGGGTAGCCTTAAAAATTTTTCATACTGTGTGACTGCTGTTTTCTCAATTTCAGATGCTATGTTTGGGTTATTTGTTAAGATTTGCATGGCAGTGATTGGTGTTGTTTTAACGGCTCCTGTTATCAGACAGAGGATTTGGTTCTGCAATTTATTAAGTTTTTCCACTTTAGTAGTTACTAGGATTTCTTCACAATATTGAAGTACAGGTTTTATGTACATTTGGTAGAAGGTGTTTAGGGTTTGTGTGTTGCAACCCCACTTTTTCCCTGCTAATCGTTTTAATAATGGTAACCTTGTTTCTATCTTTGTACATATATTCTCCATGTGTTTCTTCCATGTTAATTTTGTGTCCAGAGTTATTCCTAAATATTTTGCTTCATGTGTTTGAGTTAATAATTCACCCTCCAATTTCAGAGTGATGGGTAGTGGTTTCTTTCTTAATGTAAATAGTTGATAATTTGTTTTCTGTATATTTATCTTCATTAAGTTCTGGGATGTCCAATTCTCTAACTGTATTAGTGATTGTTGGGCTATGGTTATTAATTGTTGACTTTGGTTTTTCGGTTTGGAGACCCATATTACAACATCATCAGCAAAAAGTAGGGTTTTCGTTTCGAGCTTTTCTATAGGCTTAGGTAGATCATTAATGTAGATATTGAAGAGAATGGTACTGAGTACAGAACCCTGTGGTAAACCATATTTGTAGCTTCAAAAATGTACGATCCAGAACAAAAAGAAAACACGCCTGCATAAGTCTATACCACGTATAGATGTCGGCAATAAGTGAAGAAGAGAGGGTCTATACCACGTATGGATGTCGGCGCTGACGGGTTAACAAGAGAAAATGGCGGACTCTATGATCAGCTGATAATTGCTTTTGTTATTTCCTATAATAGTTCAATGCCATGATTGTTTTATATGGGCTATAATGATAATGATGCACCAAAAAATTCTGTATGTCTACCAATCATTCAGCTGTGTATGACAAATCTTTAGTTTAAATGTCATCTGCTGTAAAATATACACATAATATGCCTGAAAAAATTAAACTAAATTAAAGTAATAGCATATTTTATTATTATAATTAAGGCTAGGATTTATACGTAATATGAACATGCAAATTATGTACATATTTATGTAATAACATTATGTAAAATATGTAAGATGACATAAAAATTCTTAAAATATGTAATATTAAATACATTAAAATTTAATTTTATATAAATTTATATTAAACATTCACTTTAAGATAGATAAGATTTGAAGGAATGGGACAATTAAATACTTTACAATGTGGTAAGAAGGGTATTGTCAAGATTTTATTATAAAATGATCCCACTACAGGTCTTAGGGATATTGGGAGGTTAAGGCTGCCATCTTTCTAGACAATCGGCAAGAGATTTCAGTCTTATGTGACAGCCCTCTTTACCCCCACAACATAGTATGGTATTAATTTTTTTATAGGCTGAGTCGAACCCAGGGTCATGATTAAGCAGTTTTAAAATCCTGATCCATCGGGTATTGACCCTAGATTTTCCAGCTTGTAGGATATTGCCTTAATCAACTATACCACGGTGAGCCCCCTATATATTTCTACTATTTTGTTGATAAACAGAGTAGATTTTTTATAAGAATTAAATGAATCGTGATTTCTTCTCACCTCATACTTCTATGTTTTTTTAAACACAGCACTGCAGTACCAGCGACCATTTTCACCACCTCAGCTGTTTTCACGACTGTCAATTTTTTCTTTTGCCAGTAATTATCCAAACTGCCATCTGCTGTTGTTTTGAAGGAATTATTTTCTAAACTACCATCTGGTGTTCTTTTGAAGGAATTATTTTCTAAACTGCCATCTGGTGTTCTTTTGAAGAAATCATTTTCTAAACTGCCATCTGTTGTATTTTTGAAGAACTTTGTAATCAAGCTTGATTTGTCCGGAATCTCGAAGTTCATGGTTCTCGTATGGTTTTTGAATATATATTTTTTCCCAAACTGTTAAATCCAAAGGTTTGGATAGATGTTTCAAAAGTTTTGCTTCTTTTTCAATTCTATGATGCTCTAATAAACTATGTGCTGCTATAGCTGATTTTTCAATTTTTCCATTCTTTATGTTTCTGAAGTGTTCTTTTTTACGAGTTTCCAAGTTCCTTTTTGTTTTTCCTATGTATATATCCTGTTGCAATCTTTGCAATCAATTTGATAAATTCCAGATTTTTTGTGGTCTGGGGTGTTAACCTTATTATTAGTTAACAGAAGATTACCCAGGCTGAATTTGTTAATTGGAGCAAATGTTATATTAAGTTTTCTGAAAATTTTTTGAAACTTATTATGAACTTCAGGGTGGTAAGTAAATTTCTTGAATTTTTCATCTTTCTTAGAATCATGTTGTAGAGTGGTGTATTCCTGTAACCTTTGTTTAAATTTCTTTAAATTTTCTTTATTATGTCTTCATCAAAACCATTTATTTTAGCAACATATTCAATATGATTATATTCATTATCAAAATCTTGTTTATGTTTTAAAAGAGATTTTGCTATGTGGAGTCCTATATTCAAGTTTTCAGAGTCTTCCTGTATCTATGTTTATCGTGTTTAGTAAATGGAATTCTTTTTTGGCCATTCCTCAGCAGCTTTTGTATAGGTTGGAAAAAAAAAAAACAGTTTCAGTGTACAATCAAGTATGAGTTTTTTAATGTAAACAAATATTGTTTTAAATTATTTTCCACTTATGAAAACATTTTTTAAATTACGAGGCATAATATGTAAATTTACATAAAATATGTAAAAATATATAATTATGATCAATATGTAAAAATGTGTAATGATAAATTTTCATATATAATAAGTAAGTTTCTAGTATGTCCAAGAATACTGCTTTTAGAGTTACTGTTGGTTAAAGTCATTGACTTATGCTTCATTTGTCACATGTTTATTTTTAGCAATAACGGGTTTATGTTGTCAATAAATAATTAATTCAACTTACAGTTGATGTTTAGGTACTAAAATTGGACTGAAAGAGACTGTAACAGTGCTATAGTTTTAAATATCCAGTTTTTTTAATACTCATCAAAAGTTAAAAACATTGAATACCTCTTTTTGATACCAAGAACCAAATCAGTATTTTTAATTTGTCTTTAATGAAGATTTATTTTTTATATTGAAGGTATAGTGATCCAAACAATATCATAATAAAAAAATTAGCGAAGCCAGTGCCTGCTTATGAAAACTGGGTGGAATGCCAAACTTTAGAAGAATTGGAAGCAATTCAACTGAATCATAATGCTCTACACATGGAATCTCTGTCAATTAGAGAACGAATTCTAGGTACACATAATCCTGAAGTGCCTCACCCAGTTATTTTTAGAGGTGCTGTTTTTGCAGACAATGCTCGATTTGATCGCTGTATAGACTTATGGCTTCATGCTCTACATCTTCGTCAACTTAACAAAGTCTCTGTTGTTAAAGATCTCCTTCGATTCGCACAGGTAAGTCTTGGTAGATATTTCGTTATTTAAAATTTTTTTTCTTTTATTTTGTTACTAAATTTAACATTTCTTCTATATATACTAAGTTTAATATTGTATCTAACTTTTTAGTCGTGTAGTTAAGTCAGATTTTATAAACCAAACTTTCTGTGGTAGTATGTTCAATTACCAAGAGGGAAGAAAACTTGTTCTCTGACCAGGTCATGGTAAATTGTTTGGTGTGATCTATACTGTCGGCTATGGTGGACAAGTGGTTATGTTTCTTGCCTCTGATTCTGATGGTCATGGATTCAAACCTGGCCGGGATCGGTGGATTTTTTAAGGAGGAAAAATCCAAGGAGCAAGTCCTTCGAGAGGGACATTAAGCCATGGGTCGCGAGACTGAAGATTTTCAGGCTTGTAAAATATCCTTAAGCCTGAATAAAAAAAGGCATCTAAGCAAAATTTATCGACCTCATCATCCTAGTAATTCCTTGTTTGTTAGATGTCTCATTGGGTTGGTATGTTGACTGCATACCATTCATGACATCTGTTGGCAAATAAGGTAACTAAATTAACTTGGTCTAATAACTCTTAACAAAGGAGAAGCTAAGGCTCAACATTGGGTTGTTACGCCATGTGGATCGATAAATAGATGATCTATGCTAGAATCATTATTTTGTCCTTATATCAGTACTGGGGGTGTTAGAAAGTTTACTTTGTTAAAATTTTCCTTGGCGAGAAGCATAGCAACTCACCTTTAATGATAAAGTAAAAAAAAAAAAGTGCTATTTGTACATATTGTTTGGATATAATGAAATGTTTCGTGAGATTACAAATTATCATATGTCTTTCTTCTTCCTTCCAAGTATTAGGCCAAGGCCTGTTACGATCCTATAGAAAATTTTCCCTCCAGCGTTTCATAGGACGGCCCAGTGATATTATCATATATATGTGCAAAAATTAGTGATTTCAGAGACAAAAATTAATTTATTATGTATTTTATTCTAGGTGTTTTCTCAGATGATACATGTTGGTGTAGATTTAACATTTTCTCAAGTGGAAGATGTTTTAGCAGCATCTGTATTAGAATTAGAAAGAAATAAAGAAAAAATAGCAAATCCAAGTCCTAAAGATGATATGGAGCAAATTATGGTAAGCACCTTTTTATTTTTTAAAATTATTATTATTTAAATAATATTTTATTTAATATACAGGGTGTCCCATTCAAACCTCCCACATTTTAATTAATCATAACTAACAAAGTATACGGAATTATGAAATGAGGCCGGTATTAAACGAAACAGAAACTCAAAGAATTTTCATTGCCACACATTGCCACAAACTAAAACACCTCTATATGTGCATCATTAGTAGCACGAATATATCAAGTCTGTATTCAATATCGTGCCACATTCTATCCAACATGTCCATTGGTACTGTTGCAATTATGTCAAGGATACGTGTTCGTAAATCATGAAGATCTTGTACTGGAGTCATAAACACATGGTCTTTTACATACCAGAAAACAGTTCGCGCTCGTTGCTGAGGTCACCATTTTGTTTTATGTCATTATTGCCCAACATACGACAGATGAATTAACTGCAACAATGAAAACAAAAATTCTTTAAGTTTCTCTTTTAATACCAATCTCATTTCATATTTCTGCATACTTTGAGAGTTATGATTAATTAAAATGTGGGAGGTTTGAATGGGACATGGTGTATTAAAACATTGATTTAATATTATGAATATCTGTAAAGTATTAAAAACATTAGTGTCACCATGAAGATATTGAAGAAAACGCTAAAAACATAAGTAAATTTTAATGCATATATCAACAACTATGATTTGAAGACTTTCACAGACACTGCAGTAACAAGAGAAATTAATAAATGTATTTGGTCTGTATGGTCTGTATCTATAGATCTATCTATAGATTCTATATGGTATGTATTTGTCTCTTATGATTGTTTTTGTTGAACATATGTTTCAAGGCTTGTTAGCCCCATCTTCAGCTGTTACAGACTAATTTTTCTCAAATTGTCGGCCCTGATTCTTGACTCCTGCTCCCTCTTCTTCCTGTGGTCCAATAAAACTTGCTAATTAGGTAACTTTTCCTGGGAATTTCAAAATTTATATTTCTCTCCTTGTTTTTCTATATGTACATTTTTTCCCATATGGTGAATTCATTTGTTTTTTCTAACTGTTTTAATAATTTTGTATTTACATCTGTTTTGTGTTTTTCTGACCAAACGTGAGCAGCTATTGCAGATTTTTCTACTTGCCTCCCTTTTTTTACATTTCTTATGTGTTCTTTAGTTCTAATGATTAAATTTCTCTTTGTTTTCCCTATGTACATCTAATCACAATCTGCACATTTTATTTGATATAGTCCTACATTTTTGTTGGTTTTTATTAATTTATTTAGACTGTAATCATTCTTTGGTATTAAACTGATACTGCATTTTTTAAAAGCACACAATAAATTTCAAAAGATTTTTGAAAAATTCAGTATCGGTTTAGTACCAAAGAACTGCAGTTTTCAAGAGGAACATCCCTCCCATTTTCAACTGACATTATAACTACCGGATTTTCATTGTTAATCTCTATCTGTAACGTTGCCATCTGGTGTTGATTTGATGAACTTCCAGATCAGGTCCTGTTCATCGGGAATTTCGAAATTCATGTATCTAAATTTGTTCTTCTGGACATATATCTTCTCCCAAACTGTCAATTCTAAAGGTTTCTCCAAATGTTTTAGAAGTTTGGCTTCTTTTTCAATTTTATGACTCTCCAACAAACTATGTGCTGCAATAGCTGATTTTTCAATTTCAGCATATTTAATATTTCTAAAGTGTTCCTTTGGGCAAGTGTCCAAATTCCTTTTTTTTTCTTCCTATGTACACTTTATTGCAGTCTACAATTAATTTGATAAATTCCAGATTTTTTTACTATTTGGGTGTTCAGTTTCTTATTGGTTATTAATAGATTACCAAGGCTAAATTTATCTATCGGTGCCAATGTAATATTGAATTTTTTGAAATTTGTTATGTATTTCAGGATAAGTAATTTTATTGAATTGTTTTCCTTCCTTTGAATCAGATTGCAGGGTAATGTATTCTTTTAATCATTTTTGTTGTCTTAATTTCTTTTATTTTATTTATAATTATTTCCTTTCCAAAACCATTTATATTAGTTATGTTCAAAATGTGATTGTATTCTTTCTTAAAATCTTCAATTAATGGAACATTTAATAATTTTTCTCTTCAAATATAATTTATCCTTCAATGAGAAGTGTTAAATTAATAATAAAATCGTCAATAGAAGTCCTACTGGCTATAAAGTAGTGTTAAATTCCCAATAAATGTCTTCTTAACTAAGAAGCCGCCATTTGCAAATATAGAAGCTATGGTTTCAAACATTTGGTGCGAGGGAATTACAACGTACTTAAGAGAAAAATTTGCGTCTAGATCGTAACTCACCTCGGTAGCTCAGTTGGTAGAGCACTTGGCCCGGAAAGCCAAGGGTCCCGGGTTCGAGTCCCGGTCTAGGCGAAAATTTTTCTCTTCAAATATAATTTATCCTTCAATGAGAAGTGTTAAATCAATAATAAAATCGTCAATAGAAGCCCTACTGGCTATAAAGTAGTGTTAAATTCCCAATAAATGTCTTCTTAACTAAGAAGCCGCCATTTGCAAATATAGAAGCTATGGTTTCAAACATTTGGCGCGAGGGAATTACAACATACATAAGAGAAAAATTTGCGTCTAGATCGTAACTCGCCTCGGTAGCTCAGTTGGTAGAGCACTTGGCCCGGAAAGCCAAGGGTCCCGGGTTCGAGTCCCGGTCTAGGCGAAAATTTTTCTCTTCAAATATAATTTAATAATCCGTTTATCAAACTGTTGAAAATTGCGTGTTATGCGCAATATGATTGAAGCCTGAAGATTTTATATAATTGTCGGTATGAGTATCCTTTCTGTATATCATCGCTTAAGAAACAATACCGCATAACTAACAAAATGAACATTTTACACGAGAAACAAAAAACTGTTTACTTTTCCACTTAATACCTATACATTGAAACTACTGTATCTATGAAGTTTAGCAAGGTCATGGTACAAAATTTCATCCCAATCTATGTTAGAACTGAGCGCACTTCTTCCATGATGCTAACAGTATAAAAATGTCAATTTCACCAAAAGTGTCAGTTACGCGGTATTGTTTCTTAAGCAACGATATATTGAATTCAGTTCTTTGTTGTTGTTCATTCCTTATTATGTAGAGGTCCAAAAATGGGATTTGGTAATTATTCTTTTCTAATTCCATAGTAAATTTTACAGATTCATCTTGTAAAAGCATTTATATATTAAATTTGGGAATTTTTAACATTATGAGGTTCAAATTCATAAGAATTAAATTAATTGTGATTATTTCATACCTCATACTTCTATATTTCTTTAAATACAGCACTGCAGTATCGGTAATTTCTTTTCACCATCATCAGCTGTTTTCACAATTGTCAATTTTTACTTTTGTTGATAATTATGAAAAATTAGAAAATGATTCATTAAAATGAACACCAGATGGCAGTTTAGAAAATAATTCTTATCACCATCATCAGCTGTTTTCACAATTGTCAATTTTTACTTTTGTTGATAATTATGAAAAATTAGAAAATGATTCATTAAAATGAACACCAGATGGCAGTTTGGATAATTATCAACAAAAGTAAAAATTGACAATCGTGAAAACAGCTGATGATGGTGATAAGAAATTGTCGATACTGCAGTGCTATATTTAAAGAAATATAGAAGTATGAGGTATGAAATAATCACGATTAATTTAATTCTTGTAAAAGCATGTTGATATTTTCATAGTCATCACATAATTTCCCCCTCGAATTTTCATTCCTAAATTTAAAAAAAGTGGAAATTACTTGAGTAAATACGGCAAATCAATTTCTTCAAACTATATTCTGTTAATTTTGTTTTTGTATTTTGATTCTATTAGTAAGATGGAAAATAGAAATCATATGCATTCTTTCTATATTTCTTCTAATATGAAGTTTAAGGAAAAAACATTAAGGTTTGATGTCAGTTTGATTAGATAAAGCAGCCAATATTCCAGTATTATAAGATTTTAGATTTTGATAATAAATTACTTTTAAATTTTCTGTAGTGGAGGACAGATTAAATTGCTGAAATTGTTAAAAAGTGCTTTTAACCATAGGCTGAATTTAGTTAATTTTATTGTTATTGTTGTCATTACAGGAGGAAATGGAAAGCAATGTAACTACAGTTTTGTACATATTAGTGATAATTACGAAACTTATGAAATTCTGTTCAAAAAAGGAAGAATTTCATGTAAATCGTCTAGTCTTCCGTTTAAATCAGTTACAAGTTTCGACAAGGGATGGACAAACTCTCTTGCATCTGTGTGTTAATGCAGATACACCGGTGGATGATTTTCATACTAATGATGTATGCAAGTGAGTAATATTTGTAGCTGAACTTTTATAGGAAAAAAATTACTAATGAGGTTTAATTTAAGATTATAATAAAATGTTTCATACCTCACCTCATATCTAGTCTTCTAATTATACCGCGTTTCAAAGCCTAGGCAGCAGCTTCATCTTCAGCAATTTCTCGTCAACTGATGTTACATTGATCAGAAGAACTACTACTTCTTCCCTCAGCTTCATCATCAGTAATTTATCAGAAATTACTGAAGATGAAGCTGCCCAGATTTTGAAACTGTGGTTTAATTAGAAGACTGGATATGAGGTGGAAGTATGAAAGATTTTAATTTAATCTTAATATTTGTAGCTGTTGTTTATTTTCTTAGACAGTGTGCTGACCATATGTCACTCGTTGACATCTGTAGGGAAATAAGCATAACTATATTAAATATTTAAAGGAAATGACACTAGGAGGTTTATTTTAAATAATAGGAGTTAGATATACATGGCTCACCTCATATTTGTAGAAATACTACAAGTATGAAGTGAGTCTTGCATTGTTTATTTTTTATTATTTCACTCACCTCATACTTCATAACTTCTTGCAGACCTAGGTTTCATCACAACATTGCATATCTAACTTCTATTATTTCTAACTATTTTAACTTGGTTAAGTAACTCGCGATCCTTATCCTTGTGGGATGTTTGGGTATAGACTAGACTATTTATATTCTTAAGCACATATGACATGATTAAACTTCATTTCTACATTATCTCTCTTTTGATATTATTAATTAAATACAAACAAAAACATAGTTTTATTTGATTTTCATATCTTTTGATAGCTCAATAAATACCAAATAAAGAAAGTAGATCTTCTTTTAGGTAGAATTTTTTATCATTCACCTCATATTGTTCTTCTTTTGACTATAAACTAGTTTCGGAACATAGTTTCTGTTCCATCCTCAGTATCGTTACGACTGTTGTTCTGTCATCTTGAAGAGCTGTCCTTTGCTCCTTCCATTGGCAGACTGAAAAACCTCGAAACAAGGTCATTCTCCCCGGGAATTTCAAAGTTCATCAATTTCTTCTTTTCGCTCATTTGAATGTAGATCTTTTCCCAAACAGTAAGTTCTTTTGGTTTTTCTATTTGTTTTAATAATTTAGCTTCTTTCTTGATAAGATGTTTTTCAGACCATGCATGGGCACCCACTGCAGATTTTTCTACTTCCCCTTTCTTGACGTCTCAGGACACCTTAGGATTGTCAAGAAAGGGGAAGTAGAAAAATCTGCAGTGGGTGCCCATGCATGGTCTGAAAAAGATCTTATCGAGAAAGAAGCTAAATTATTAAAACAAATAGAAAAATCAAATGAACTTACTGTTTGGGAAAAGATCTACATTCAAAAGAGTGAAAAGAAGAAATTGATGAACTATGAAATTCCCGAGGAGAATGACCTGGTTTCGAGGTTTTTCAGTCTGCCAATGGTCGTGACGTTACTGAGGATGGAACTGAAACTAGTTTATAGTCAAATAAGAAGAACAATATGAGGTGAGTGATAAAAAATTCTACCTAAATGAATATACCTCATAGTGTGAATTTCTAAAATAAGTAGATCTTCTTTACTTATATTTTAAAGATGATAACTTCTCTTTTTTTGCATTTACACTTTGTGCTATTATAAGTAAATCATCTGCATAGGCACAAACTTCCCATGACCTATAAATGACAATTCCTTTTCTTTCAAACTTTTTTTACACACTCATGCAGGACAGTATTGAACCTGAGGGCAGGTCTTTCACTGCAATCATAGCATTTTCATGCTATGCTTTGCAGCTGTGGTAACTTCCCATTGATTTCCACACCGGTGAAAGATGGTGGTGATAAGGATGATGATGGCCAGATGATTTTCAGGGACCGTTGGGCCCAAAGCTTCCTGACATTTGTCTTACAGGTGAGGACCAGGAATCGAACCTGGGCCCGCTGCATGACAAGACATACCTCGAGACCACAGCGGTGGACAAGTAATGCTTATGGATTTATTTTATGGATCAATTATTCTCAATGCAGGTTTTTAGAAAACAAATTAAGGCTCTGAGGTTGAGATTATAAACTATATATTTTTTAGATCTTTTAAATGAATGTTGTGTTTATTATATACATTTTATTAATGAGAATCTAAAATATATCTGTTATTAATTATTAATTGTAAAATATATTTTTAAATCATTAGGAAGTAACATTATGAGATTTAATTTAATATTAAGTTTGTATTTTTTTAACATTCTTACCTCATAGGCTTGTTTAGTCAGACATATGTTTCAGAGCTGTTGCCCCATCTTCAGCATTGCACAAACTGGTTTATGGCCGACAACTTGAAGGAAAGAAAAAAACCAGTTTGCAACGCTGAAGATGGGGCAAGAGCCCTGAAACATATATCCGACAAATCAAGCGCATATTTATTAGAATGTTAAAAAAATACAAACTCAATATGTAAAATATATACTTTAATTTGGCCACTGATTTTTCTTGAAAGGGGAAGGAGATGTCCATAGAGACGTCTGGAATGACAGCCCAGACTTTTGATGATCTGCACGGATCTTTCGACTCGCATCTTGACGACTCTCAAATCTATTCTGACCAATGCAAGACCACTATTCTTGCCTTTACCCACGATATTTAAACATCGTTATTACGATGTGTCACAATATAAATAAATTAAAATAATAAAACTGTAGTGAAGCATGGATAATACGAAGAAGAGATGAATGCTAAATAACAGCAAATGAGATGTGATTTAGCTGCTAACAGCAGGCTGTACAAAGTGGGACCATAAAAGAAATGAGGAAATTATGGAAGAGTTGGATGTAGAACCCATTCTCCGTCATATACAAAATTACCAAAACAACTGGAAAGCCCATCTTCATTGAATGCCATCTCACAGAATTTCAAAAGCTATGCTTCGTTACTGCCCCCAAGACAAAAGATCACTGGGATGTCCAAAAAAGTGCTGGATGGAAAATTCTTTTTTGAGACCGTAACAGGCCACGTGGTCTAATACTTGCATGGATGATGATGATAAAAGTGTCATATTTGATATTTGCTAATGTGAACGTGTCTTTTCCAATTTTTTTTCTTTCAGATTTCCATGTGCAGCAACTGCAAAATTGTTAATTCAATGTGGTGCAGATGTCAATGCAATGGATCAAAACAGAAATACTCCTTTACACATTATAGTGAGTTACCAGAAACCCATAAGGTAAATATTCATTGATTTTTAAATTTACATAAAACGTATTTATTGATAGAAAATCTTGAAAAGAAAATCCTTAGAAGTGTTAAATAATCCAGAGTCCAAAATTAGATGCCCTGTGCATGTTATATTGTAGGTGACTTTCCCAATAACTGTTCGTGTCCTGGTGGGGTCAGGATTTTTAAAACTGACCCAAACTCTCTGGCAGCACTATGGCCCTGGGGTTGACTCAGCCTCTAATGGAAACGAGTACCAGATGCTTGTTCTGGAGGTAAAGGCGGCCATCATGCAGGTCTGACAACCTGGCTGACATCAAGTGCCGATTGTCCAGAAAAAATGGGAGCCTTAAGCTCCTACTACCCCGAGGGCCTCCTGAGGCCTGTAGTGGGATCATTTTACCTTTACTTTTTTCCCAATAATTCAAGTGTCGTATTAAGATTTAGAAATGACAAGGCATAAATCTTAAATGTCCTCCAACTTAGCAGATGTATTTTTTTAAGTAAAAATATCTTGTTCTACATTATACCTTATCGGAATTAACCAGACAAATCGCTCCATCAACTAAGAACGGCCATGCACCACCACCCACCGAATCAAGAAAGAGCTGTCAATCTTCCCGGTGTCTGGGCCTGGTGAGGTTTCCCGTGTTGAGTCAAATTAAGCCGCAGGCTCCACTCCTGGTGGTGCCTTTCCGTCAATTCCTTTAAGTTTCAGCTTTGCAACCATACTTCCCCCGGAACCCAAAAGCTTTGGTTTCCCGGAAGCCGCCCGCCGAGTCATCGGAGGAACTTCGGCAGATTGCTGGCTAGCATCGTTTATGGTTAGAACTAGGGCGGTATCTGATCGCCTTCGAACCTCTAACTTTCGTTCTTGATCAGAGAAAACATTCTTGGCAAATGCTTTCGCTTTAGTCCGTCATGCGACGATCCAAGAATTTCACCTCTAACTTCGCAATACGAATGCCCCCGTCTGTCCCTATTGAAATGCCCTTTTTGCAATTTAAATGAAGATATGGAAAGAAACCATCTCCTCCGTTGTCCAGCTTTTGTAGAAGAGACCAGCCTTTCTGCTAAATATTGGAGTGCAAGAGAGCGAATGATTTCATTATCAAGTGCTCGACATTAGATACCAACCAACCACATTATACCTTATATTATGTGCTGTACTTGCTCAGATGATAGCATGCTTGATTTCTGACTAGTTGGCCCAGGTCTGATACCTAGTGGGGTAGGAAATTTTCAGACTCTGAGTCTAGGATGGGTTGTAGTATAGCTAGCAAAAATGAAAGTGGCCGCACACTTGAATGTTAAATATGTTCTAAGTTCCACTTTGGATCATGGTGCTTTTACACGATGCATGCACTTGTAGATGAATAGTTGAAGTAATTTCTGAACTATATGTTTAATAAGGAATCGTTCAACAACAACCTTTCATGGTACAGTGGTAAAGCGCTGGATTAATGATTTGAAGGTTATTAGTTTGAGCCCTGGTCAAGCTTTCATTTTATTTTTTTATTTTTTAATTATATAAATATAGCAAATGTTAGTTTTTTTAAACATTACAGCTGTATAATACTAATGTTGCTTTTTTTTATTACGTAGCGTAGTGGTTAAGGCACTGAGCTACAAGCCAGAGGGTCGAGGGTTCAAGTCCCGTTGGGGTCAGGATTTTTAAACTGACCCAAACCCTCTGGCGGCACTATGGCCCTGGGGTCGACTCAGCCTCTAACGGAAATGAGTACCAGATGCCTGTTCTGGGGGTAAAGGCGGCTGTCACGCAGGGCTGACAACCCGGCTGACATCAAGTGCCGATTGTCTGGAAAAAGTGGGAGCCTTAACCTCCTACTACCCCAAGGGTCTCCTGAGGCCTGTTGTGGGATCACTTTACTTACTGTATCTTGTAATAGGAAAAAATGAAAAGACATTGTTATTTTAATAACAATGTCCTTTCAACTGAGCTATACGACATTTACATCATACTTATACAATTCAAAGTATTTGTAGAAACACAACTTAAAAATTCATTTAGATTATATTATGATTAATTAATAATGATATGAAATTTTTTATGACAATAAGACATTGATGTTTATTACAGTAGTAGCAGTAGTATTTTTAAGTTATAACCAAAGTAATGCTTATGGAATTATTTTGTGGATTAATTAGAAAACAAATTAAGGCTCTGAGGTTGAGATTATGTACTATATATTTTTAAATCTTCTAAATGGGTATGTATATATAATATACATTTTATTAATAAGATTCTAAAATGTATCTATGTTACTAATTATTAATTGTAAAATATATACTTTAATCATAGTAAATGCTTTTCCATTATATTAAGACCTAGATAGAGGCTATGACTAATAGTGATTGGAGAACATATTTTAATCGACTCACCTCATACATTTTCAAACTTCTTTGATACCGACGGTTTCAGAAAAAATCATGTCCTTCTTCAGTCCACTGAGTGGAAGCCATGACTGAAGAAGGACATGATTTTGTCTGAAACCGTCGGTATTAAAGAAGTTTGAAAATGTATAGGTGAGTCGATTAAAATATGTTCTCCACTCACTATTAATGATATAACCTCATAATGTTTACTTCCCAATATTAATTTAAATATAAAAAAAAAAGAGACTATGATTTATATATTAAATTTGGGAATTTTTAACATTATGAGGTTCAATTAATAATAATTAAATGAATCGTGATGTTTTCTTACCTCATACATTATTAGAGACTATGATTGTTGGATAAAATGAACAATGTTTTAATTTGCTAAGGCAGAGACCAGTAAGTTTATGTTTGAAAAGAAAAAATATAATTTGTCCATCATTAAGATGTTTAAAAATGAATAATATGAACACCAGTAAGTTTTTTTTTGTTTTATGCCATGAGAATGTTGAGAATAAAATCTTCATCTATTTCTTTTTATTTACAGCCATAAAGTAAACATGCATAAATACATAACATATTCATGAACAGGTGTTATTAAAACAATCATAAAGGAGATAATAAAAATAATATTTATTAATTTAATTAAAATTACAGTGGGAGGAAACACTATGAGGTATTTACCTTATTGAATGAGTTGGAGAAAATGCTTTAACATCTCACCTCACAAAGTTGCGTGTCTTCACAATATCGGTTTCAAAAGTAATACTATACTTTTGAAACCGGTATCGTGAAGACATACAACTTTGTGAGGTGAGATGTTAAAGCATTTTTTCCAACTCATTCATCAATATTTATTAAATTAATATTAAGAAACTAAAGCTATTACTATGATTGAAATAAGTACATTTATGTACACAACTAAACTATTGTAATTGCTATTAGCTGTGTGGAGTCCCTTCATATCTTGTTAATGTAGAAGCCATTCTTTGTGTATTTGTGAATGATGATTCATTGCATTGAATGTGGGACCAAGAGAATAAGGTAAGGGGAGGATTTTTGCTTGGATGGGAATGTAGCATGAATTAGTTCAGTGGTCAGAGTATCAGCACAGAAATTTGAAGGTTCGGGGTTCGATTTTTTGGTTTAGGCAAAAAAAAAATCATTAACATTACGCTACAGCAGTAACATATAGAACCCTTCTATTATAAGTATAGATAAAAGGACAGATCAGACCAAATTCGAACAACATCTAGCTTCAATGAATGAATGAGTCATTTCTTATGTCATAGTTTGTTTTCTTAAACATGGAACTGCAATTTTCAAGAGGAACATCCCTCCCATTTTCAACCAACATTATGACTACCGGATTTTCATTGGAATCTCCATCTATAACATTGCCATCTGGTGTTGATTTGATGAACTTCGAGATGGGTCCCATTCATCGGGAATTTCGAAATACATGGATCTAAATTTGTTCTTCTAAATATATATCTTCTCCTAAACTGTCAATTCTAAAGGTTTCTCCAAATGTTTTAAAAGTTTGGCCTCTTTTTTCAGTTTTATGACTCTCCAACATGTGCTGCTATAGCTGATTTTTTCAATTTCACCATTTTTAATATTTCTGAAGTGTGAATAAACATCTAGCTTGTCTTCTCCAAGAAATAGTGAAAACATTCAAACAAATCTTAATTTTTATCAGCTGTACAATTTATAATCATTAGATGTTCAACAATGCCATCATTAAATTTCAATCTCCTGTGCAGTACATATTTTGAAAAGGCTTATGGTACTTTTGATGGTGATTCTACTGTTAGATGGAGACATTAAAGTCTAATGCTCCTCATGGTAATTTTTTTTATAGCTGTAGGCTAAATGCCAGCATCACATTTCACCTTCTTCTGTTATCACTCAACACACACTACATAATCACTTAAAACTTGTACTCATCATACATACAGTACAATTATACAAGATATATGTGTAGCTTGCTGAAGAGATGCATAATAGACCACATAAAATGCTATTTATTTGCTGAATGCAGAACCCATTGGATGTAAAGTTCAGTGGATGGAATTGAAACTCACACATAATACCTTATACTTATATAAAAACTTTTAATACATGGTTAATAAGAATACTGGCTCATTTTAAAAATGTAATAGGAAGTAATATTAAGTTATATTTGAAGAGAAAAATTTTCACCTAGACCGAGACTTGAACCCGGGACCTTTGGCTTGCCGGGCCAAATGCTCTACCAACTGAATTACCGAGGCGAGTTACGATTTAGACGCAAATTTTTCTCTTATATACGTTGTAATTCCCTCTCACCAAATGCTTTTGAAACCATTGTTTCTATCTTTGCAAATGGCGGCTTCTTAGTTAAGAAGACATTTATTGGGAATTTAACATTACTTTATAAAGCTAGTAAGGCTTCTAATGATGTTTTTATTATTAATTTAATATTTCTCAATGAAAGATAAATTATATTTGAAGAGAAAAATTTTCACCTAGACTGAGACTCGAACCTGGGACCTTTGGCTTGCCGGGCCAAATGCTCTACCAACTGAGCTACCGAGGTGAGTTACGATTTAGACGCAAATTTTTCTCTTATATACGTTGTAATTCCCTCTCATCAAATGCTTTTGAAACCATTGTTTCTATCTTTGCAAATGGCGGCTTCTTAACTAAAAGGTCCCGGGTTCGAGTCTTGGTCTAGGCGAAAATTTTTCTCTTCAAATATAATTTATCTTTCATTGAGAAATGTTAAATTAATAATAAAAACATCAGTAATATTAAGTGTTTATTTAAAAATGATTTTTTGTCTCTGTATTCACAACAGTAAGAATACACAGTCAAAATATCTTAATTATACTGGCTCATATTTTTCACAATATTGCCTTCATACTGCAGCCATCAATATAACGTATGTATGTAGCTAATGCTCTGGAGTTAACAATAAAGTTATTCTCCTTCCCATACTTGGATGTCACATCTTAATAATTTTGAAGAACTACACAATTTGTCATAAGTAATGCCACGAGTGATATCCAATTTATCTAGAGAATTTGGAAATCAAGAGTGGCATTTGTTAGGACTATTTAACGAATAAAATTAAGCTGTTTACTTACAAATCATTGTTTAAATATAGTTATTTTAAAATATTTATATATTTAATATAAACAGCGATGTTTGAAAACAAATCAGAAATGTGAGGTTATGTTCATTCACTGCTGCTTGATCATATTATTTATTGTCAAATAAGATCGCAATATTGTAAGAGTGCACCCCAAGTGGAGAAATAATGAAACACATCAAACTATATATCATAATCAACATTATGGGTTATTCATTTATTTTTTTAGGAATCTTTTCATTATTTGCTATATTCAATGTATTTGTTGGAGAAAAATAATGCTTTGACCTGTTCAGAATATTAAAAAGGACAAGCTTTCTTTATCACAAAAGCAGGAGCTGATAAAGAGCGAGGTGAAACACGACTGTCATTGGTTGTAAAACAACATTCATTGAAATGTAATTGGTCATTGACTAGCATTTGTGGCATGAGTTAAATAGTCAATATACAGAATTCAGGAAACAGTAGCTTGTTTGAGGAGAATGGTAAATACTCAAATTCCTAACAGAAAATTCTACGAATATATATCAATATTCATAGTTAAATATGGGAAATAACATTGAGGTTCTTAATTCGTAATTTAATGAGTCATTTTTTAACATCTTACCTCATATTTTATGTTTCTTCAAACATGGGAACTAGTTTTCGAGAGAAGGATCTCTCCCATTTTCAACCGACATTATGACTACCGGATTTTCGTTGGAATCAATAACGTTGCCATCTGGTGTTGATTTGATGAACTTAGAGATATCACGTTCGTCAGGAATCTTGAAATTCATGGATCTAAATTTGTTCTTCTGAATATATATCTTCTCCCAAATTGTCAATTCTAAAGGTTTTTCCAAATGTTTTAAAAGTAGGGCTTCTTTTTCAATTTTATGATTCTCCAATAAACTATGTGCTGCAATAGCTGATTTTTCAATTTCACCATTTTTAATATTTCTGAAGTGTTCCTTAGTGCGAGTGTCCAAATTTCTTTTTGTTTTTCCTATGTATACTTTATTGCAGTAAATTGAAAATTGAAAAATCAGCTATTGCAGCACATAGTTTATTGGAGAATCATAAAATTGAAAAAGAAACCCTACTTTTAAAATATTTGGAAAAACCTTTAGAATTGACAATTTGGGAGAATATATATATTCAGAAGAACAAATTTAGATCCATGAATTTCGAGATTCCTGACGAACATGACCTCATCTCTAAGTTCATCAAATCAATACCAGATGGCAACGTTATTGATGGAGATTCCAACGAAAATCCGGTAGTCATAATGTCGATTGAAAATGGGAGAGATCCTTCTCTCGAAAACTAGTTCCCGTGTTTGAAGAAACATAAAATATGAGGTAAGATGTTTAAAAAATGACTCATTAATTTACGAATATACCAATATGATGACACAACATCCAGTTTGAACATATTTTATCATAATCATGTGTTGCTTATTCATTACCCCAATTTTTTAACAATGTGTTGTATGAAAAACAAATGGAATATTTTTTCCTCTTTATAAAGTATGTATCATAATTAGCAGGAGATAATATATTACAATATCCTTTTATAAACTGAATAATTGTAATATTTTTTACAGTGATTTCTTAACATTGCATTCCATTATAATGGAATTGACTGAAGCTGGTGCACATATGGATAGTGTTAATGCCCAAGGTGAAACTCCTTTCGAAGCTGCAACGACTGGTAAGAATTGATTTAACTCAAATATTTGTTGATAGTAGAAACTCCTATTGCCAAGAATAAATAGGGAGAAGAAAATTTTAAGTTTAGAAATAAACTGAAATATATTTGTCTTTTTCTTTTTATGTTAGTTTAGGGGCATGCCGTAGCGTAGTGGTTAAGGCACTGAGCTACAAGCCGGAGGGTCGAGGGTTCAAGTCCCATTGGGGTCAGGATTTTTAAACTGACCTAAACCCTCTGGCGGCACTATGGCCCTGGGGTCGACTCAGCCTCTAACGGAAATGAGTACCAGACGCTTGTTCTGGGGGTAAAGGTGGCCGTCACGCAGGACTGACAACCCGGCTGACGTAAAGTGCCGATTATCTAGAAAAAGTGGGAGCCTTAACTTCATACTACCCCAAGGGCCTCCGGGCCTGTTGTGGGATCACTTTACTTTACTTTATGTTAGTTTAAATTTCTTCAGCTTTAATGTATGCTTTGTTAGATATTTTAGTTTGACATTTAAATATTTTGGGGTGGATTTTTAAATCTATTTCTTCATAATTCACGATAAAATATTGCTGGAATCATTTGTACATAGTTTTATTTTCTCAAAACATCTATAAAAACTCTCTTTCTCTGTACAGTATATTGATTTCAATGGAAGCTCCTATAAAGGTGAGTCCCCCAAGGTTTCTTTTTTTCAATTAAAACATTGCTGATATCCATCAATCAGACATAATGCATTCACTATTACAATCTACAGTAATTATAAATACTTGAGATTGACATTATGAAGTATTCAGAATTAAAAATTGTTAAGTCAGTGTTTTGAGAAATCCAGTTAAGCACATAATATACACTCATAGGATCAGTTCTATAATGGTGATAAGCAATTTATGGACCTTGAAAGTTAAGTTGGTCATAGAATGAAGTTAGCCTGTTGATATTTTCATATTTCACATTATTTTTGAAAACTTTAACTAGCTCTCCTCTAGAATTGAGAAAACTGACTTAGCAACTTCTGTGTCTCAGTGCACCAGATATTCTACAACAGAACTTGTGCTTTATAACATTGTGGATATGATCTGTGAATTTTAGCATGATTAATTAATTTTTTTTAGGAATTAACACTATGAAGAATTTAATTAAAACGTTTTGTCTGTTCATTCTTATCTCTTAGAGTTGTTTCTTTTGAAAAGTTTTTTTTACGTGGCTCCCTGTTATGTCACTTTTTGAATTGGTATCTTTGTTTTTTGGATGATCTTTCCTAGATTTCTGAGTTAATTTTTTTCTTTTTTTCTTTTGTTTTTCTGTTTTCTTCCGCATTATTAAGTGTTGTAGGTTATAAAAGTTTCTTTCTAAATTTTCCCACATGATATTACCTAATTGTTTCGAAAGTTTTGTATGTAATAAATACATTTCAATGTCCAAATTGTTAATTATATCATAATGTCTTACCCCAACTGGATATAGGGACCAAGGAAGACCAAAACATCGGTGGAAAGATCAAGACCATTTTCGCTAGGTTTACCGCACAGGCCACATGGCCTAAAATGAATTTGTTCATGATGATGATGATGTTTATTTCTTTCCATTTTTAGTAATTTTTCTTCCAAAAATTTTTTGTTTGTTTTTTCTGTCTTTGTTGGTTTTTCTTACGAAATTAGGAGTTAAATCTAATTTCAAACATTGGTTTATGAACTTTATATTGGCCATTTTTATTTTTATTTTCTTTTAATTTTAAAAACTGTTCAATTTCTCCTTTTGAATTTGAAAAGTTTTGATTGAAATTTTGAACATTGGAGGCCGCCATCTTGAATCGGTTGATATACGAAAATTAAGTTCTGTCTTTTTCTTCCTGAGACTTGATTAAAATACAATAGAAAGTAACATTAAGAGGTATGTTTAATAATTAAATCATTTTGTCTGTTCATTCTTATCTCTTAGAGTAAGAATTAAGTAAGAATTCTTCCTCTAAGAGATTATTAATTATTAAACAAACCTCTTAATTATATTTAAATTAATATTGAGAGGTAAACATTATGAGGTTATATCATTAATAGTGAGTGGAGAACATATTTTAATCGACTCACCTCATACATTTTCAAACTTCTTTGATACCGATACATAGGAAAAACAAAAAGGAATTTAGAAACACGCACTAAAGAACAGTTTAGAAATATTAAAAATTGTGAAATTGAAAAATCAGCAATTGCTGCACATAGTTTACTAGAACATCATAAAATTGAAAAAGAAGCAAAACTTTTGAAACAATTGGATGAACCGTTGGAATTGACAATTTGGGAAATGATATTCATTCAGAAGAATAAATATTGATCTACGAATTTCGATATCCCGGTGGCATTCAGAAGAATAAATATCGATCTATGAATTTCGATATCCCGGTGGATAAAAATTTAATTACAAAGTTTATAATCCCAATGAAAGATGGCAGCACAAGAGGTGATCAACAATCACGGAATTTCATCAGTGGAAGCCATGACTGAAGAAGGACATGATATTGTCTGAAACCGTCGGTATCAAAGAAGTTTGAAAATGTATGAGGTGAGTCGATTAAAATTGTTCTCCACTCACTATTAAACCTCTTAATGTTACTTCCTATTGTATTTAAAAAAAAAACTATGAAGTATTACTTATTTATGTCAATTTTATCACTCGCCTCATATTGATTGTTTGGTAGAGAAATCACAGGTGATTATGGATAATCATGATATAAAATGCTTATGAGGGAAAAATATGAAATATTTGGTATCAAAGGCAATGGTAAGAAATTGATATTTTTGCCAATTCCTGTACTAGTTATTTGGAAGCAAAAATTTTGTTAACAGAATTTTCTATACCAATGTGTAATAAATCCTTTCCTCATAAACATCCTTCTTTAATGATTGTCTTAATCACCATGGTTTTTCTCTTGGATAATGAGTCAAAATTCACATTTCCATTCCTAATCCATTATAAAGCACAAATTTTTCTTTTCTTCTTCTTGTAGAATATATTATTAATGTCAGTCACATGTGGAATTGTTCTTTTATAAAGAAGTTTCTGTTTGTAGGTGTAGCAGAAATTATCCTTCGGACACAGACAAAATTAAGTTTGAAATGTATGGCTGCAAAAGCTGTGAAAGCTTATAATCTTACATACCAAGGACAAGTGCCACAATCTCTTGAGAGCTTCATCGAACTCCACGGACCAGGTGTGAAACAAGGATGACCTTAATGATGAGTTGTTGGATAAAAGGGACAGACTGGAATAATGACTAACCTAATGCATGTTATTATGTTTGCAACATATGGATCCTCATTATTTGATTAACATGTCAAATGGCTAAAACAATCAAAAGGTGAGAGAGTTCAATGCTTCTGCGTGTTTGCAATCATGAACTATTTTTTCTTGCATGGATAGCCATCAGTCCAGTTACTCATTCTTCTTAGAGTAGCAACTTTAATTTGGTCCTTTTCTTTCAAATTAGCATCTCTAAAGACTTTTTAGAAATAAGGCCTCCATCAGGTGATAAAGTATATCATAATAATATCAATGGAAATTTTTATGAAAATAGATGAATTGAGGTTCTTCTTAGGCTCTATTTAATTAAAAAAAATACAGAGCATTTTGTATAATAATATCATTTTAGGTAAAGATTTATTTCTCATTTGAAGAGAAAAATTATACACCCAGACTGAGACTCGAACCCAGGACCTTTGGCTTTCTGGGCCAATGCTCTACCGACTGATCTACCGGGGCGAGTTCCAATCTAAATTCAAATTTCTCTCGTATATATGTTGTAAATTCCCATGCCAAATGCTATGAAACCTTTGCTTCTATCTTTGCAAATGAATGGCTTCTTTCTTAATAAAGAAGCCATTCATTTGCAAAGATAGAAGCAAAGGTTTCATAGCATTTGGCATGGGAATTTACAATATAATATAAGAGAGAAATTTGCATACAGATTGGAATTTGCCCCGGTAGCTCAGTTGGTAGAGCATTGGCCAGAAAGCCAAAGATCCTGGGTTCGAGTCTCAGTCTGAGCGTATAATTTTTCTCTTCAAATATGATTTTTTCATCATTGAGATGTATTAAATGAATAAGTCCGATGTTTCAGGGTCCCCTTCCGAGGGTTATACTGCTATAAAACCTACGTAAGTGAGAATAATTATGTGAAATAATAATGAATAAATTGTCATATCAAGATGTAAAATATCAAAAGATTTACTTAATGAGGTGAATCCAGAACCATCTTACGTCATAAATTGTTGTGTTCTATTTGAACATGTTTCCATATGCCGTGCATAGCATCATCATTCTTTCCCAGACTATTGAATTTTATGTTGTCCAGGGCCGATAACATAAAAATTCAAGTCTGGAAAAGCTGTTGATGGTATGCATAGCATATCAAAAGTGTTCAAATAGAACACAATAATTTATAACGTAAGGTGATTCTGAATTCATCGTAATAAATAAGAAGAACCTCATAATGTTACTTCCTATTGTAATTTATTAATTAAATATTTACTTAATTATCACTGTATAAGACAAGCTTTTCTTTTTCTGCAAAAAATTAAATTAGTTTGCAAAATTATATAATTAAATTATAACCAAATTACTTCCTTATTCCCCTCCAAGATGTTTTCTCTTACTTGGCTGTTATACAGTAATATATTATATTGGTGAAGAAATGACATATGCCCGGTTTCTCAAAAAAATTGAGGTATCTGTTAACTATTGATTTGTTAGAGTTGATGATCCAATAAATTCTAACTGTGTTGATGGACATGATAGCCGATAAAACTTGGAAACAAGAACTTAAGTTAGATTATATTAAATTAATGTTGGGAAGTAAATATTGTGCGGTATTTAACTTTTATAGGAATTAATCACTATGAGGTTTAATTTATGGTGAAATTAATTGTTTCTTACCTCTCCTCATGTAAATCTTCTAAGTAGATCGCGATTTCAAGACCACAACGGTCTCATCTTCAGTACTTTCTTGGCGACTGATGTTATGTCAATCGGAAGAACATTTTCCAGACTTGAATTTTATGTCGTCGGCCCTGGACAACATAAAATTCAATAGTCTGGAAAAGAGAGGGAAGAAGAAGAGTTTTTTCCGATTGACATAACATCAGTCACCAAGAAAGTACTGAAGATGAGACCATTGTGGTCTCGAAATCGCGATCTACTTAGAAGATTTATATGAAGAGAGGTAAGAAACATTTAATTTCACTATTGTGAGGTATAATCATTGATTTATTAATTTATTAATAATCATTGAAATTCACCGGAGAACATTTTTTGACAACTCACCTCATAAATTTTGTGTTTTTCATGATACCGCAGTTTCAAAAGTGATTACATTTGAAATCACGGTATTGTGAAAAACACAAAATTTATGAGGTGAGTTGTCAAAAAATGTTCTTTGATGAATAAGTTGGATTCGAATGGCATATTGTGAGGGAAGTTAAGAACAAACTATAAGGCTTGGAATACTAGAGACGTTAAATGTTTGTGCCAGATAAATCTCTTTCTATTGAAGTATTAACCAGAGATGATAAATTTTTGTAAATACTCTTATTAAGGTAGAATATTTTTATCACTCACCTCATATTGTTCTTCTTATTTGATTATAAGCTAGTTTCGGAACATAGTTTCTGTTCCATCCTCAGTATCGTCATGACCGTTGTTCTGTCGTCTTGAAGAGCTGTCCTTCTCTCCTTCCATTGGCTGACTGAAAAACCTCGAAACCAGGTCATTCTCACTGGGAATTTCAAAGTTCATTAATTTCTTCTTTTCGCTCTTTTGAATGTAGATCTTTTCCCAAACAGTAAGTTCTTTTGGTTTTTCTATTTGTTTTAATAATTTAGCTTCTTTCTCGATAAGATGTTTTTCAGACCATGCATGGGCAGCCACTGCAGATTTTTCTACTTCCCCTTTCTTGACATTCCTGAGATGTTCTTTCACTCTAGTTTTCAATTTCTTTTAGTTTTTCCTATGTAAAGAAATTTGAAAACTAGAGTGAAAGAACATCTCAGGAATGTCAAGAAAGGGGAAGTAGAAAAATCTGCATTGGCTGCCCATGCATGGTCTGAAAAACATCTTATCGAGAAAGAAGCTAAATTATTAAAACAAATAAAAAAACCAAAAGAACTTACTGTTTGGGAAAAGATCTACATTCAAAAGAGCGAAAAGAAGAAATTAATGAACTTTGAAATTCCCGGTGAGAATGACCTGGTTTCGAGGTTTTTCAGTCAGCCAATGGAAGGAGAGAAGGACAGCTCTTCAAGACGACAGAACAACGGTCGTGACGATACTGAGGATGGAACAGAAACTATGTTCCGAAACTAGTTTATAATCAAATAAGAAGAACAATATGAGGTGAGTGATAAAAATATTCTACCTTAATGAATATACCTCATAGTGAGAATTCCTAAAATAAGTAAATACTCTTATATTGAAAGAAATAATAAAACGTAAATAACAATAGAGTGATTGAACAGAATAAGGTCCCAAAACTGCTCTAAGAAGAAGAATATGAGGTGAGGTGATACAATTTTACTTATATAAAATACCTTGTTCTTGTATAAGGCGCGACAGCCCTAGAAGGCCCTTAGCCTACCAGCTGGCTGCTGGCCTTGCATCCACATGTGTCAATCACAGAGGTAGATGATATCTAGCCTGTGTAGGGGTGATATGTGGTCAGCATGTCGAGTCCCCCAGCCATTATAGCTGGTTTCCTCAACCTGGAACCACTACTTATTGTAGCTACCCAAATGCCTCACGATGCTGGGTGGGCACAGGTCCCATACTGGCCGAAATACCATGAGAAAATTTCTTCCTCCATGCAGACTCGAACCAGTGCAAGTCCCGTAGCTCTGTGCCAAGGCTTCCTGCCTTAACCACTTGGATACAGCGCAGGACTAAATAAAATACCTCATAGTGTTAATTTCTAAAAAGTCAACAATAGAGTCCTTAAAGCCTGAAGCATAATACTGAAAAGGACCAAAGTGCTCTGCCATTTTTACAATATAAATATATTAGTGGTAATTCTTATCTCCCTGTATTTATACCGTATCATGAAAAAAAAAAAAAATAGCAGGAATGTGACTTCTATCAACACACTCTAACATATTTTTCTTTTCAAATATAATTTGGCCATCATTAAGATGTTTAAAAACGAATATTATTAACACTCTAACATATTGAAGAATTCATAAAAAGAACCTTTCTTCATCCATATTATTTTATTTGTAGATTAGGTATTTCTAGATAATGGATAAATCATATTTGAAGAAAAAATTATATGCTCAGACTTGGACTCGTATAATTTTTCTCTTCAAGTAAAATTTATCCATCATTGAGATATATGAAATGAATAATAAATAAAAAAAATTCTAGATAAGTTAACCTCAAGTATGTTATTTCATAGCCTTTTTTTAACTACCTTGCATACTATAATTTTATGGACATGAATGTAGTTATTGATTGTAATTTGTTAAGAACCAGTAGCCTAAAAAGCAGGATTATTAATAATAATTAATGAAGAGGTGATAATAAAAAAACATCTATTGGTCATAGGATGGAAATTGTCACAAGTAAGAGCATCTTTGAATAAACTGTAGTTCTCCAATTAACTCTCAATATGAAAGAAAAAGGTCAATATCAGGCTTGCCCCAACAATTGATTTCAGTAACAGGAAACTAATCAAAAGAAACAAAACAGAAAAAAATAGATGAAGATAAAAAATCAAGAATTTACTAGATAAAATGTGAGGAATATGAAAATATGTACTGTACCTATACAGGATGATTCATGAATCATTTTTGCCTCACTGTTTGCAGACTATTAAAGTTAACATGAGCTAGATTGTGCAGTCATGTAAATTGTTAAAAATATTCTTCATGCTGAAATTGTTTTCACATTTTTGTACAGCAAACTCCCGTTTATCCGTGTTAATTGGGACTGAGATATGCGTGGAAAATCGAAAAACACGGATAATCCAATTAAGTTATTTGGCACCTTGGAAGTTGGTCAGAAATTTATATACCCACTTTATCACTACTTAAATGTAACAAATATTCATAAAATGTTATATTAAATGTATTTAGGTGTGAGTTGTAATTATCATTAATTTATTTTACTTGTAAATATAAAAACAAAATGGGACTATTTCCTGTCATGACCACCTCTAGTTACAACAGTTATTCAAAATGGCCGTCGTAACCAGCAATAACTGCACTAGTAACCACCATTAACCAGCAATGACACATGTAATCAGCGATAACTATACTAGTAACCACTGATAACCAGCAATAATGACATATAATCAGCGATAACCACACTAGTAATCACCAATGACCACACTACTATTCAGCGATAAACCCACTGTCACAGCAATTCTGTGGTTTCAATCTGTAACAACAAACTTTCAATGACTCACTCAATGGAAATTTCCGAAATTGTATTGTATTCTCAGAATGTTAGATGATACTATTAAATGCGTCAGGGGAGGGGATTGTGAGTGAAGGTTGCTCTAATGAGCTAGTTTCTAAGTGCAGTTCACAGTAACACTATTTAATTTTGAGTTGTTTTTTTGACTCACCTCATATTTCTCGACTTTCATGCAGACCCAGTTTTGTCACTGCATTTGTGACATTCTCAATGCAACACCACGATCACAACTCATGGAAGTCAAGAAATATGAGGTGAGTCAAAAAACAACTCAAAATTAATAAAATAAACCTCATAGTGTTATATCCTACCTACATAACTTCAAAGAAGCACGTTTAAAAATAAAGAATTTTTTTTCATAACAATACAAAATACAGTACAGTATTTAGCTTCATTTTTAAAAAAAAAGTACAGTAGAAAGAGTCATGCCCAGATAATCCACAAACCGGATAATATGTGCATGGACAATTGGGAGTTTGCTGTATTTATTTAATTTCAGAGATAAGACACTTGCAATTGAACATATTTATTTTATTGTAATAGATTGAATGTACACATTGTGTGTTTTACAGTTCAGTTTGATTTGCTCAGCTATCTTTATTTTTACGGTTGCTATGAAATGTTCAAATTTCAGGACCGGATGCAGCTTGCACTACACACAGGCTCCATACTTATGTGTACACTAGTGATAAGCAACACTAATCTTCCCAGGGTAAACACACCGTACATAACATTTGGATGGAACTCTAATACAATACAGTATCAGCAGCAGTGAACTGCCCCACTTGTATATTTCATTAACCAATAGAGATAGAAACCCTGTTCAAATGGTAATGTATCTCTTTGGCAAGAATTTTTGTTAACAAATAAAGGAATGTGCCACAATCCATTTAAAAAAGCAAACTTGGATGTCATAACTAAAAGTTAATAAAATATGACATGCATTTCCACATAGAGACATTTACACACATTACACTTTATCCTAACATTCATAGTTTCCATATAATGAGACGAAACATGATTCGTGAATCACCTTGTATATTTACATATAAGAAAAATTAAAAGAAATCTAAACACTAGAGTATCGTAAAATGTTAAATATGGAGAAGTAGAAAAATGGTAGTTGCTGCTCATTTGTGAGCAAAAATTCATACAATTGACAAGTCAAAATTGTTGAACTTTTTTTTTTCTTCCAATGTCACCAGGTCGTCTTTTATGACATTTCTGGATTTCTACCCTGGCAATAGCGGAATATTGTTAAACAATTGGAAAGGGCAACAGAATGTATAGTTTAGTAGAAGATCTACATTCAGAAAAATAAAGGCAAGCTAATTAATTTTGAAATTACCAAGGAAAATGAATATTGATCATGAGATTTATCTGTGCAGCACCAGAAGGAAGGAATGAGCAGAGCTTCCCATGGAGACATCACCAGTCTATAAATTGAGTCAGATGAATTTTTTTCATCTCATCTCATTAAGTCAGTTGGAGTTTTGACTGACGATGGAGGCAAAGGATTTTCTTGGGGCCCACAATGGACTTTACAATAAAATAAAACCAATTATTCTGCTTAAGGAAATATTATAAACAAAATGAAAAAAATTAATACTACATGAAAGTCCTTCCACTTCTATGAGGCTCATAGAATGGACCAGTTTTGTAGTATTCTCAGGACCTCAAGTTCTAACCTCCTCCCATGCCTCATGGACAAGCATTGAAAGGATTTCATCCCTGGTAGGCAGGTGTGGGGACCATCTCTCCTGCAGCACTTTCTTAACCTCTGCCCACATATTGTCAATGGGATTGAGATTTGGGGAGTTAGGAGGACATTTTACCAAAATTGTATTTTTAGTTTCTGCAAATAATTGCTAAGTGTGGGCAGTATGATTGTCTTGCTGGAATATTGTTCAATATGTTTTAGGAATTAATAATGAGTGGAGAACTTATTTTTAATGACTCACCTCATATAATTTCAAATTTCTTTGAAACCGCCGGGATCAAAGAAATTTGAAATTATATGAGGTGAGTCGTTAAAAATAAGTTCTCCACTCACTATTAATGATATAACCTCATAATGTTTACTTTCTCAATATTAATTTAAATATAAAATGTTTTAGGAAACCTCTCTGCACCGGGGTAAGCATGATTGTTTCCATTATAGCTATGCATTATGAAAATATAATAGGAAGTAACATTATGAGGTTCTACTTAAAATAAGTTGAGTCTGCCGCCATCTACCTCATACTTTGTTGTTTCTTGTAAGACATGTTTCAAAGCATCTCTGCTCCATCTTCAGTTGGTACATAGCCTATACCAATTGAAGGTGGAGCAGAGATGCTTTGAAACATGTCTTACAAGAAACGATCATCAATTGGTACAGACTCTGTACTAACTGACTGAAGATGGAGCAGAGATGCTTTGAAACCTGTCTTACAAGAAACGACAAAATATGAGGTAAGATGACGGCATATTCGACTTATTTTTTAATAGTTATGTATTGCTTAGCATCAAGATGTTTCACAGCAGTTCAAGGCCATGTTAGGACTTCTTCCCAGTCCTGAGAGAGATAGATGACTTCTTCTCATTGTCTTGGTGACATATCTTTCATTGTATTGACTTCCACGGGCTAATAGACTAACTGGCTTTAGTAAAAAATAACATGACCTAATTGGAAAAGAGACTACTTTTATCCAGTTGCATTTGATATTTTCGTCTACTAACATGAAACAAAGTAGTCCATGACCAACTGTCATCCATTCTTTGAGAGGAGGAAGGAGACGGTTGGGAAGATGTAGACTTGGATGGAGGGATGGAATGGATGATGATGCTGGAAGAAAGGTGCATCCAATGTGCAGAAACATGCAAACAACCCAGATGGATGGCAAAATAAATTAGGGAAACTTTAGGCTGTTGAATTTATGATATGATTGATGATCATATATCATAATCCCCAATTTTAAATTTGTAAAATTTTTAAGATGGGTAGTGACTCCACGGAGAGAGGGTTATTGTACTTTACTGACTTTTGTCATAAGTCATGTACATTGTATAAAAGAAGCTCATTAACCAATTTTAGTTTCAAAGCAAATTCTCTAATTTTAATAGCAATTCTTATGTACAGCAAATTTTTCTTCTTCTATTTAACTTGTATATGTATTCATTTCTTCTTCTTCTTCCTTCCAAGTATTAGGCCAAGGCCTGTTACGATCTTATAGAAAATTTTCCCTCCAGCGTTTGAGGAAAATTCTTGTATAAGACTTGAAAGCATAATAATAGTCCCTTCAATTGGTTGCTGGCCAAAGGAAGGCAAGACCAGTGATGGGGCTGCCTATTATAGCCTCTGGTCAGGCTTTTCTGGAGGAGAAAAGAAAATAAAGGAAAGAAGAAATGGAAGAAAGGAAAGACTCCCCAGCCCTCGGATGCCCTAATAGCGTCGGGGTCGAAAAAACAAGAGTTAACCAAGAGAGGTTAGATAGTAAAGTTAAAAGAGTGCAAAACACAAGTAAGTGGAAGAAATGTTTTACACAGCTTGGGCACCTTGTGGTCGCCATCCACATATCCCCTAGATGAGGACCCCTGAGGGCATGTATTCATTTAACTACTATATAAATTATTATAATAATTATTGAATTCCTTAATTTCCATGTAATTTTCTATTAAATTAACTTGAACTGTCTTTAATGGGAAAATCACTATGAGGTTTCCATCTATAGTAATTCTGCCTGAGGGCAGGTGTTTCACTGCAATCATAGCATTTTTATGCTATGCTTTGCAGCTTTACTAGGGAATTGTAGGTGTGGTAGCTTCCCATTGCTTTCCACACCGGTGAAAGATGATGATAATGGCCATATAATTTCGGGGACCGTTTGGGCCTTAAAGTTTTCCTGACATTTGTCTTACAGGTGAGGAAAACCCCCAATAAAAACCTCACCCAGAAAAACTGCCCTGACCGGGGATCGAACCCGGGCCTGCTGCGTGACAAGGCAGCATGCTACCTCGAGACCACAGCGGTGGACTACTATGAGGTATAATGTATTATATAAATTAAAATTCTTTATACTTCACCTCATATCAAGTTTTTTCTTACAAATTTAGGTAAACATTTCTTTATAAATTTAATATCAAAAATCCTTATTCATCTATTTCTCTCAAATTCATTTAATCTTTTAATATCCTATTTAAACCTAAGAAATTTACAATATAATCAGATATTGAAGTTGTCTCGGTTGGCCATTTTGAATTCCTATACAAACTATAGTCATCACTTAAATTGAATTTTTATAAGAAAAATCACTGTGAGGTTTAATTTAAGATTTAGATTAAAATTCTTTGTGAGGTATAAAGAAGTTTAATTTATATCTTAAATGAACACTTGTTTGCCAATGAAATTGTATTTAAAACAATTTTTCACCATTGAAACTATAATTTTAATTATCATTGAACCAAACCGTATTAAGTTTAAAATGTTCAGACACGTGGAGGCATTTGGTAAAAAAAATTGAGTAATCTAATTTTGATGTGATTTCACTCTTTAAATTCAGGATATTAAGATCAAAGATTGAATATTCTCCTTTTTTGAGTAGTTTTAATTCAAGAGTAGTTCGTTTTTTTGTCTTTCCTGTAAAATTTTACTTTTTGGACATGATATGACTTCCAACTATGCTCCTCATATTTTGATACAAATTAATGAATACATAATATTTAATTTTAGGAAGTGATATTTTGAGGTTATTGTAATTATATTATTTTTAGTCTGATCATCTTACCTCAATATTAATGTTGATTTGTTCTTGAACATGTTTCAAAACAATTCTGTTTTATCGTCAGCTTGTCCAGACTGGTTTTATTTATGTTGCACAACCTGGATGTCGATGTCAGCTCCATCCTGTGGTTGGGCAAAGAACCTCCAAACAAGGTCACGCTCCATCGGTATATCAAAATTCATTGCTCTTCTGAACAAAAACAGAGTTATGAATTTTGATATACCGATGGAGCGTGACCTTGCTTGGAGGTTCTATGGAGCTGACATCGACATCCAGGTTGTGCAACATAATGCAACATAAATAAAACCAGTCTGGACAAGCTGACGATAAAACAGAATTGTTTTGAAACATGTTCAAGGACAAATCAACATTAATATAGAGGAAAGATGGTCAGACTAAAAATAATATCCAATCCAAGTGATTCTGCCCAAATGCAGGTCCTTCACTGCAATCATAGCATTTTCATGCTATGCTTTGCAGCTTTACTAGGGATTGTAGGTGTGGTAGCTTCCTGTTGCTTTCCACAAAAAATAATATAATGAATACATTTTAAAATTTTGATATATTATAAAAATCAGTGTATAATTTTTTTGAAAATTTTGTGCATTTTTCGAATTTTCGAGTGTAAGTCGGAAGGTCGAGGGTTCAAGTCCCGTTGGGGTCAGGATTTTTAAACTGACCAAAACCTTCTGGCAGCACTATGGCCCTGGGGTCGACTCAGCCTCTAATGTAAATGAGTACCAGATGTTTGTTCTGGGGGTAAAGGCGGCCGTCACGCAGGGCTGACAACCCGGCTGACATCAAGTGCCGATTGTCTAGAAAAAGTAGGAGCCTTAACCTCCTCCTACCCGAAGGACCTCCCGAGGCCTGTAGTGGGATTACTTTACTTTTTACTAGATTATCTGGCATGTCGAACCTAAAACCATCTACTTTTAGTGAGATAGTCCGAGCCTGTTAAGTGAACTCTTAAAATGACTTGTAATCTTTTGACTATAAGGCAGACAGTTTGCCATACTGAAGTCTATATTAATGCAGTACTGGTAACCACCCAAGACAGTTCTGATAAAGGTATGCCTGTTATCTTAATATATATTTAGGAAGTAGCACTATGAGGTTTTATTTAGTAATAATTAAAAGGATCAGATTTTATACCTCACCTCATATTTTTGTACAAAAATATAAAGTGAGGTGTAAAATCTGAATATCTTTTAATGTTCTTCCTGTACTGTATCGAGCTAAGTTCCAGTTGTACTGTAAACAAACTTGCATAAGATATTACTCTACTGATTCCGTCTATTGGGGGAACTGTGGTGCTGCTTTTACCAGCCATATGAGTGAATTGTTTATTGAAGTGTCTATGATAGAAAAAATTTAAAGTTATATCGTATTCTACAGAAAATAAGACTGTCTACAAGATAAGATGGTACCAATAATTAATTAGTAACTTCCATTTCTTATTTATTATATAATGGCCTACATTAATCAGACATTTTTTGCTTGTTCCATGATATCAATATATGTATCCTTTATTTATAATTTAATTAGGCCTATGAGCAGAATATATACTCAATGTTGAATTCACCTGTAAATTCTGCTGTTATTTTCGTCACATCCTCAATGGCTAATGTAGAATATTTTTTTAAAATAAATTGTATGGAAACTTTCAAAATAATTTGTTTATGCTTTTCAAAGCTTTTCCTTTTTTGACGCTTCAAAAATTGTATAGAAGAAGTAGCCATTTTAAAATCAATTTAAATTTACAAGAATTAAACAGTTAAATGCTAATTTATTTAATCCATTAAAATTGTAATTTTATATTTTAAAATATCCCATAGAACTTATATAGATATGTGCTATATAATACATATTTTTATTTGATTTATTTCTAGTGTTGAAAGCAAACTACGTTCTCTTACATATTTAAAGGCAAAAGTTATTCGACCAATGAAAATGTAGTCCATTCATCTGGTTTGTTTACATTACAACTGGAACTTAGCTTGGAAGAGGTATAATATAAAATATCACATTCACTTTTTTATAATGATTTTAGTAGCACAAATTAAGAAAAGAAGAGGATTGATATTTTTAGGAAGTAACACTTTAAGGTTTTATTTAATAATCATTAAATGAATCAGATTTTACACTTCACCTCATATTTTTTATCCTTTAGTTTCAAGGAAACTCTTCCCCATTTTTGACTGGCATTCAGTTGAAAAGGGGAAAAACTTATTTTAAACTAGTCCTGGAAAGAATACAAAATACAAGTTGAGTTGTAAAATCCTATTAATTTAATGATTATTATAAGAAGAAGAATATTTTATTGCTAATTCCAATGCTTACTTTAACATTGAGCATTACCAGGATGTATTTGCCTTGAAATGTATATGCCATAAGCATGTTATTTGAATGAATGGTTAGAATTATTTATCACATGATATACAATTTGAATCTGATGGTGACCTTGAAATTTGTAGTTTATATAGTTAACCTATTTATGACTTCATGTTGTGACTTTCCATTGTTTGTACTTTTTATACTGACATGGTTCAGAGTGAAGCAACTAAATATAAATATTAAAAAAAAAGGCTTTTGAAACTGAACATATTTGTATTTTAGTTTTGTAATTACATTTAATTTATTTTGGCTCATTTGAATTTATGAGATAATCTCGTAGTTAGGTTCTGTGTAAGTAATTAAATTGTGTATTTTTTTTTATTTCTGGTCAATTGTGTGTAGAAATATCCAATCTATTTTTCTTATTTCTGCTTTTCATATTTGGATGTTTTATTATTTTTTTTCATTATGGTTGAGATGTTTTGATTTCAGTTTTATAAGTAGGCATAGTAAGTTTATGCAATTTTTAAATTTTTTTATGATATACTGTAGTTAAAAAAAGGGACAATAAATATGATAAATGAGTTGGAGAAAATGTTTTAACATCTCACCTCACAAAGTTGCGTGTCTTTACGATACCGGTTTCAAAAGTATAGTATTACTTCCATCTTCAGTCAAATTCCAACTGTTGAAATTTGACTGAAGATGGAAGTAATACTATACTTTTGAAACCGTTATCGTGAAGACATGCAACTTTGTGAGGTGAGATGTTAAAACATTTTCTCCAACTCATTTATTAATATAAATACCTCATAGTGTTTCCTCCCACTGTAAATTTAATTAAACAATAAATATGAATTCATTCAGAAGCTACAGGGAAGAAAGTTATGTGAATCAATACCAAATTTGTGCTGTGTTTACTTACACAATTCACATACATTCTTTACCAAATTTTATTCCTTAAAAGACTTATCCAAAAAAATAATCAGATACACATGTTATTTCTTGAAAACTGCAGTTCCCATGTTTATAAAAACATACACTGTGAGGTAAGATAAGAAGTGGTAAAATTAAATGTTTCTTACCTCTCCTCATATAAATCTTCTAAGTAGATCGCAATTTCGAGACCATAACGGTCTCATCTTCAGTACTTTTTTGGCGACTGATGTTATGTTGATTGGAAGAAACTCTTCTTCTTCCCTCTGTTGGTGGACCGAAGTACTGAAGATGAGACCGTTATGGTCTCGAAATTGCGATCTACTTAGAAGATTTATATGAGGAGCGGTAAGAAACATTTAATTTTACAATAAATTAAACCTCATAGTGATTAATTCCTGTAAAAATTAAAGATAAGAAGTGACTCATTCATTCATTGAGTAAATTATGTACTTGTTGATGGATACAGAAAATTCCTAACAAGAATGTCATATTAAGAACGTTGTGCACTTGGGACTTTGCTATAATGACATTTTCAAATTATCAATCATAAAAAAACAAAATAATACATTACAAGTGTGGTAAATGCAGAATTGAAGAAAGTTTGTGCCTCATTTTTTAATTTCAAACAGTCTGTTACACACTTAATACAAATCCTTTTTCAAATAATTTGTGTTGATAATTATTATTCAATTAAATTTGTTTCATAAGTAAAATTTTCTCGTATAAAAAAATATCCAGTCCCATTGTCAAGCAATTACATAGATTATTTTGTGTAAAAAATTTCAAATCTTCTAGTTGCTGTAAAAAAAGGACTGTTGCGATAATTATCAATCAAAGAATCTAAGGTATTGTTAGCTTATGAACTAAGTAAACTATATTGGTAATTGGGAATTTTATCTTCATCTTACCTTATGTCCCATTTCGGGGGTGCAGGTCTTGGAACAAAAGTCTCCATCTATCTCAGTCATTCCACATCTTCCTCTTCTTCACTTCCCTCCAATCTATTATTTTTCTTTAAACATCCTTCATAACTTCCTCCAAAACTGGCAAACTCTCTCTCTTCTTCTTCTTCTTATTACCTCATGTCCTCTTTAGGGACCAAAGTCTTGGAAGAAGCTTCCACCTATCTCAGTCTTCCACATCTCCCCCTTCTCCACTTTCCTACAATTTATTCTTTTTCTTTCATCATCCTTCATAACTTATTCCTTACATCTATATCATGGAGTCTTCCATGGATATTATATATTCTCAAGTCTGTCGTAACCTCTTATTCTTTTGTCTCTTATTTATCCTGTACTCTCTCCAGATTCGAAGTTTCTCTTATTTCTATGTTCTTTTCTAGTTTTTCCTAATATACTTCTGGAACATTTCATCTCCACTCTGTATTCTACTAAAGTGTTTTTATATTTTAATTTACGTTTCAACCTCATAAAGTAAATTGGTTTGAGGTATTTTTATACATTTAAAAAAATTATCTTTGTTCCATAACAACCTTCTATTACATGGCAGCATCTGGCACAATTTCGTATTGTTATTATTATTTCTGTTTGGATTTTTGCTTCTTTTTAAATTTTGCTTCCTTGGATGTTTGAACTCTTTGAAATAGTGTCCTCTAAATTAAATTTTGCATTATTTTATTTTTTCCTTTTAATTTTATCATTGCTGTTTATTCTTCATTGATTTTGCCCAAATTCTTTTCTTCATTCATTTTTTTCAATTGTTGCTTTTATTGTGTCCCAGCATAAATAAAAGTAAATTTAAGAAAAACAATTTATCACCATACCTCTTACTCCCTCTTCTAACTATAAACAAATGTTTTCCTATCTGATGTGCATTTTCTTCTATAACTTATTTCATGATCAAAATTAAGAGTATCTTGACTCATTCTTATCTTTGACTGAAAGCATTCTGTCATGGTTAAAAAACTACAAATCTCATATAATTTAATATTTAAAAGAAGTGACACTATGAGGTTCATTTTAATAGGAGTTGGAATATTCACGACTCACCTCATATTTGTAGATTTCTTGACCAAGGTTTTGATATGTTACGTATCGAAAATATATTGAAACCTTGGTCTTCAAGAAATCTACAAATATGAGGTGAGTTGTGAATATTCCAACTCCTATTAATTAGAGATCTTATAGTCTAGCAGGTGGAAGTACTAAATCAAATGTTAAAAGTTACGGAAAATTAATATAATTTTTCATATTATTCCAACTCTACCAGATGGTGAAAGTACATTCTTTTGAAAAGCTTCAAAATATTAAAAGATCAGAAATATTTGAGGTATGTAACATTTAAAATTTAATGTTAATAATTTTAATAAAACTTGTGTGTGAATTATGCAAATAAGTATGGCTTTCTATATATTTAACTGTAAATGGGCTTTATTAAATTTATGTAGGAAATAACACTATGAGATTTCTTTTAATTTTTAATGAGTTGTATATTTTGACTCACCTCATATTTCTTGTAAGAAAATACAACCCATTAATAATTAAATGGGCCTTTTTTTTTTCAGGTATGATAGCCTCTGATACCACAAGTTATTTATTTTATTTTAGGTTGATGTTATCTTGTATATCTAAAAATCTTCTCCCCTCAGGTTTTCTAAATATATTAGAATTTTGTAACATATTTATAGATTTTACATACAAAGTATATGTTCTATTTAACTCGGTTGCCTTTGTTTTAAAGCTCCAATAATATTAGAGCAAAGAATCTGATATTCAAATTAATATTGGGAAGTAAACATTATGAGGTTATATCATTAATAGTGAGTGGAGAACATATTTTAATCGACTCACCTCATACATTTTCAAACTTCTTTGATGGAAGCCATCCATGACTGAAGAAGGACATGATTTTGTCTGAAACAGTCGGTATCAAAGAAGTTTGAAAATGTATGAGATGAGTCGATTAAAATATGTTCTCCACTCATTATTAATCTGATATTCGCTATTCCTCAGTTTTTATATATTTATAATTGTAGAGTATAATTGTCTGCTATTATATTGTGAAAGTAAAAATTAAAAAAAGAATTATGTTTAACATTGTAATGTTGAACTTTATATATATTTAAGTCAAATATTGTAGGTATGTGCTTTTTTTTTTGCACTTACTACTGAATCTGGTATTGGATAAGTATATCATACCAGGATGACCACATATGACACGGTCTGTACCTGATTTAGTGATTCCTGACTTGCTGTAATAAATTCAGAGCAATGAAGTTAACAAAGTGAATATTTCACTGCATAAACTTTCTCTGTCTTGTGTCATAAATAATTATTCTTAGTCATATTAGTGGATGTTTTTATTTAAAAAAAATATAATTTTCCTTGTTTTAATAATGATTTGAAATTCTTGGAATTTGAGAGATTCACAATCATTGTGATCATTTCTTTATAATTTGAGAAATTTGTCATTTTCAGTTGCACTAATAGAAAAGTTCACATATTTGATAATAGTTAAAAATTGTCAACTAAAAAAGAAGTAAGCGGAGGAGTAAAAGTTGTTAAAACATTTTAAAATGATCCATGATAGTGACTCTCTCAAACATAGATAGCATGCTGTACTTGTTTAAATTTATTTATTGATTTTTGAGATGTAAAAGTTTAATGTTTAAAAAATGTTTTTACGAATTGAATCTCTTTAGTAGTATTTCATTTTTATAGTGCAAGTAAAGTAATGTAGAGCATTAGTTTTATTTTATAAGTGTTATAGGATGCATGTTTAAATGCATTCTAGGTTTTATCTAGAAATTAATTGGAGAACTTATAGATTAATAATTCATATCAAGGAACTACATATATGTATATGCTGGTACTTCAACCAAAACTTTAAAAAATGTAAAATGTAAATGAGAGGCATTGTTCTCATAAGTCTTTTTCTTCATAAAGAGTACTAAAATATGAAAAGTCCTTTAAATAATGCACATTGTGTCCAATATAGGATGATGAACCACAGTCATAGTAGAGCTAGGAATTTTAGGTGCTGCACTTTTTTTTTTCTTGTTAGTATAATGTTCAAATTAGCTAGTATTGCAAAGAAAATATTAAATAAATGCCCCTAACTGTGTTTTAGTTGCACCTTTTTGCACCTTTTCTCAATGCTAGCAGCACCTTTTTGCACCTTTTCTTTAATGGAAGCACATTTTGCACCTTTTCAAACCTTTTTTGTCTCCTTTGGAACATTTTATTACCAAAATAATATATATATTTACATTTATTCAAATACGATTTCAAGGGTTGGTAACGATACGTGGTATCAGTCCACATCACATTACTTCCACTTCAGTGCAATCCTATTCCTTTTAAATTAGTTTGCGCCTCATTGCACCACAGTTATGCGAAAGCTATTGTTCAAGCAAGGAAGGTTGTGTGAGTACATGAATAAATGTTTCAGTTCAAAATAATATTTGACTAGTGCGGTCTGCTATTTTCCTGAGTTACCAGTATACAGTATGCCGAAACCGAAAGTGAACTCCTATAAACTTTGTTAAAAAGTTTAGTGCAGATGGAATTCAGAGTGACGGATCTGTTATCAGGTGCATTCTTTGTGATATTTCAATAACAATTGATGGAAAACATCAATGCATTCGTGTTACGCAGCATGTAAGTAGTATAAATACTTACACAGACTCTTTAATATAAGACAACATGCGTGAATTTTGTGTCGTTAGTTACTTGTTGTAATTGGTTTTGGTAATCTTTAATGATTATTTACATGGGAAATTTGCAACTTTTATTTAAAAATTGCACCTTTTTCTGCTAAATTAAAGCACCTTTTTTGCACCTTTTTCACCAAAATTTTGCACCTAAAATTCCTAGCTCTAGTCATAAGTTTTATGCATGTACAAAATGAATTCAATAATGGTTATAATTATATTATTTTTGGTCTGGACATCTTACCTCAATATTAATGTTGATTTGTTCTTGGGCATGTTTCAAAACAATTCTGTTTTATCGTCAGCTTTCCCAGACTGGTTTTATTTATGTTGCATTATGTTGCACCACCTGGATGTCGATGTCAGCTTCATCCTGTGGTTGGCCAAAGAACCTCCAAACAAGGTCACCCTCCATATCGGAATATCAAAATTCATAACTCTGTTTCTGTTCTTCTGAATATAATTTTTTTCCCAAATAGTCAGCTCTTTTGTATTTTCTAACTGTTTTAATAATTTAGTGTCTGAATTTATATTATGTTTTTCAGACCAAACATGAAAATTGAAAAATCTGCAGTTGCTGCTCATGTTTGGTCTGAAAAACATAATATAAATTCAGACACTAAATTATTAAAACAGTTAGAAAATACAAAAGAGCTGACTATTTGGGAAAAAATTTATATTCAGAAGAACAGAAACAGAGTTATGAATTTTGATATTCCGATGGAGGGTGACCTTGTTTGGAGGTTCTTTGGCCAACCACAGGATGGAGCTGACATCGACATCCAGGTGGTGCAACATAATGCAACATAAATAAAACCAGTCTGGGAAAGCTAACGATAAAACAGAATTGTTTTGAAACATGTCCAAGAACAAATCAACATTAATATTGAGGTAAGATGTCCAGACCAAAAATAATATAATTAAAATAACCTCAAAATATAACTTCCTAAAATTAAATATGGTTATAATTGCTCGAACTAGTGCATACGATAAGTAATGGCAACAATGCTATAACATCACAAAAAAATTATTTAGGTTACTTTTGACATTACGAACTTCATTTGTAGTCTCCTGCCAAGTCATCTATAAGTGACAGATTCTTGGAAGACAGACACTCCATCTGCAGCACCATTGCTGGATATCTCTTTCATCTGATCAATGTACAGCTTTCTGGATAATAAGTCTTCATTGAAATTGAATGCCTAGTAGAGGTTTGTTGATCTTTGCGAATAAGTTATAGTCACAAGGGCTCATGTCTGATGAATTTGGTGGATGTTTGATTATTTCCCAATTTCACCTTCGAAACAAATTCTACGTCTTTTTTAGGACAGTATACTTACATGTGAGAACCAGTGAATGTTTTCGCAAAATATTGCTATTTGAGACTTTCAATATTACATATTTATACAACAAAGAATGCTCAACAACATATTACAAGATTTCAGTAGTCATTACTAGGATCACTGATTTACAATAGTGTTGCCATTACTTATCGGAAGCCCTGGTATATCTTAAGATTTGAATATATACTCTTTAAATCATTATTTATATAAAATACAGTATTTTCTTATTTGTATTTTGATAAATATTTTTTATTAAAAATTCCCTGGGTGATAATCTATTTCATAGCAGCTTGATAAGTTGTAGTGACAAAATTTTGTAGAGAGATTTCTCAAAAACGAGGAACAAAAAAGGTCCCAATATGAATATTTAGGTAAGTGCATTGGTGCTTATTGATTATCGTGCTTGCCTCTGAAATTGAGCTCCAAGGATTCAAAACCAGTGGATTTTTTCTGAGTACAAGTTCTGAGTATGGCTTCCTTTAAAAGGGATGTAAATCACCAGGTTCTGCGTTATAAGCTTCTTCTTCACTTCACGGGCTAGGCAATTTGCCTGTTCTGCCTCACAGTTGTTCTGTCCATCTTTTCACTGACCTTCCTACATTCCTTGAACCTTTTGGCTTGTAGTTAAATGCTGCTTTTGATAATCTCGTTACGTTCATTCTTTCTACATGTCTAAACCATTTATCTCTATATTCTTTGATTTTATCATTCAATGGATATATATTTAACTCTGTTCTTATATCTTCTTTTTTAACCAATCCATTCTTGTGCAGCCTTTTGTTCTTCTAAGGAAGTTCATTTCTACACTTTGTATTCTACTTCATAATTTTTTATAAACTTATGGCACGTAAAGGACTTCAATGTAAAATACGAGACAAATCATTTATTCCTTTCACAACCACCTATAGATCATCATCATCATGAACAAATTCGTTTTAGGCCGTATGGTAAACCTAGCGAAGATGGTCTTGATCTTTCCACCGATGTTTTGGTCTTCGGTCCCTATGTCCAGTTGGGGTATATTGGAATACCAATTTTGGAAGTCTATTTCTTGCCATTCTCTTCAGATGATTTTTCCATTCTTGTTGGTATCTTTGTATATCTTCATTTAAACTTGTTACTCCAAGTTTTCCTCTGATAATATAGATAATTTATGTATATCCACTTTTTGAACTTGTGTCTGACACAGACTAGGTCAAAGGATGAGATGCAATGAAGCCCCTTACATTGGAGGTCTGTGAATAAGGATGCCGACCAATCGCTCCTGGCACATCATCATTGGGGCATATGAAATGAATTGAAGCAAAATCAATGAAATGAGTCACCATTTTGTTCACCATGAAATTTGCATGGAGTGAACGAGATGCAAACTCAAGATTTGAGCAGTGAGAGGCAAGCCATAGAGCCGCCTGGATCATGTACTAATGATCTGAAACATTAAAGAGTATCATTAAATAAAGTACTACCTTTTAAATGCAAAATTGGTAGGAAGTAACACCATGAGATGTTGTATCAAAGAAATTGAATTGGGTATTTACACCTCACATCATATTTTGGTCTCTCACAAGGGTCATATTTTGAAGATTCATTTTCAGTCAAAAGCAGAGTATTGAGACAATTGTTAAAAACCTTGTATACTCTCTTTATCTGATGTTGGACAGATGATCCTCACAATCAAATCCTTCTTCCTTGGAATTCAAAATTCATTATTTCGTCTCTATTTTCTCAATGTAGATCTTTTCCCAAACTGTGAGTAGAGTGCTGTTTTAGCAATTAAAGCAAGATCAAAATTGTTAAAACAAATGGAAAGATAACAGGACTCACAGTTTGGGAAAAGATCTACATCCAGAAAAAATAGAGATAAGATAATGTATTTTGAAATTCCCAGAGAGAAGGATTTGATTGAGAGTTCATCTGCCCAACCCCATATGGAAAATATATAGAACCTTGCTTGGTCATTTTTAACAGTCTGCTTTTAGCTGGGAAAGGGAATAACAACCTTTGACACATGTCCCAGATGAGAAAGTAAACTAACCAATTCAATTTTTTTATAAAATACTACCTATATGCTTTATAAAAATCCGATCTCCACCCTTCATATGCAGATAGATGAGCTTAAACAGTGGCATGTTCATTGTAGAAAATGATCACTGTGAATTAATTATATAAAGTATGAAAGAAATGTAGAAGTGATTGATGAACTGAGATGAAATATGTTTGCTAGGGAACAATACAACAAAACATCCATCCATAGTAATTCTGCCCGAAGGCAGGTCCTTCACTGCAATCATAGCATTTTCATGCTATCCTTGCAGCTTTACTAGGGAATTGTAGGTGTGGTAGCTTCCCGTTGCTTTCCACAGCGGTGAAGGATGATGATGATGATAATGATAAGGATGATGATGATGATAATGATGGCCATATGATTTCGGGGACCATTTGGGCCTTAATGTTTTCCTGACATTTGTCTTACAGGTGAGGAAAAACCCCGATAAAAACCTCATCCAGAAAAACTGCCCCAACCGGGGATTGAACCCGGGCCCACTGCGTGACAAGGCAGCACGCTACCTCGAGACTACAGCGGTGGACCAACAAAACATAGCAAGCTTAAAACATAAAACTTGACTAAAAGTAATTAGGTCTATATTATAATCAGTATTAATATTTCTTTCTTGTCCCGCGCCGTAGCCGAGCGGTTAAGGTAGGAAGCCTTGGCGCAGAGCTACGGGACTTGTGCTGGTTCGAGTCTCCATAGGGGAAGAAATTTTCTCATGGTATTTCGGCCAGTATGGGACCGGTGCCCACCCAGCATCGTGAGGCAATTGGGTAGCTACAATAAGTAGCGGCTCCAGGTTGAGGAACCAGCTATAACGGCTGGGGGAATCGACATGCTAACCACATGTCACCCCTACACTGGCTGTTGATCATCTACCTCTGTGATTGACACATGTGGATGTGAAGGGCCAGCAGCCGGCTGGTAAAAGGGCAACCGCTGAAAAGTGGAAAGACCCTCAATCGGATTAATATTTCTTAAAATATATTTGTATACAGAGCAATCTCTGACACACTCTATGGTGCTGTGTGACAAGCATGCTTGGCATCAATGCTAGTCATTCTCAGTGAATGAGGTCCATGACTGTCACATGCTACAGACAAGAATTAAATATTTGTAGGAATAAAAACCATATCCCATTAATTTATCTTACTTTTCCTTTATAAAAGTACAGACACGCACTACTGGGGGGTTGTTCTCACTTTGTTTTCTTGTAATAAACAACAGATGTTCACGTAAATTTTCACAATAACATTATTTGGTTCACATAAACTTTCAGTGACACTTTACATGCATCTTGCTGCAATACTTTATCTTGCCGCACAGTTATTTCCAGTCTGTAATGCTTTTACGTGCCGCATTTTCTTCTTATCTCTGTCACAACACAACTGACTAACTCCTGACCCTGACAGTTTATATAAGCCAGGGAAGGAACTTTTTTAGCTTCCAATCGAGGCTTTTCTAGTATGGAAGCTCTGGAAGTTGAAGACAGGAGGGGTAGATGTGTACAGAACCTTCTGGACATGGAGATCTAGACACATCAATCATTCTGTGCGAGTCTTTCAACTTGCAAGTCGTCAACTCTCAATTTTTCCATCCAGTAAACAATGCAAAATTCCTACTCCCACAGTTGCCCATACAAAACACCACTATACGATGTGTTACAGTACATTTTAGTGTATGATGCACAAGAATTTTTTGTATTCTGGGAAATAGTTTAATTCTGTTGAGTGTAAGAAAGAAGACTCTGAAGAATGAAATTAAAAAAAAAATCTTCCAAAATAACAAAAAATGATTGTAGTTTTTCTCTCTCTCTCTCCGTCTCTGTCTTCAAGGACACTCCATATGGTCACATTGCAGATATTGTTCAGTTGTCTATGAGCTCTGTTGAAGTTTGTATTGATGTACACCTTTGAAAGATATGTTGACACACAGATAATTTTTAAGTCCCAGAATGAAACCATTGCACATGATCAGAGATCAGCTACTTGGTTCACAAGTGCACAACTATTTGGGAAACTAAAATCCATTATTTCGTTGTGTGTTGTGCAAAGGAAAATAATTTCGCATAAATAAGTAGTGCAGTAAATGTTGTAAATAAAACATATAAAAGAAAATGTACAAAATGAATTGAAATCGGGATGAGAGAGAGAAAGAAATAAAAAAAGCATGACAGCAAGATCAAACATGCCACCTCATGCATGTTCCCTCCACTAACTACAACCGTTGCTGCTAGAAACAGTCTGTATGAAGCGATACAATACTCCAGGACTTACTTGTATATTGAAATTAGATATTAACTTTACTTAGTTTAAATTAATCAGATGTGTTTTGCATTAATTGAGGAAATGAACAATCTTGTTATGTAAATTAATGGTAAAGAGAAAAAAAATTTTTTTGCCTGAACCGGGAATCGAACCCCAAACCTTTAGCTTTTCTTGCTAACACTCTGTCCATTGAGCTAATCCAGGCTTTATTCCCATCCAAGCAGAAATCCTTCCTTTACCTTACTCTATTGGTCCCACATTCAAATGCAATGAATTGTCATTCACAAATACATGATGAATGGCTTCTACCTGAAGAAGATGCCTTGTATTTGATAAACGAAGTATTGAAATATTACAATCGTTATTCATTTTCTATATATGACCCGTTTCCTTTAATTTATTTCCCTATATATACAAATTTATGTATTAACAAAGCCTGGTAATATGTAGGCATTATGAAAATTAACGACTTTATTTAAAAAATTTCCCGACCAGGATCAAACCTGCTCTCACATCGTCACAAGAGTCACCAGAGTCACCAACTGCTCCACTGAAGTGAATGATACAAATACTGCTTGAAGAAAGACTTAAGTTGCCTGCTTTGTACTCAAATGAGGCAGTACATGTAACAACTTAATGGTGTGAATCGCTCTTCAAAACTCATAACTTTCTATCATCAAGAGTTTGCACCATCAATTTTTTCAAAGGCTGTGCATGTTATTTGAAGAATGAAGATTGTGGGTTAATTTGGCACCACAAAAGTTTGCATTACAACAAAGGTTTTATGTTAAGCGGTATTTGATACAGAAGAATTATGTACCAGTGTGTGTGATAATGTTTTGCTAAGAAGTTTGCTGGTGTTCCCAGTCCACATAGAATAGGACAGAAGTAGAAAGAAAGACTGTAGTGAACAACTGCAGTGGAGAAATAAATTAATCAATATACACAGCTTATCTAGTTCAAATTATTGTGAAGAGAAAAAAAATCTACCTGAATTGGGAATTGAACCTCAAACCTTCAGCTTTCAGTGCTGATGCTCCGACCACTGAGGTATTCACACATCTGTAATAGAAGGTTTCTGCATGAATGTGTACAGATGCCTCAATAGCTCAGTTAGTTCAGTGGTCAGAGCATCAGCATGGAGAGCTGAAGGTTCATGGTTCAATTACCAATTCTTCACTCTACTGGACTCTGTGTACTGGTAACAACTGGATCCTTTTGCCACTGAATGCCGTAGAGAATGTTATTAATCAATCTGAATATATAAAATTGACAAAGAATTTCAGTGTCTAGTTCTGGTATCCTTCCCCCATACTGATCATTTCAGCGGTAAGCATCTATTCAATTGTATATTATTTTTGCAATAGATCCTATGAATTAAATTTTAATTATTATTTTTTTAAAAGAAAAATTAATGCTTGAACCTGGGATCGAATCATGGACCTCTGACTGTACATCAGCATGTAGTCCATTATACCATTCAAGACTCTATACGAATGCCAAATTTTCTTTCCACTTTTAGCTACAATTCTCTTGCATCCATAGACAGTTAGCTAGCACCTAACAATGCACTATTGCTGGCACTATTAACAACACAATCAGACAAATTCTATTTGAAATATTTTTAACGAGAATTTTACATTACTTTCAAGTGGTAAAGCTTAAGTATTATTAATAATTTTAAGCTTTAATGTAATATAAGTAATATAAAAATACTTAAAATAGAAGATATCTGATGGCATTGTTAATAGCGTCTGCTTTCTGATGTAAGAGAATTGTATAAGTGGAAAGAAAATTTGACATTTATATCAGGGTCTTGAATGGTGTAATAGACTACACACTGACATACAGAGTTACAAGTCTGGGGTTTGATTCCTGGTTCAAGTGTTAATTCTTCTTTTAAAAAAAATTAATTTGCACAGGACTGAAATACATTAACTAAATACAGCACCTAAATTTTAATTATTAACCCAGTATTTAAGTTTTAATTCATTGACTGAACAGTGTGTATCATACTTCACAAATTAAATGATCCATCACATGCTCTCCAAATGTCTGTCCAAATTACAACTTCCTGAATTGAATAAAAAGAAGGGCCATGCGGAGATATTTTTCATGATAGACTGCTGTATTGAATTGTGTAAAGTTACATAACTAGGTGATTAAGGTAGATCATCTGCTTTACTATGTAACAGGTTTCAATACTTAAATCTCCATCGTATACCAGATGCTTAAAATAACCTCCATAATTGGCAAAGTATGGAGTGTCAAAATCCCAGATTCTTTTTGAAGTATACAATGGCATTATGAACAAATGAGGCATTTAAAATTGAAAGAAAGATGTAAGATATCACAAAAACAAAATATTTTTAAACCTGTATACAGAGTGTTTCTAAATTAGACCGACAAATGTATAACTGTAGGCTTTCACGGCCGGCGTCTTGATCCCTATTAGGTTCGTCTTCCGGGCATATAGGCCGTGGTCCAGTCGTTCCGTGCAGAAAACCGCCTCTCCACCAGGGGCGTGCCTATAAATAGGGAGGGAGTTTCCAACGACCAGCCAGTCTGCAGCCGACTGTTGAGGAGTTCACAGAGAGCACGCAGTATCTCCTGAAGATGTCTACCGCAGCAGTAGACGAAACGTCGAGTAGAAGAACGACTGGACCACGGCCTATATGCCCGGAAGACGAACCTAATAGGGATCTAGACCGACAAACTTTGGGAGCAGATAGTTAACCTTCATTGAAGCATATTTTGTTAAGGAACCTGTAGACTGTGATGCTTTGTTTCAGTGCAAGAGGGGTCTTAGAGAAAGTGATAGAAGGACGTAGGTACGTGCAAATAAGTCATTCTGTGTAACATAACTCTGTGCATTAATCCAAACGCTTTACAGACAAGCAGAAACAAAACGTACTTAATTCTAAAAATAAATAAACACTCACTTCAGTGTTGCATTGTCAGGATGGATCCAGTTTATTGTCTCATCACAACAAGTGTTGGAACACACATCCATTGACATCCAGAAAAAAAACAGTGTCGTATCCTTCCAAAGATGCCAGGAGTTTTCCTTATTTCAGCTGCTGTGCTGACAATGTGTGCTACAAGACCTTCAGAGTCAATGTTGGTTTCATAAACCATTGCCTTCATTGAGCCCCACAAAAAGAATTCTAGGCTGTAGATCAGGTCAGGCGATCTTGCCAGCCAGACAGTGGACCCACCTCTACCTATCCAACAGATCGTACCATTGGATATAAACAAACTTGGTGTAATAGGTTCCGAATACTAATGAGCCCCAGTAGTAAACAAACCAAGCGAGAGTAGTAATGACAAACTCCTTGAACTGAAAGGAGTGTTTTTCCATTTTCTTCAATCCCTTCCTGTAAGATTCCTTCAGCCCTGAAACGAAGCATTTCAGCCCATAGGTTCCTTAACAAAATATGCTTCAATGAAGGTTCTCTATCTGATCCCAAAATTTGTCGATCTAATTTAGAAACACACTGTATATATATGCTTGCATTGCTCAATGTCAAAAATTTACATACATATATATATATCACCTTTTTTGTTCTTTGTTAGTAATTATCGGAGGTTTTACGTAGAATTTCTTAGTAACATTCTACACATTGGTCCGTTTTAGAAAGTTTCAATATTTTTTTTTATATATAAGTAAAATGCTAGGCTGACTACAAAGAGAGTATTTAACCATTAGACAGTATTTAAGGATATAAATTTACATGGTCTTAAACTTTATTCAAATTTGTTTATAGAATCTGTTCTAATGTTCCACTTAAATTTCTATCATTTGATGCAGTTTCATTTTTTAAAAAATATGTTTGAATAAGCTATCAACCCATAATTTGTACAGGGTTGATTCAGAAAGTTTCCAGACTCAACTATTGATTAGATGATACTTTTACAAGATACTGTAAATATAATTTCCACTCATTCCTACTTCTTCCAATCTCTTAGCAGTGGTGGGTTTAAAAAAGTAAGATGTTAGTAATTCTGTGGCACCATGCATAAAACCCATAACCCTTAAATTTAAAAAAAAATGAGTTAATATTATTAATGTAATATTGGAGCTGTCATTTATCATCCCTCAAATTTTGATTGCTGTACAATTAGTTAAACAGAAGATCCAGAGATGGACAACACATTGAAGGTTCACTTCAGATAGGAAACCTCCATGCATGAATCTTCATTATCTCAGAACTACTTAAATGAGGATTATTGGTTTCATGCATGGTGCCACAGAATTCATATGTGCACAATGGATGTAGATTGTTATTTCAGTGTAGTGATTTTGTACAATTTTAAGATTGGGTTAAATCAAAAGCTTTATCTTGAAATACATAGGAAGATTAACTTTTTTTTATGAATTGACACTATGAGGTGTTATTTATTTAAGTAAAATTTTAAGTAAGAATATGAGGAGTGTGATAAAATTTTACTTAAGTAAATTTAATAATACCTTATAATAATTTTTGGACCAAAGAGAGATGAACTGATAGGCAAATGGAGAAGACATCATAACAGTGAGCTACATGATCTTTATAGGAAACCAGATATAATAAGAACAATTAAATCTCGTAGACTGTAATGGGCAGGATATCTGACATGAATGGGGAATGAAAGAGGGACATGGAAACTCCTTATAGGAAAACCAGAGGGAAAACATTCAGTTGGTAGACCGAGAATGAGGTGGGAGATTTGAGGGATTATACAGAAGATGATTTTCTATGAACCTTGCCTGCAAATGGAGCCTGTATATTCTTTGTATGTATCTACTTACATGAAAACATTAGCTTAGGTTAGGGATGTATGGAGAACTTATGTCCATGCGGCCAGGTACAATAGACCAGTGAGTTTGTTAGTTTTAATTCCTAAAAAAGTTAATTGTAAGAGACTCTAGTCTAAAAATGAAGAGGTGAATTTGAGGTGAGATGATAAAAGTTTACTTAAATAAATACATAGGCAGTTTTTGTGGGAATTATGCCCCTTCAAGCAGGTTCGTGGAATGTAAGAGGAATTGAGCTTCTCTCAAAAATGAGAGAGTGAAACACCTTCAAAGGTGGTGACTGGAGAAAACATTTTGAGTTTGGAGAATATTTGCAGGTGACCTATCATAATATATATATAGGTGACAATGTTGAGTTGAATCAGTGATGTGTAAAATATACAGATATTTGAAAGATGAGTAAAATTGAAATGTTGCTTGAATGGATTTAGTGCAACCTTCCAACAATGTGATGAAGAGTGGAAGTGTAGGGAAGAAAATGGAGATGTCTTTCTTAAACGCTAGCGGTGATGCGACAGTTCCTGTTGAGGACAAAAAGTAGTTACTTCACAATGGTATACAACATTTGGCTCTTAGAAGTCTTCCAAGAGGTGTTAGAGAAAACATTCAAGAATAGAATCGAATGGCATAAGGCTCCACTACAAAAATGCATCTGCCCATACAGCATGAAATTCAAAATTTTCTAGAGAAGGCATATGTGAAGTTTGTTACCCATCCTCCTTATAGCCCTATCCTTACTCCCTGCGACTTGTTCCTTTACCTATTATGAGAAACTGACTGCAGGTGAAACAGTTTTTAAGCCCAGAAATTGCTGTCGCTGCAATGTCGAGAGGACAGTAAAGAAGTAGAGTAAGAGCCAAATGCTTTAAGCTATGGCTCAGAAGGATGTACAATTGTGTATCAGCTGAAAAATATTTCTAATAAGTGTACCAAGTCCTGATATTTTCTGAATCACACTCATATTCGTATAGTGTTATTTTTCATAATTTGATATTGAAACTTTGTAAAACTTAGTATCTAATAATTTTGGTTAAATTACGTTTATGTATAGAATGAGTTTATTTTTACACGCTTTATATTAGCTTGACCTGTATCTATCTATCTATCTATCTATCTATCTATCTATGTAACTGAATCTTTCATCGCGTTTTTCACCCACTTAAAATAATTGGATCGACTTGAAATTTTGTATACTTGTAAAGGACCCGTGACAATACAATAATTTCATATTTATTTTCTAAAATCCTGGCCAGAATCATCAGAAAATCAAAAAAAGTGTTTTTGTATTTATGTAACGGAATTTTTGAACCCGATTTTCACCCACTTAGAAACATAGGCTAGACTTGAAACTTTGTATACTTGTAAAGGACCCACTTAGAAACATAGGCTAGCCTTGAAACTTTGTATACTTGTAAAGGACCCGTGACAATACAATAATTTCATATTCATTTTCTAAAATCCTGGCCAGAATCATAAGAAAATCAAAAAAATTGTTTTTGTAATTGTGTAACGGAATTTTTGAACCCGATTTTCACCCACTTAGAGACATTGGACCGACTTGAAACTTTGTATACTTGTAAAGAACCCGTGACAATACAATAATTTCATATTTGTTTTCTAAAATCGTGGCCAGAATCATCATAAAATCAAAAAAAGTGTTTTTGTATCTATGTAACGGAATCTTTGAACACGATTTTCACCCACTTAGAAGCATTGGATCGACTTGCAACTTTGTATACTTCTAAAGGACCCGTGACACTATAATAATTTCATATTTTATTTCTAAATTTCTGGCCAGAATCATCAGAAAATCAAAAACATTAAAACTGGTATAATAGGTTACGAACTTGTCGACTTTTTAGTCAATCGTTTTCAGAGCTCAGTTGGTAGAGCGGTGAACTAGTGGTATATAGTTTCAGTAATCCATAGGTCTCTGGTTCGAGTCCGGCTGGGGAGGATTTTTTTTTTAGAAGAGTAATAATTTTAGCTCATACTACAATAGTATGGAATTTAAATATATTTACATTCTTATTTTGTTCTGTAAAATATTAAAACTAAAAAATAAAAAATAAATAATAGTTTTAAAAAACTAAAACAGCACGCTTTATTAGAAAATCGAACTCAAAAATGAAAAATAATTTTAATTTCCAACACGCTTGGGATAAATTTAAAGTGGTCAATAAAAAAATCTTCTCCAACACATATAGAATAAAACTAGAATTATCAACAAAAAGAAAATAATTTTACCATCAAAAGCGTGGGGTGCTCTATATCAATTAATATATTTGATAATAAACAGATATTGGTAAAAGTAAAGTCTCTAAGAAGAACATGTAAAAATCATAAAAGGCACCCCACGCTTTTGATGGTAAAATTATTTTCTTTTTGTTGATAATTCTAGTTTTATTCTATATGTGTTGGAGAAGATTTTTTTGTTGACCACTTTAAATTTATCCCAAGCGTGTTGGAAATTAAAATTATTTTTCATTTTTGAGTTCGATTTTCTAATAAAGCGTGCTGTTTTAGTTTTTTAAAACTATTATTTATTTAAAAAGTAATTCTTTAGTTATCTTATGGATTGTGATATAAGTTTTTTTTAATTGTGATTGTAGTAAAACAGACATAAAAAAAATCTATAAATAATGAAAGAAATGAGTGATATTAAGAAAATATGTAAATCTTGCTTTGTATGTATGTGTATATAGGGCCTATATATTTATATATATATATTTTTTCCAAGTAATTGTGAACTTTTCTTTAAAATTCCTTCATTTAATTATTTCTTGAATGTAACAAGAGTTAAAGCAATTTTTAATCAAAGTTTCAGTACCAGTATTATCCCATAATTTCAATATTGAATAATCAGTAGTTTCAAACTATATGCCTTTCTTCGTGGCCCACTTGATGCTAATCATTATTTCTTAAAATAATTTTCTAGATGAAGAAAATTGGCTTTTCTTTCATTAGTGTGTGTTTGATCACTTGATTACCGGAATAAATTTTAGCCATAGCTATGGTACTGGTATACTGATATATATCATCATCATCCTGTCAGGTATTAGTCCTAGAAGAACTGTTACGGCATGAGAAAGCGGTTTTCATGCCATCTTTTCATAGGTCGACCAAGTGACCATTTCCCATTTGGACAGTAGTTCATTATTGCCTTGGGGATCCTGGATCTAGCCATTCTTGAGACATGTTCCTTCCAGTTTAGCTGATATCTGGAGATGTAGTCCAGTATTGGTGACACATTAAGTTCTTGAAGGATTTCTACATTTTTATTTAGATCCCATTTGGTATAGCCAGCTGTTCGGTGCATAAATTTCATCTCACAAGCTGTTAGTTCTGCTCTCATCTCTCGTCCTTATAGTCCACGCTTCACTCCCATAACATAGGACTGGTCGAGCCGTTATTTGATAAAGACGAGTACGAGTTGATTTTTGCACTAATGAAGGTTTTAAAACTCTATTAATGATTCCTGTTGATTTGTTGAATTTCACAATTTTCTCTGATAAATCCAAATTTTCAACAAAAGAGAGTTTATATCCTAAATAAGTAAACTTAAAGATGGCAACCCCATCGCTGGATTTATCACCTCCTTGCTAGCAACTAGTTGGTGGGACATTCAATTGCTTCCAAGCCTGATACTGATATATATTAATATAATAAAAGCCATTACAAAATGATGTAAAAAAATTAAAGAAACTAAAGTGTGCTTAATAAATTCCCATTATAATGTAAAAGTGACCCTGTGTTCTCCTAATAGGGGGAAAATGGTATTTTCAAATAGAGAAAAATTCGTGACTCTTCCTGGATGGTTTACTGTGCCAGCCATAAAGCTGGAGATCTTGGGTTCAAATCCTGATATAGGCAGAACATTTTCTCTTTAGTTGTATACCAATAACATATCAACAGAAAATGCACTCATATATTCCTGACTCAATACCATCTTATTTTTAGCATATATAATTTTTTAATACTTCAAGTATTTTTAGTTTGTTTTCTTAATATTATTTTCCAGTGGTCATTCTTTGCTTCCATAGAGAATAGAAGTATTTAATAAGGCAAGAAAACATAGATGAAATACTGTATTATTCAATATTGAACATTTTAAGAAAATGTTTAAAGGGATAAACTTCCTATATTAATCATTATACAATGAATATATGATATGTAAATAAGGCCAGAGATTATAGTTTATTTTAATACTTTGTAAAGTTTATGATGAATTAAATAATTATTATCGTTGGGTTTATATTTGCTTTTTATTGTACTGCACCTACATTGAAGATTTACATAAATTTTTAAGATTATTGTATAAATATCTTCAACTTATACATTGATTGAATTTTTGTAATATTTAACATTAGTAAAGGTCAAGTTTCCACATTAACAGATCATGAAGGTCCATTGCATGGTGGATACAAGGATCCAAATTTCTTAGCTATTGGCACAAGAAGGAGGAGGGTGGCTAGTCTTTTATGTACCAGATGCCTTTACTGCCATAAATTTCTCATGATTCATTTTAAAGAAGGGAGAAAGGATCCCAGAACCAGTCTAGACATGAGTATAAAAAAAAATCTATGAATACTTAACATTGAATAAAGTAGATTGTTATTTAAGAATTTACATTGAAGTAAAATATATTAATGTTTTTATTATTAATTTAACACTTCTCACTGAAGGATAAATTATATTTGAAGAGAACAATTTTCGCCTAGACCGAGACTCGAACCCGGGACCTTTGGCTTTCTGGGCCAAATGCTCTACCAACCGAGCTACTGAGGTGAGTTGCGATTTAGATGCAAAACTTTTTTTTTCAAATATAATTTATCCTACAGTGAGAAGTGTTAAATTAATAATAAAAACATCAATAGAAGCCTTACTGGCTTTATAAAGTAGTGTTAAATTCCCAATTAATGTCTTCTTAACTAAGAGGCCGCCATATGGAAAGACAGAAGCAATAGTTTCAAAGCATTTGGCACGAGGGAATTACAACGTATAAAGAGAAAAATTTGCATCTAGATCGCAACTCGCCTCAGTAGCTCAGTTGATAGAGCATTTGACCCGGAAAGCCAAAGGTCCTGGGTTCGAGTCTCGGTCTAGGTGAAAATTTTTTTTCTTCAAATATAAAATGTTAATTAAACTGATTTTTTTGCCATTTAACATAGAATAAGTATTAATTTCATTGCACGATGTTGGTCGTTATGAGTAATAAGATGTTGATGCATATCAGAAATATGTGCCAGTTAGAAGTTGAAGTGAAAATTTATACTCGTCAGGTCTTTATGCGGATAATCTGAATAGTGCTACCTCCAGCAAATAGGTATTTAAATGTGAATTCGTTTAAATTAATGAACAATTTATATTGCTAAAACTTAGGTTATGTTGTGTGTAAGCCATCCTGAACCCCGACCACCACTCCTAAAGGGAGAATCCTTATAAACAAAAACATCAAAGCCATTTAAACTCAAGATTTATCATCTTGACATCAGTGAAATTATAGTGACGTAAAAAAAAATAATTCTTCTTTCTTAACACTACAGTCCTTTCAGTTTGACCTTGGCTTCCTTTAAGACAAATGCCTATTCTTGGCTATCCAGTGCCTTACTTCTCCATCTCTTAACTCCCATCAATCTCAAGTCCTCCTCTACATCATTCATCCATCGTAACCTCGGTCTTCCTCTCTTTCTCCTTCCCTTTGGTTTTTCATTCAAAATGTTTTTGACCGTCCGTGTGTTTTCCATTCTCAAAACATGACCCAATCAGTCCAATCTACATGCTTCTACAGTAGCTACTATATTTAATAAATTAAACGATCTATATAACTCATTCATTTTAATTCTCAAAAGTCCATTTTCATGTGTTGGTCCATAAATCTTTCTTAAATTCCAGAGAAGTCCTTCTATTTTACTGGTCAAAGTCCATGATTCAGATCCATACAATACGATAGGCCTTATTACCATCTTATAAAGTTAAATTTTAGGGCGCTGTGAAATATATTTTTTCCTTAATATGTTTTGAATGCATAATAGTAATTATTTAAATAAAATAACTACAGATTGCTTTTTCAAGTGCTATTTTTTAAATATTCACAAAACTATTTACATTATTCTAGTCCATTACCCATTGTTACGAATAACATCAAGTTTTAATAAATGTCGAAAATTCCATTTTTCCAGTACAAGACATATTAAAAGCTAACTAGCAGGAATTGAAGCTAATATAATATATGCTAGACAAAATCTGACATAAGGTTAGTGTAATTAGTAGGGCCTATTATATTTTTAATTTTAAGCCCAACTCATATTTGAAATTAATCAAAATGTTTAGCATGAATTGTTTTGGGATACCTTTTTTTATATATATAAATGGGTTATTTATGTTTTATTGTGTAAGGTTCTCTCAATATTTAATAATTCTCAAGGCACCTATCTTGAGAATGTTGCAATAACAGGAGATATAAAGACAATCCTGGAATCATACGTGCAAAATAACTAAAAAACAGCTGGAGGTAACATTATTCAGACTACTCCTTTGTGCTTTATTGAGCTGCATAGGCAAAAAGAACTTGAGAGCTTACTGTTTACAAACCTTCCAAGTTTGGCAGATTTTAAGACTATAAATTTTATACTGAAGTTTGTCTTATAAATTTTGTCATATGATATGAGCATTAACCAACCAAAACATATATTCTCCATATACAATATGTTTGTAGCTCGGCCGGACTGTTCCGCAGCGGCCTTGGACTGGGTGAGTATTGGCATGCCTTCCGCCAGAGTTACACGTACACAACCAGCAAGTCATTGGTACAGAGCACTATCTACTGTGCTAAAATTACAAACTACTACTGAGCTAACTTACATTAGGCTTACCTGCATCACAACAGATGATGAAAGTGATGACCTTGACATAATAATAATAATAACTTTAGCACAGTAGGTAGTGTTCCGTACCAATGACTTGCTGGTCGTGTACGTGTAACTCTGGTGGAAGGCACCCAGTTCAAGGCTGCTGTGGAATGGTGCGGCTGAGCTACGAATGCATTGTACAATAAGCTTTATAATTGAAATGTTTTCAAGTATTTTACATGCTCTATACATTTCCAGATTTGGATTCCATCTTTCTGTTTAATTTAACATTAAAATTAAATGAAATCCTGAAAATGAGCAGTTTAAACAATGCAGCAACCAGAATATTTGCTTCTGAAAAGTTTTCTCTAATAGGGATTATACATTTTGATTGGTTATTCCTCATACAACCATTATCAGTTAAGGGACTATGAATAGCCACAACAATACAATTATTAGGAATTTGTTGATAGAAATAATAAATGTATTATATGTTGGTGGCACTGTTTTAAAAATGATTAATTTTTATGCATGTTATATTTATTTTACATTTGAAGTCATTATTTTTTAAGTAATTTCATTAATAATTTTATTGCTTGGCAGATTGGCATATTAACATTAGGTAGCATTTTTGTTTTATTTTGAGCAGCCTTTGTGCCATCACAGATTGACTTCTGTTGACAATGAAAACTAATAACAAAAAAATAATAAAGAATAAATACATATTGATATATGAGCATATTAACAGTCAAATAACAAGAGATGTAATATTGTAATCTATGTAGAGAAAGAGAAAAGTTATGTGAACTAAAATGAAACAATCATCATTTGCTTTTTGGAAACTTTAATCCATTTGCTACCACAATTACATATGAGCCTTTTAAAGCCAAAGTGGTGTAACCGTTCAGGCCTTAAAGTTTTCTGACATTTGTCTAACAGATGAGGAAAAACCCTGAAAAAACCATCACCCAGGAAACTTGTATCGACCGGGGATCAAACCTGGGATTGCTGCGTGACAAGGCAGCACACTACCTCGAGACCACAATGGTGGAACTTTTAAATAAAATAAAAATATTATTTTTGTTGATTATGCAAGTTAATTCTTGAAATATACCTCAATCTGTGTAAAGCCAAGTAGTGCAAGTTATGTTAAGTGCTAATAAATTACGTATAAAGTGGGGATAAGGGCAAAAAAAGAACATACGTGAGCTAAAACAATCAATTTTGAACACATTTATTGTTTGGTAGTATTCTCGAATTTTTAAAGTACTATTCTATTAAAAGTCTTTATATCTCAAGACAATGTTTAATGGAGTTACACCACTTTGGGTTTAAAAGGCTCATAAAAGTCATAGTGACAGTCATCTTTGCATAAATCAAGTTTTCAAAGAAGACAATGATGATTGTTTCAGTGGTTTAAATCATGTCTCTTTCTCTAAATAGACTATAGATTTTAGATAGTTTTATCTCCATCCATGCAGGTAATTTTATAAATTTGTATTGAATCATTTAAGCAAGAATGACTAGTTCTTGATACCATTTTTAAAGCCAACATTTTGACAAGAGTAATTAAATATTTTGGAATTGTTCCATGGTTACCAATTAATAAATTGTTGAGATTTATATTGCTCTTGAAAATTCAATGGCAGGCTCATAGATTTCCTTTTTCTCTTGATTGACCATGATATGTAAAAACAATAGATAGGGTACAAACCTTGAGCTATAGTATCATTGTTGTTTCTTTATATTTAAAATCTCTTAGAGTGCCTAATATTTAACTGAAAAAGAATTACTTTATTCTAGCTGTCCAATTTAAAATTTTTATTCTTCTGTTCTTTCCTTTTTGTTATAGTCACTTGAATCCAAGTAATGTTAGATACCATTCTCCTCTCTTCAATCTGATATATATTTTTTCATACTTAAACAAATAGCAAACCTAGATATCATTATTATAATATACTAACCGAGCTATGTTCTAGTTATACTGTCTATTCAGTTATACTCTGTCTATTAGGGAAACTGTGAAACTACTTTTAACCGGAATTTGACTGAATTATGTACGAAACTGTCAATGATAAAAACATTGTTCTTAGGCAACATTGTATTTTACGGGAAATAAGACTCAATACAAGATATGATGGTACCAATAATTATGAACTTCATTTCTTATTTATGATAAAAAAATGTATGAAAAAAGTTATATATTGGTCTACCTAATCAGAGATTTATGCTTTTCTATAATGATATCCTTTATTTAAATTACAATTTCATTATGACTAGAATTTATACTCTATGCTGACTCACCTGTAAATTCTCCTGTTATTTTCATCACATCCTCAATGGCCAATGTAGGATATTTTTTACTAAACTGTTTGAAAAAATAATTAGTTTCTCTCCACTTTTCAAATACTTTCCTTTCCAATGCTTTAAAAAATCTACAGAAGCGGCCATTTTGAAACAACTGAAATTTTGAAGTATTCTACATTGCACTTGCATAAGAATAAACCAATGTTTATTTAAGCTATTAAAATTGTAATTATATATTTTAGGATTCTCCCATATAACTTGTATAGTTATATAATAGATAATACATTTATATTTTAATTATTTTGTTTTCAAGTGTTAGAGAGCAAACTACATTTTCTTACACACTTAAAGGTAAAACTGTTATTTGACCGATGAAAATGTAGTCATACATCTTGTTTGTTTATATTACAACTGGAACTTAGCTCGGAAAAGATATAGATTAAATTTTACGTGTCGTATATAGTACCTTCTTTGAAAGTGTGTATGTATGTGTGGGAGAGAGAGTGAGTGTGTATGTATATAATATTTATTTTTATTTATTTATTTATCAGGTTTCACAATTTTTCACACATCTTCCTGCAACCACTTAATCTACTATCATTCTCCTCCTCATCTCTGTGTCATTCCAATTTCCATCTCCAATCCTTTTTCACTCATGTTATTCAAAACACCATCAATCCACATTATTTTTGGCTATCCTCCTCCTCTTCTACCAAGTGGGCACCCATCCTAGTATTCCTCTTGGGAATCTGTCATTCTTTGGCATGACTATAACATTTTAATTGTTTTTTTTTTATGAAATCCACAATTCAAATTTGAACATTCATCTTTTGTTTAATTACACTGTTTATTTTATATATATGCACACACCAGTATGTAATTTTCAAAGAAGGAATTATTAAACTCGTTACTGCATAGATTTATATAAATGGCATATTTAATTTCTTTTTTTACTTATTAGATTTAATTTCTAGTAATTTACCTTCCTTCAAAATTTTGATATTCTATTGAGATTCTGTATAACCATGAAAATATTAAAATAAAATGAGTAATATTTACTAGTTTCACTTTTGTTATATCTTTATGCCTTGTTCAATTCATTTCTTGTAGCTCTTTTGATTCTAAGTTATTATTTCCCAAAATACTTATCCTCTTTTCCTCCCTGCCATTGTTTTCATTCTGAATGCAGTGTAGAAATATGGGAGAAAATACTTATTGCCCTAGATAAGACAGTACTTATAGCAAACTTTATCTTGAATAAATAGTGATAAACATTTAAGTTGAAAATGAAATATACGGAGTGTAAATTAATTAAATCAAAGAAATTTACATGGTTGTAAAGGAGGTGCAGATTAACAATTTGAAATAGGGAACTCAAGGTTTCAGACATAAGAAAAATGTTTGAATTCATTATTATTAAGTTTGTTTACATTCAATTCTCATAATTCAGCATTGGAATTAAATATGGGTAAAGGATGAAGTGGGATGACTTAAGGTTTTGATTAATGATTGGATGAAGCCAACTATTAAAATCTAATCAATCACATTTTCAAAATTAGCTTTTAAAGAATTACTCAATTGCATTAATTTTACCTTCTATCTTCTTAGTGACAACACAAAGTTCCACTACATTGTTCTTCATTTTACAAAAGATGGATATAGCACCCGATGTTTGTAGTAGCTGCTAGAGTCCAAAGATGAGGCGTAGTCAGGATATATTGTTGTGCTTTTTTCAAAGTTCCAGGTATTAAAGATTTGAGTTTAGTTCTTTGAAGGTTTGGAAAATTACAGATTTTGTAAAAGCTAAATTTTGGAAATGTGTTTGATTTTTCAGCCAATCCGTAATTTAGGCCATACCATTCTATACGCCTACTTTAATTTAATATTGAATTATAAGTATCAAGTGTAAACAACTTTGACAAATAGTTTTGTCTGACAAGGGAAAAGGGAACTGTCAACCATTGCATGTTGAAATGTATCTTGAAATTTCTCTCAGAGAAGCGTTTTGATGTACGAAGACATGTCCAGAAAAATTATTTGCTTTTTTTAACTGCAAGACACTAAAATCCAGTGCCAAATCTTTCATTTAAACTACGTGCAAGTAATATAACTACAGACTTAGGGTAGAATGTTTGAACGCATTAGACACTAAAAGGCGTTCTCTGCTGATAAAGTTTTATTCAAACACATTTTTCTTACTCAGAAATCTATTCACGCGGTAATAATTGTAAAGCTACCTGACAAGGTACCTTAAGATTGTAGCTCAAGATATAAACTTATGTGAAAATCCCAAAGGGAACCGATGGTAACCGATGTAGTTTGAAACTTATCCAAGATGTCGGACCTTGAAGACTTCGATCATGTTTTCGGTATACGCGGAGAAGAGGAATTTGATAGAGTCTACCAAAAGAATTCAACTGGAAGAACAGGAGAATCGGCGTAATATTGCGCGTCGCAGACGTGTTTGTATACGGTATTATTTGCAGGATGCAAGCATAAATGCATTCCTCTATAGCAGACGAAAATAACGGAAGTGGTTTTATCGCTGAGAATTCTGGGTAATTCGTTGCCAATATTACGAAAACGTCAACATTCATGCATGACCGGTTAAGGCGGCCGTTAATTTGATCTCAGCTCACCAGTGATTGGAAGTAATTTGAGTAGAGAGTTAATGTATTTGCATACGACCCTTAGTAGATTGTATAACCCTCACTATCTACATGCCGTTCGTTCGTGCATAGAGTGGGGAAAGGAGAGTGAGTGAAGTGAGTGTGATATCAGTCGCTTTCTTACTTATGCCGGTCATGATTTTCTGTGTAGTGCTCCCGTGCCACACCCTGTCTTACTTCACTCCACTCTTGATACAGGGATGTCCACTTGCTCTGCACAGTGGGTTGGTGTTGTTGGATTCTAGCTTTGATTTTTGTGCCTTCCAATTAAAAACGGCAGATAATTTTTTTGGACATGGCCTTGGTACATCACAATGCTTCTCTGGAGGAAATTTCAAATTTTTTTGACAGTTCTCTTATGAAACCTGGGTGTCCCATCTCAAATTGTTTGTCTCTATAACCAGATAAATTTATTTATTTTAATTTTTTTACACTCTCTAGGTCTGTATTTAACACAAATTTGATTATAAATGCAAATCTTTGTCATTTATTTTTCTTTTGATTTTCAGTGTCTCGTCGTAAATGATATGAAAGAAGTCTGAAGTTTGAAATACCTTCAGCAGCAACATCAGATGTTATACAAGGTAATGTGGAAGGTAGAGTTGGTAGTGAACATAGAGATATGTTGTCATTGTTCCAGCTGATGAATAATTATGTAATTATTTTTTTAGGACTGCCATTTAAATATTTATATTTTTATACATCTTGCTTACATTTTATTGTAAAAATGTTTTTTCAGTGAAAAAGTGTCAGAAGATTTTTAATATTTCTATGATTGCAGGGATTATAGTTGTGTATATCTTGCCTCTATTTTTTTAGAATATAGACAACACTATATAGTATGGGATATTAGAACTCTGATGATTGAATAGGCAATGGTTCCAGCAACAGGAAAAGATACAAACTGCAGGAAGGGAATTATAGAATTATGTAGTTAGTCTTTACAGTTGCTAAAGAGTAAGTTTCTAACTGAACAAGTTTGTTTCAAATCAAAATTTTTTTTTCTCTATTTATTTCATACTAAATTAAATGGTATAGTTGGTATTCTATTTTTTAATTACTGTAATTTTGTATGTGCTTGTTTTAAAATTACAACATAGTCATTATTTGTTTAAATTGGTCTTTATTTGATACATTTCTCCTCAACAGCAATTCCATTTGAAAAACTGGAATTAATTATACAACTGACATTGATACTATACTGTGTTTCTAAAATGTCTTAATAGTTCTTTATATTAATTAAATTTTTAAATTCAATTAACTTTAATGGTGTTAATTTATAGCAATAAAGATAGTTTATTTTTTAACTAAGGCTTGAATTGACAAGTACTGGAAATCAGTAGATATCTATCTCTTCTAATAGCTAAATACATTTTAAAATGTTTGCAGCAAACTGGAAATGCAACCTATTACCTCCTACATTCTTAGCAGCCACTTTACTCTTAGTCTTTGGTGATTTTGACATCATATTAACAGTTAGTAGTAAACTATCACCATAAATTATATGTGTACCAGCATAAATTCATCTTAGAGCAATACCTGTGAATGTGGAGGACTATATAAGTTTGAAAAATAGGGCATGATTTATTCCCTCTATATGATCGGGTAGAATGTTTATCTTATATAAAGATAATCTGAAACAAAAGAGACAGTTTTCTTTCCTATAATTATTATGAGTTAGGATATTTAGACTCTCCTCATATTTTTTTATTTACCTGCAGACTGCAGTTTCTCCACATTGTGTGTCATAAACTGCATTCTGCAAGAAAACAAAAAAATATGAGATGAGTAAATATCCTAACTCATAATAAATAAAAGAAACCTCATAGTGTGTTATTAAATTCTTTTCTTATACTTTTGTATTCAGGTAATCTTCAACATTGTTTCGTTTTCTAATGAATAAGGAATGATAGAATCATATATATATGTTTTGTCACCGATGGCACAAAGTTTTCCTTTAATTTATTTGGACTTAAATAAGTACACAGTTGCTATATAAAATTTTTCTTTTCACTTTATTTTCTTCTCACAATTATCACTAAATCTTCAATCACAATTTTATCTTACAATGATTCTTCTTTTAAAGTTTATCAGATAATCACTTATCACACAATTACAGATACAGTACTTCTTCACAGTTTCACTTACAATTTAACCTCTCGCTATCCAACACAAGACATCGCAACACTGACTGGCCAGCCTTCTCTTCTGTTCTTTTATATAAGTGGGAAGAAAGCTCTAGTAACAGGTTCGAGCAACTTCGAAGCCCAGAAACCTCTGGCTTCCCATCTTTCTCCAAGGGGAAGGGAGAGGCCGGTAGAAACGTCTGGCATCACATTCCAGACAATTCAGCGGCTCTGCGGGTCACCTAACTCGCCTGCGCAATTCAAATGCCGCTTACACGACATGTAACAATATATTTTAATTTCTGTTGTTATGCAACTATGGGACTTTTGAAACAAGCAGTTGAGTCTATAGCAGATTTATTATTTTAAACTAATAATTCAATTGAAGTGTGGCACATGTGACAATGTCTATATAGGACAAACTGGTAGACCTTTAATATCTCGGTTAAAGGAACACATGAGAGCATATAACAGAAATTTAGAAAATTCAAACTATGCTAACCACCTATTCCAATTTAATCATTGTTTCGATCCAAATTTTGAAATTTTACATATTTGTGATAAGGGTAAGAAGTTAGATCTTTTGGAGGCTGTAGAAATTAATAAGTTTAAAAGTAGTAAAAAACTGTTAAATCTCAACTTGATTTGAAATGAATCCCCTTGTTAAATTTAAAAATTTAAATAAATATTGTTGTATTGTTGCTTAGATCAGTTGGAACACAATTCATAATTTGTTAACATGTCTGAAGAAGGTACAGTGTACCAAAACAGCTGTCACTGAATTATATAATAAATATGAAAATCAAATAAAGCTACGTTTTATTTTTATTTAATTAATAAATATGGATTTTCATCAAGTAAACACCAACTCAATTGATTAATAATTCTTATATCATTAGTTATCTGGTAAAGTGGCCAAAGTGTCAAAATCAATTAATTTTAGAAAATTTTGCATGTATTATTTTTTAACAATATCTATATACTGAAAAACTGCCATAAGTCTACCTCTAATTGTTATTTCAGTGTAAACATCATGTCATTGTCATAAATGCCATTGGTCATGTATTCTTGTTCAGACAACCAGATGTATCTGACTTGCAAGTCACTTATGTCTCTTTATTAGATAATGTCATTATTAAAACTTGTCAATATGTCTGTGTGTGCAGTGAAAGCAGTGTAAGCATGTAACATGTGAAGAAATATTAATTTTTTTTTTTCAAGTTTCTACGGAATAGAAATCCTACAATTGTAATAAGAGTTCATTGTGTGAAAGTCAAATTAATGAACAGAAGAGGACATGCTGAAAAATCTAGGAGATTGAGCATAATAATCTACAATCTACCTCACTATTATGATGTTTTGAAATATGCAAAATAATGTTTATAAACTGTGGGGATTTCAGAAAGTACAGTGTGCACAGTACTTGAAAAGAAGACTCCTGAAGGTAAATGCATAGGCTGGAAAACTACAAGATAAAGTAGTTTAGAGATTCTGTTGTCACATAAAAATGTTTCTACGAATGGAACCTCATTGTTGCTGCAAGTCCACATCTCATGAATACTTGTATTCAGACCTTGAGACCATTTAAAATGTGTAACTGTGTATAATGAATTTCTAAATCGTTTGTGAATCATAATGGCTACACCTGCTTGTGCATGAATATGTTTTTTACACCACTATAAAACTGAATGTAATTTTGAGTTTCTTTGGTGCCTTGTAATTTCTTTTTGTTTCTGATATTACAGCTAATGAAATCCCCTTTTTGCACAATATATCATCTAATTGATCATCTTTATAGTTAATCCCTTGTACATTCCATGTGCTAAATTATATACCAAGAGGACGAAGATCACTGGGCCGTCCTATGAAACGCTGGAGGGAAAATTTTCTATAGGATCGTAACAGGCCTTGGCCTAATACTTGGAAGGAAGAAGAAGAACTGTGTATAATGAAAACACCACCTCACAGCCCAAAGTTAGTTATCAGACTTACCATAGGGTATTTGAAAAGAAAAATATATGCTCAGACTGGGGTTTGAACCCAGGACTTTTGGCTTTCTATGCCCAATGTTCTACCAACTGAGTTTCCTGAGCACTCTAATTTAAATCCAAATTTTTCTCTTATACATTGTTAATACAATAGGATATTCAAGGCTATGAATCTCTTGCTTCACCATCCTAAAAGACCAGTGCAGTTTGTATAAAACTTACTGTGATGCTATTGATGTGAAAAAAAATGGGTTGCAGGATACTTATGACAATTCACAGAAGAAAAAATGCTGTATGAAGTAAGAAACACAATGTAAAAATGGCTTCCAAAGAATTTGTCTCTGCGGTATTTGATCTTCAGCAAGTGATTCAACTGCCTATTTCCAAAGAAAGTGCACTATTTTATCAAAGGCATTTGTAGGCGTATAACTTCACAATGTACAACAAAGATTATATTGCATCATTTGAAATGAGACTAATCAGCAAGAAGGGATAGTTTGAGATTGCAATCTGTATGGGAATCTGCCTCCAACAACTTGTTCAAGGTGTATAGGATGTCAGGCAGTTTGCAATGGCTGCAGTGACCAGAATTAGAATACCATTGTAGTGAAAATGCTTTTCCACATTCTAACCAACTCAAGGAATATACTGTCTATCACCTTGACCTTCTTTTAATCTAACCAGGGTCAAAACAAAAGCAATTTTTCTCATAACTCTATCTCAGTATTACACTGGAAGTTAAGCCCAGCCGTAATGTAGCGTAAAAAGAATCTTTATGTTTCAAGAGATCTTTGGCCCGAGCGGTTGGCCTTGGTTTTGGGTGTTACATCCTCATATGGAAAACACAGTAAACAATAAAATAACATTATTTATTTGAATAAAATAAAACATAAAGAAATATTAAAATCAAAAACATATAAAACAACTTATTAAAGCCAGCTAAAATCGCCATATTGAAAAGTGCCAAAAAGACTAAAAACTTGATAAAACTCAGAGAGAGAAAACAATCAACTTTGGTTATTATTCCAAGTTATTTGACCCTTAGGTCTTCTTAATTTCATGCAATCAATAAAATTATTCTAAGTTCTCTGGACCATTTGGTCCTTTAATTAAATTTATGTTTGAAAATGACCATTTAAAAAATATGATAAAAGTCGATTCTTACCCATGTAGAGCTGCCTCTCCCACCTGGAGGACCCGTAGGTCCTCCAGCCCGTTCTCCCAGGAGAACCTGAAGCGAATGCTCCGGTCCTCCACACCATCCTGAATTCGTTAGAAAAATCGTGAATATTTATATGATAATTCTTAAGTTTCTAATCGGGGGAAACTCGGGTGGAAAGTTAGCTTTTCCCTTCAATACATGTGGGGTTTTTTCATCGGTTTTCACTTACAACTTTCACATGATATAGTTCAAAACCTTCATCTATGTCAAAATGGAAAACTCTGTTCCACTTTCACTTCTTGCAGCTCAAATTCACCCTTACTTAATGTGGTCATCTCTGATCTTTCTGACTAAACAATGTTGATATTACTTTACATCCTGGAATGTTATGACATGGTTTTGATTCAGGATATAAAACATTATAGATTTTTACTCGCTTCTTTTTTTTAAAAGGTCCATTGAGTATGACTAATTTGTATTTCAATGCGGTTATTTATTTCCTATCTTCTGATATAATAAACAAGTATATATGTATATCCTTTATCGGTTTTTTATAGTATTTTATTATTATGGCAGTTAGGCCCTAGTGTAAGCGTAACACTCAGTGGCCCTGAACAGCCCTGACTCAAGCAGGGGACTTCTTCATATTTTGTCGCTGCTACCTGTCATGCAACTTGCTTGACGTTCTGCTCCATATGAAGTACACTCTATGAAGATAGAAAATTTCTTTGAATACAGAATCATTTCAGAGAGTCTTTGCATCCAATCCCCGAGAGAATTTCAGTCTGGATACAAGGTCAATTGGACTCCAATCAGAGTGACCAAAGAAGAACCTATCATTTTGTAAGAACCAGTCATTTGGCTGAACATTATGAGGAGCTATCTCTGAAATCAAGACATCTGATATATTGAAACTTCCTCTGTCTCATCTTAACACCTCCTCTCCTAAGTTTTCAGCTGAGAAGTATGATTTGCAGGAGTTATGCAAAGGGCCAGCACCATAATAAGAGATGTTGTTTATAAAACATTCTACAAGGAACTCACACAGTTCTAAGCTGACATTTTAAATTGCTTGTTTGGGTTTCCTGAAAGTGTTTGTAAACAATTAAATACATTATTCATTAAGCTAATTTATGTGATTTAAAAAAGCTCACTTAAATACTCAATATTGTAATTATTAAAATAAATTGATATTCTTCTTTATTTTATAGATTTCCCTAGCACTATATTGTATATAATTTAAAAAATAGCACACTTAAATATTCATATTATTAAAATAAGTTGATATCCTTCTTTATTTTATAGATTTGCTAAATTATATTACAAAATTTTCAGAAGGAGCATTTTGGTTCCCGAATGAACATCTGATCAGGTAGTTCTTCCTAGTGTACCTCTGATGGAAGAAAGGTGTACAGGTAGATAACACTGCAAAATGTGTACATGTAGTAAAACACTGGTAATTTAGTAACAGACTCCCACATGCTAGTTATGTTCCATTATTATTATGTACTGAATTATACCTTTCATTGCTCCGCGAAGCAAGCTTCCAACGTCAGAGTTTGAAGTTCAGTCATCCAGGCAATCAATCCATAGTAATTCTGCCTGGGGTAGGTCTTTCACTGCAATCATAGCATTTTCATGCTATACTTTGCAGCTTTACTAGGGAATTATAGGTGTGGTAGCTTCCCGTTGCTTTCCACACTGGTGAAGGATGAAGAGGATGATGATGATAATGATAAGGATGATGATGATGGCCATATGATTTTGGGGACCGTTTGGGCCTTAAGTTTTCCTGACATTTGTCTTACAGGGGAGGAAAAACTCTGATAAAAACCTCACCCAGAAAAACTGTCCCGACCGGGGATCGAACCCAGGCCTGCTGCGTGACAAGGCAGATGCTATCTCGAGACCACAGCGGTGGACTTGTAACCAATAACTTTACAAATGTGTTCGAGAACTCGCTCCATCTAATGATCATAGATAGATCATCGGTTGATTAATGTCTATGACATCGTCCGATTCCTAATAGCCAATTTTGTCAGTCCATCCAATCTCCTGGTTGTAGATGTTTCTCCTTCATGTATAAACATATTCCCTGACTCCAGGAGGTTTTAGTCTTCCTCTGCCTCGTCTTCCCTCAGGTTTCCATTCCAAAACAGATTTTGGTAGTCGATCCTCTTCCATTCGCTGGACATGTCCATACCATCTTAATTGCTGAATTTTAATATAATCTAAAATAGTGTCTTCAATCTTCATTTTCTTCCTTATAACTGAGTTCCTAATTTTTTTCTTCTTGAAATTCTTGCTGCCCTTCGTATAAAATCCATTTCCATTGCCAAAAGATACTTATTTGTTTTTGTTGTTAATGGCCAAAGTTCTGCTCCATAAGTAATGATGCTTTTAACAATTGTATGATATATATTCATTTTATTTTGATTTTGATTTTTGATTACTTATATTTTTATCCCACAATACAATGATCATATGATAAAAATATAAATAAATAAGGAACATGAAAAATGAAATAAAACTGTAATATATCTCAAAATAATAGCATATATCATTATTATAAATTTATAACGTATATGGGGTAAGCATTCTCACTATCATGAGAGAAATCTTTCAAATAGACATATCTCCAATTAAGAATTTTTTGTGCTATATGGTATCAAAATTCTAGTGTCTAGCATTACTCCTTATTAAAAGTGACTATAAATGAACTGAATCAATGTGTAATCTTTAATGTCTGAGATTATTAATATTAGAGTTGTTGGTCCATATATAAACACACTTTTCTTTTAATTGCTCTCCTGTAAAATTACATTTTTGTCGCTTATGCCACTTTGCCAGACAAACGATGATATTACTCTCATTCGGTGCTAAATTAAACAATTCTCATGAACTCAGTGTTCTAATTTCAGCCTTATGTTTTCATAACTTTAAAATGTTGCAAAATGAGATTTAAAGGAAAAATGTTGACATAAAAACTAAACTTTATGCCATCTATGTTCTTAGTTATCATTAAAGAATGTACTTTATTTCAGTAAGTTGTAAGGTGCTCATAACACTTACTTTAGTGGCAACTCTTTGATATTTGAAATGGCTTGATAATTTGTAAACGCAGAACTATGTTGAATAGTGAAGTGCTTGGATACATCAGTAATCAATTTATGAATGAGGTGGATAAAATGTTTTTACATCTCACCTCATAAACTTCAGTGTTTTCATGATACCAGTTTCAAAGGTCATTTGCCTTCATCTTAAATCAAACTCCAATATTGAAAACACGTATTAGAAAAGTGGACCCACAACAATTTAATGCCCATTAATACAGACAAAACAATGTTTCAAATATTTACCTTGAAGAAAAAAGTCCCAAAACTAAATCTACAGTTCAAGAAAACAAACCTGAGGCAAACAAATGAAACAAAATATCTAAGGACAATTTTTGATTCAAAATTATCTTGGAGAAAACATATTGAAGCAGTAGTAAACAAAGCAACGAAAAGATTTTCAATCTTAAAAAGATTAGCTGGAGCAAAGTGGGGTGAGTAATCGCCAGACTCTGAACACCACGTATAAAACATTCATCAAGACAATACTTCTATACAATGGGGAGGTAATAATCACAGCAAATAACTCGAACCTAAATCGCCTAGAAGTATGCAAAATCAGGCTTTATGGCTTATAACCGGTGCAGCTAAATCAACCCCGATCACAGCAATGCAAGCACTAACTCAGAACCCTCCACTATGTCTAACCTTAGAGGAACAGGCAATAACACAACATGAAAAAAATGTTACGGTTAACAACATCAAAATGAGAAAAAAGACAGTTACAACCAACCAAATTGAAAACACAAACAAGTTTCTTGTCGAAAGTAACAGAAATAAAAACAGATTTGAATCTTCCTAAATCTAAAGAAAATATTTTTATCAGAGAAAACCCTCTTGCTTTTTAACCAATTAACATTCAGCTAAATCTAGAAGAACCAGTTACAAAATCTAAAACTCCCACACCAGTACTAAAAGCTCTAGCGTTAGAAGCTGTGAATAAGATATATCCACCAGAAGAATGATTACATGTCTACACAGATGGATCTACTATTGATAACAACTCAGGATCAGGAATTACATGTGCATTATTTTCATTTTATCAACCAGCAGGATACCACACAACAAATTTTGATGCGGAAGTAACGGCTATTCATATTTCACTCCAACAATTACTATACAGAATAAGTCAATTTCAAAATGCTGTCATACTCTCTGATTCTAAGGCAGCAATATATGCAATAAATTCACACAAAGTGAAGTCAATACAAATTAAAGAGTGCTACAAAATGATTCAACAACTTCAAAAACTACAGAAAAGAATTCAATTGCAATGGATACCTGCACATTGTGGAATTGCTGGAAATGACACTGCTGATTTTCTTGCCAAAAGAGGCTCCAATCTAATTCAGAATACTACTAAAAGCTTACCTTTCACATCCATAAAAAGAATAATTAAAAACAAATATAAAATCAAACAAAACCAAGACCTATGTAATAAAGCCAAAGTCAAAAAATGGAATATTTTAGTAAAGAACCCAGATATTATTTCAGAAATTCCACGTAAAACTACAGTAGCAACATTTAGACTGCTTACAGAACATGACTATTTGGCCAAACGTTTATATAAAATAGGAATCTACACGAATCCAAGTTGTCCTCTATGCAACAAAGACGAAGAAATGAACGAAGAACGCCTACATACCTGTGAAGTATTACTTGTTGGATCCACCATAGAGAAATATTGGAGAGCAACAACACTAATGGCTTCATTGCCAAGGCCAGCATTTGAAAACACAGAACTTTGAGGTGAGATGTGAAAACATTTTATCTAGCTCACTTATAAATTGAAAATATCCTCATAGTGTTACTTCCCACTGTAATTTTGTTTAAAATCAGTCATCAATTTTATTAACTTTCAGATTGAAATATTCTGTTTTAATGTAGGTACAAGATTTTTGTTTTTAACATTGTTCTTTGCCTTATTGTATTACAACTTAATGACATTCATTAGTACAGAACTCAGAAGAAAAGTGAATTTGATTGAATATGAACTTTGTCGGTTACAGAAGATTTCATGTCTTGTTTACTGAAATGAACTGTTCAGATACTACAATGCTGTGACATTGCTGTCTATGCTCTCCAATATGTGTTAATTTGATTTTTCTATGTAAACATTCAGAGTGTATTCTATAGTTATCACTGCATGGATGCTTGATTACCAATTGGAAAATTAAAAATTCTTTCAAATGAGATAACATGATCTCACAAATGTAGATGATGGACACGTTATGTTTCAATTAAAAAATCCTTTTCACTGAATTTTCCAAAATATTTAATTATATCAAAGTTTTAAGGTATGTATATTTTTTAGCTTCCTTTGTTTATATGTGCTGATAAGAAGTTTGATGAATTTAATCTTGATGAAATTACATTATTTTTAATACAAATTAAATTATATCTGAAAATTGTATTAAATGAATTAGCATGTATGTAAGATTTATTCTTATTTGAGAGTTAATGTTATTTTATATGTAATTTACATGGGAATAAAAAATAATGTATTTCATATTTTTAATAACATTTTCAGTTGTCATCAATATGCACAGGAGATTAACTCCAAGATGAATTCCACTTAAAAATATAGATTGAAGCTGTTGTAATGACATTGTCAGCAGTCAAAAAGAAACTTAGTTGGATCGTCTAACTAGGTAACTGGTTGGCCACTGTTTCCCATAATGATTATGAAACAGTGTTTTATGTAGTATGAAAAGATATGTGAAGATGAACAAAGTTTAAAAATCACTTTATCTACACTTTAATGTTTAATGAGATTAATTGATTTTAATGGCAGTCCTATATTAAAATTATACAAGGGTGTCTGAATTGAAATGTCCTAATTTCAAATACAAACTTTATGTGGAGAGAAATTAAGTACTGATTATACTTCCTCCATGCTACTATGGGGAACATAGAGAAATGGTTTGTTTGCACAAAAAAGCTTCGTGGCTTTGTTTCTTCATTGTTGTGTCTAATAATTAATGGAGAATATGATGATCTTGCAGAAGATTTCCGGGCTGTTGGCCATGGTCTTGAGGCTTGTAGTTCCCCAACGTTTTGCCAGAGACTGCGTCCGGCATCCTCAAGGGTTGTCTTGAGACTGGCAAGTTTGTCGACTACCTGCTCTATTTATACATATATCCGCGACGTGTTCTCTGCGCGGTCCATTACTTCGTAAATTGTATCTGCCTTCTGCTTGGTCAGCACCCTTGAGGATGCCGGACGCAGTCTCTGGCAAAACGTTGGGGAACTACAAGCCTCAAGACCATGGCCAACAGCCCGGAAATCTTCTGCAAGATCATCATAGTAACTCCGGCCGCGAAAGCCTAAGTCAATATAATGGAGAATAGGTGAATGAAGTCTGAGATCCAGAGTATTAACAAACAGGAACAATATACCTAATATATATTTTTGTACGTGGGAAATTATTTCTGACAATTACAATTAAGGTTTTTCATTTTGGACACCTTTATTTTTATTTGTAACTATTTACTCATTTGAGTAAATTATAATTTGTTGTGCAGTACATATCTTATTGGAGAGGGGTAATTATTGGAGAATTATTTTTTCTACTACCTATGTTAAAAAGTGGGCTGTATTTTCAAGTATTAAAAATAGGTCTATACTATTTTTTAATTTTAATTTTTTTCTTTTGTTCAAATGAAATTGTTTACCCTCTGTAATTCTTGATACCGCATAGTTATAGTCATTTTCAAACATTTTCCCCATTAAAAAAAAAGAACAAAACATTTCTTGTTAAACATTTAGAAATTTTAAATTTTTATTATTTTAAATTTAAAAAGCAGTTAGATGCTCTCCTCTCACCACTGGGATCCCGAAATCGAGTCTCGGTCACTACATGTGGGTTTCGTGGTGGACGAAATGAGCTTGGGCAGGTTTTTCTCAGGGTTTCTCCCATTTTCCCCTATCACAATCTCATTTATCCATACTCATCCATTTCATTTATCTGCCCCTTTGATGGTGTGTCAGGCATGGTCGGCCAGCACTCTCGTCATTCACATACCTGTATGTAGGGGCTCCATCTCATCTTATCTCTCAACCCAACCCTGAGTTGGACACGAGTTAAGGATATTATTTTATTATTAAATTTAAAAGGTAGTAGAAAAAATCCTGTGCACTACAAAAATATAAAGCATATTTATTTTGAGGTTTAAATAACTGCTCATTCTGAAATTCTTATATGTGCAAAAAATTTGCTTTATATTTTTATTGTCGGTGGTCTGAGAAATAATGAGTTTGTATAAATGAATCTCACAATAAGTGAAGTGTTCATAGATATACAGTAATAACATTGTGGTTGTGATGATGTGATTATATTGTTTATAACATTTGGTCCTGTTTCTAAAACAACATATGTTACTAATGTTTACATTGATGGTATAATATTGATGCCTTTACATCTGATGGACTTAATGTTTAAGAAAAATAAATATAAATTACAGAGCTTTGGGCAAGCATTTTTAATTATTTCCACACATCCTCATAGAGCAGCACTAACACTATTACAAATTATTTTGTTTACAAATAATGCATGTATTTAAAAAATAATATACCTAATTTTGTTGGACTGTTTCCTCATACATGGATGGTAATGTTAAGATTTGAAATAATATCCAGTATTGGTAAATAATTGACATATGTGTTATCACTTGTCATACCACATATGCATTATTGGATCAACTGGATAAATCATCTATTTATACATTGTACTAGCGTGCTGCCTAGTCACGCAGCGGGTCTGGGTTTGATTCCCGGTCGGGACAGGTTCCTGGGTGAGGTTCTTTTTCGGGGTTTTTCCTCATCTGTAAGGCAAATGTCAGGAAGCTTACAGCCCAACAGTCCCTGAAAATCATCCGGCCATCATCATAATCCTTATCAATATCATCATCATCATCCTTCACCGGTGTGGAAAGCAATAGGAAGCTCCCACATCTATAATTGCCTAGTAAAGCTGCAAAGCATAGCATGAATATGCTATGATTGCAGTGAAAGACCTGCCCTTGGGCAGAATTACTATAGATGGATCGATAGATATACATTGTACACATTCACAAAGTCGGCCGTGGTGGACTAGTGGTTATGTTCCTTGCCTCTGGTCCTGAGGATCGTGGGTTCAAACCCAGCTGGGTTCAATGGATTTCTTTAGGATGGAAAAATCCAAGGAGCAAGTCCTCCAGGAGGGATTTCAATTTGTGGGTCCCAAGATCCTTAAGCCTGAATAATGAGGCCTCTAAATTTACCAACCTCATCATCTTAGTAATACCTTAGTTGGCTCATTGAGTCGATATGTTAACCGCAATACCATTCATGAGATCTGTGGGCAAATAAGCATTAGTAAATTAATAGTGAGTGGAAAACATATTTTAATCGACTCACCTCATACATTTTCAAACTTCTTTGATACCGATGGTTTCAGACAAAATCATGTCCTTCTTCAGTCATGGCTTCCACTGATGAAATTTCGTGATTGTTGATTTCTGTAGTGATATCAATTCCAGTAAATTAACTTAGTCTAGTAACTCCTAACAAAGGAGAGGCTAAGGCTCAATATTGGGATGTTATGCCATTGTAGATATCCACAAAACATCTAAAGCTATTTTCACTATCATCCACAAAGAAAAACAATTCTGGACAATGTATCATTAGGCTGAAAATTCAGCAGTGAGAACTTAAAAGACCTACTACTTGATGGTAAAATAAAATATGGGCAGAATATGGTTAGAATTAGTTTTTAAAATTCTTATATGATACATAGTTCAACTTCGTAGGTTTAGTCTGGTAGCCATGGATGGCAGGTATCTCCAGACATTGGTTAATTTTCTATTTCCTTGCTAGATGGTGGCAAACATGTGTATTGCTTACTGGATTGGTTTGTTGTACATTTTCAAATGTTTCTTGAATTTTGGTAGGTTGGCACAAACATATACATGCAATGTAGTTTGACACTCAGAACATACAGACCCATGTTATAATTGGAACCCACTGTTGACAATACAAGATAATGCAGCCATTTGATAATTATCAAAATCCCTTTAAATACTTTAAAAATACACATCTACCACAATTTTAAACATTAAAATAAGTTAGTTTAGGAGATGTTAAGATATTTCATTGTGACTATGATCTGATAAGCCTGGATACTAGTTTGTATGGTAGCCATAGACGTGCTTTATATTTATATTGTATTTTAGGTTATCATTCAGTTTTGTGAGAATGCTAAAATTTTAAGGATGGAGTACCAAAGAGGAGTGAAGTTTTGGTGAATCAAGCCATAGAAAGTATTATAGGAGGCACTATGTCTTATAGAGATGCTGCTAATCATTTATATGTCCTGAAAAGTTTTCGACATGGTAGTCCAGAATTACAAAAATAAAAAGTTGCGGTGTAGAATTTGCTATGATGCCAAAATTGGGTAGGCTTGATACTTTCTTTGAACAACTGGAGCAAGAGTGACCCAACATATAGGGTTAAGAGATTTGGATAATTGTCATGGAACCAATGGACCTAGTGCTGAACAAGGAGCTGTAACTTGTTTTTATGCTCCTTCAACCAATCATGGACTGATTTGGGATGATTCTGATTCTTATCTCCTTCACCCAGTCATGAAACCCCTAGTGCTGACATTGAGGGTGGTTCTGGTTCATCTGCTCATTCAACTACGGTAGTGCCAGACATAGGGGTGGTTCTGGTTCTTTGTCATCAAGTTTCTCTTATGCCAGACCTTTATCTAGATCCAGTGGTGAATTCTGAGGCTGAGCTTCATCAGGAACTGTCAATAGGCTTAAAAGTCCAATCATTAGTGCAGCAGATGTCTTGAAATAAATTTCATCTCTCCCAGTTGTGAGTCATCGACGGCTAGGTGGCTCAAGCATATATTTTAACAAGTAATCCATTCAAAAATTCACTGGAAGCATAAAGTGAACAGAAGAAACAAAACAGGTGAAGCCAAATTAGCATCAAAGAGGACTAAATTGAAATTTCAAGAAAAAGAGGAAGGAACTTACTACATCATATTTTATATGAAGTTTTTCTGAAACTGGATACAGTGTTTTTCTGAAACTGGATACAGTGTAGTGGTTGTAAGAGTTGGGCTCATGAGGAGTGTGTTGACTCAAGCTACCCAAAACAATGTTTATGCCTGTGAAAAATGGAATTAAATAATTAGTATCCAATTTCATGTCAGTCTAATAATAATAATCATCATCATCATCCTGTCAGGTATTAGTCCTAGAAGAACTGTTACGGCCTGAGAAAGTGGTTTTCATGCCATCTTTTCATAGGTCAACCAAGTGACTGTTTTCCATTTGGACAGTAGTTCATTATTGCCTTGGGGATCCTGGATCTAGCCATTCTTGAGACCTGTTCCTTCCAGTTTAGCTGATATCTGGAGATGTAGTCCAGTATTGGCGACACATTAAGTTCTTGAAGGATTTCTACATTTTTCTTTCGATCCCATTTGGTGTAGCCAGCTGTTCGGCACATAAATTTCATTTCACAAGCTGTTAGTCTGCTTTCATCTCTCATCCTTATAGTCCACGCTTCGCTCCCATAACATAGGACTGGTCGAGCCATTATTTGATAAAGATGAGTACGAGTTGATTTTTGCACTAATGAAGGTTTTAAAACTCTATTAATGATTCCCATTGATTTGTTGAATTTCACAATTTTCTCTGATAAATCCAAATTTTCAACAAAAGAGAGTTTATATCCTAAATAAATAAACTCATTAACTCTCTCTAAAATTTTGTTATTTAAACAAATTTTGCTTGGTATTGGGGATTTTCCACAAAAGGTCATTATTTTAGTTTTATGTCTAATAATAATAATAATAATAATAATAATAATAATAATAATACATTGCTCTTTTGTGTACCTGCCACAAATTTTATTTTACATCATATTTCAAGAGAAAAATTATATGCCCAGACTGGGATTCGAACCCAGGACCTTTGGCTTTCCAGGCCAATGCTCTACTGACTGAGCTACTGGGGCGAGTTCCAATCTGAATGCAAATATTTCTCTTATATATTTTGTAAATTCCTGCGCACCAAATGCTATGAAACATTTGTTTTTATCTTTGTAAATGGCAGCTTCTTTATTAAGAAGACATTTATTTGGGAATTTTTACATAACATTTATTTTACATAATTGAGTAAAAATTTGTCAAAAGTTTACTCCATACAAATATTTTTTAAATGATTATTGTTGACTGTAATAATGTTGCTCAACTCTTCAAGTCATGTACATTGCTTACTTCAATATGGCAAATTGAAACCAATTAGCCAAATTATGTAATTGTCTGGGGCTATCAAGACTTTCCCATACTTAAAAAGTTTAAAAAAAAAGGATTAATTTGGTATTAATTGAACTTTGTTGTACCACTGGCAGTGTTGGGTTGAATTTCAGTATCATGATACATTTTACCATTCTTCGTCATCGCTGGACTGGTAGGAACACACGTCCTCGGAAAGCTCCGAGTCTGATGTGGATGATGTCACTTCAGCAAATATAACAGAATCACAACCTTCTTCAGTATCAAACACCACAAAACTGTCCTCACTATCTGTTGAACATTCTGACCAAAATCTGGATCGCATAGGAGACGTTTGTGCAACTTCATTCACTTTTTTGCTGGGTGGATTACAAGTTTCATTAAGACCAGTAGCCATGTGACTTTCCTGATGGTTTGAGATTTCTGGAGCATTATTCACTGCATCAAGTGTCTTTTTCTCACATTTCTTATTATCTACTCTTTGGGATTCCGATGTATAACTTTGCTTTCTATTATCAGTCTTTTGCTCATTTTTAAAATTTCCAGTTGGTTTAAAATTTCTATCATTATCAGATTTTCTCTGAGGACCAGAGAAAAATCTGGTATGATTTCTAAATTGTTTTATTTGTGGACTGCAATGATTCCGCCAATTATTAGAAATATTGCGAGAAACCTCACACCTCACAAATACTTAGAATTGGATGAAATTCTTAATCAAAGATGATGATTGCATTATTTTTGTGTAAGACTTTTCATACATCAAGTATAGATTAGTAAGATTAATATCTAACCACTGTTAGTCTACACTAGTGGTTACTGCTTATATGTTATAGGACTAAAAGTAAGATACAATGTTATTTACAAATATGGGTCGCACTGGCAGTGTGTTGACAGTCTGTATCAATAAATAATGTTTGGTGATATTGTAAAGTATACCAGCCTCATGGGCTTAGTGGTCAGCGTTTCTGACTACTGTTCATGAGGTCCCGGGTTCGATTCCCGGTCAAATCATAGGAATTTTTCTTTAAAGGGAATTATTTTTGTGGTTGCTCATGGTCTGGAATTTAGATTAAAGTTAAAGTGATCCCACTACAGGCCTCAGGAGGCCCTTGGGGTAGTAGGAGGTTAAGGCTCCCACTTTTTCTTGACAATCGGCACTTGATGTCAGCCGGGTTGTCAGCCCTGCGTGACGGCCGCCTTTACCCCAGAACAAGCGGTTGGTACTCATTTCAGTTAGAGGCTGAGTCGACCCCAGGGCCATAGTGCCGCCAGAAGGTTTGGGTCAGTTTAAAAATTCTGACCCCACCGGGACTCGAACCCTCGACCTTCCGGCTTGTAGCGCAGTGCCTTAACCACTACGCTACGGCGTGCCCCCGGAATTTAGATTAAGTTCAGGTTAAAAACTCTCCTGGCGCTTCATTATCATTTATCACCCATCATATCATCGGGGTCCACCGCTGTGGTCTCGAGGTAGCGTGCTGCCTTGTCAGACAGCGGGCCCGGGTTCGATTCCCGATCGGGACAGGTTTTTTTTCTCACCTGTAAGAAAATGTCAGGAAGCTTAGGGCCCAACGTCCCCGAAAATCATCCGGCCATCATCATCATTATTCTTATCATTATCATTTCACCAGTGTGGAAAGCAATGGGAAGCTACCACACCTATAATTCCCTAACAAAGCTGCAAAGCATAGCATGGAAATGCTATAATTGTAGTGAAAGACCTCGGGCAGAATTACTATGGATGGATATCATCGGGGTAACGTAACTCCGCCTTCTAGGCGCCCCAACTTCAAAAGTGGGCTACAATTAAGCCGATACCAGGAGAGAACGTTAGAAATATCAAAATGTCATTTTATTATTGAGGGGGGAAAGTAATATTACAGTTAGATAACAATAAATAGTTAGGTTATATAGAATTATTAAGTATTAATGATATTACATTTTGCTAACATATTTATTTATTTCACGAATGAGTGTTGTTCTTATTTTCCGCGTTTTGTCCAGAAATTTACCCAAGTTTATCCAATTTTCTGGGTTTACCATTAACTCGTTGCATGTCAATCTTTCACGATTTGAATTTATAAATCTTTCCGGTAATAACTGACGCCTCCAATATTCCAAATCGTTACATTTTCATAGCATATGTATCTCGTCTTCAAAGCTCCCGCACATGGACATATTCGCATGTCGTGATCGTCGCTAATTTTTAGAGTTTTCCATGCCCCCAGTCTAAACTAAGCAAGCCCTGATCTCTTTAAATCCTAGATTGAGTATATATTATTCTTTTCCCCAAACTTGTTTTAGGTCTCTTTGTAAACGCAATGAACGTTGCCCGTACATTCGGCGAAAATATCTTGTTGGTATATATCTAAATACCTTATCCTTATTTTTCTCCACACGTTCTTGCGATTTTCAGTTCTCTCTTAACCTCGTCTGCCCAGAATTTCAAATCTACGTTCCTAATTTGGTAGTCGTAACAAATTGTTGGGGGGCACGCCGTAGCGTAGTGGTTAAGGCACTGAGCTACAAGCCGGAGGGTCGAGGGTTCAAGTCCCGTTGGGGGTCAGGATTTTTAAACTGACCCAAACCCTCTGGCGGCACTATGGCCCTGGGGTCGACTCAGCCTCTAACGGAAATGAGTACCAGACGCTTGTTCTGGGGTAAAGGCGGCGTCACGCAGGGCTGACAACCCGGCTGACATAAAGTGCCGATTGTCTAGAAAAAGTGGGAGCCTTAACCTCCTACTACCCCAAGGGCCTCCGGGCCTGTTGTGGGATCACTTTACTTACTTAACAAATTGTTGTGAGCATTGTTTGTTCACCTTGGATTAGTCGCAACCAGTACTTGAGTACACGAATTTTGCAGATTATGTTTCTCGTAGACTGCGATGGGCAGGACATGTTGCACGTATGGGGAATGAAAGGCTTGCATGGAAGCTTCTTATAGGAAAACCAGAGGGAAAACGCCCAGTTAGTAGACCAAGAATGAGGTGGGAGAATAACATTAACTGTGATTTGAGGGAAGTAAATTATACAGGGAATGATTGGAAAGCATTAGCTCAGGATAGGGATGTATGGAGAGCTTATGTCCGCGCGGCCATGAACCTACGGGTTCGATAGTGCCAGTGAGTAAGTAAGTATGTTGTCCCGAAATAACCAAATTCACATAAAATTCCATAGTTAGAAACGGCCTTACTAATATATTTAAGAAAATGCATATATACCTTATTTAATATTTTCGTTCTATGAAAACCCCAAATCTCACTACGATAGTGAATTACTGGCCTCACCAGCACTCCATACATTTTTTCTAACGTGCTAACTGGATTATCAGGCACTTGACCCATAATACCGAGTAATACTGTTAAGTTGTCCCCTCCCTTTAAATAATGCTATATCAATATATTTCTTCCACTTTCCATTCATTTTCAACGTTGTACCAAGATATTCAAAATGTTTCACGTTTTTAAGTACTCGATTTCAATTCCTCTGCTCTACCATAAACTGTCTCATTTTCAGAGTCATTGCTTTTGTGTTACTACATTTACAGTCAATTCCCAATTCCTACGGTATATTTCCAGTCGGTCAAGACGTCTTTGCAATCCCTTGATTGTCTTGGAACAGATAATTAAATCATCTGCATACAACAGGACTGGAATTTTAACATTTCTTATCTCCGGAGCCTCAATGTTTCCTAGCGTTATGTCTGCAATATCATCAACGAATATATTAAATAGTATTGGCGACAAAATGCAACCGTGTCTCACTCCCCGATTGGCTGGACTGCTCTCTTTGATGTGCCCTTTGTCTACTTTTATACAGAATTTAACATTTGTAAATTGAGATTCATGTATCATTTTATGAGACAATCCTTTTCGATTCAATTTCTTCCAGAGTGCACTTCGAATGTCATCTTAAAATCAATGAATGCACAAAATAATTTACCCCTCTTGTTTTCAGATTATCAATTAATGTTCTCAGAACAAATACGTTGTCCATTGTGGAGTGCCCTTCTCTAAAAATAAAAATCTCTGTGTGTCCTTGTATAACATTGCGAACTCAGAAACGTATGATATAAAAAAGGGGGGGAGTACTTAAAAAATAAAATTGATAAGATTATACAAGAAAGAAACGGATATGTGACACTAACAAACTTTTCATGTTGTTGGTGAATGTTTTAATATAACGAAATATAGTCTCTGGTATCTTATTTGAGAGTAATAGTATTGATGTATCAAACATTAAATTACTTTATTAGCTGTAGACGTTATGAAATGCAGCCAAGGAATGGCATTACATTGTTATTTATTATGGGGATTTTCATTCTTGAACGACTCATGTGGAATTTCTAAATATTCCGCCTTGATTATTAATTAGAATAGAGATTTCTGTATATCTGTAGTTCGATTTTAGGGTTGGTGTTGGGATTAGGATATTATACTTAACGCGAAGAACCACGGTATGGCGGGACAAATGGGCATAATACCTGCTTGTTACATCAACGACAAATTACCGTCGATTCACTACGTATATTAAAACTCTGTGCCAAAATTCCTAACAAGTATCTGGAAGTTTGTCGGTAGAGTTCGTTTTTACACGGTTTATATTAGAGTGACCTGTATCTGTCTATCTATGTAACGGAATCTTTCAACACGATTTTCACCCACTTAAAAACATTGGATCGACTTAAAACTTTGTATACTTGTAAAGGACACCAATGGCAATACAATAATTTCATAATTTTTTTCTAAGATCCTGGCCAGGATCATCAGGACATCAAAAAATAAATAAAGAGCGGTGTAGGTTGCGGACATAACGACTTTTTAGTCCATTGTTGTAAGAAATTAATAATATTCTGGTAGCTCAGTTGGTAGAGCGATGAACTGTACTGGTATATAATTTCAGTAATCCATAGGTCGCTGGTTCAAATCCGGCCCGGATGACTTTTTTAAGAAGAGTATTACTTTTAGCTCATACTATAATAGTATCGAATTTAAAATATTTACATTTTTCCCGGTGGGGTCAGGATTTTTAAACTGACCCAAACCCTCTGGCGGCACCATGGCCCTAGGGTCGACTCAGCCTCTAACGGAAACTAGTACCAGACGCTTGTTCTGGGGGTAAAGACGGCCGTCACGCAGGGCTGACAACCCGGCTGGCATCAAGTGCCGATTGTCCAGAAAAAGTGGGAGCCTTAACCTCCCACTACCCCAAGGGCCCCTCGAAGCCTGTCGTGGGATCACTTTACTTTACTTTTACATTTTTATCTTATTCTGTAAAATATTAATGACAATTTTGTAAACTTACCACATTGTAATTTATCCAAAAAAATATGAGAAGGGTACGATTAACTGTATCTATCTATATTAAAATATTAAAAAATATAATAATGTTAGATAATAATTTAAAAAATATATATATAATTATATTTGTGCCTAATCACTAAAAATATCGTAAGCAATTAAATGTTCATGGGGTTCTGGTTTATGACAATTAAGCTAAAAAATAAAACAACTAAAACACGCTTGATTAGAAAACCGAACCAAAAATGAAAAATAATTTTAATTTCCAACGCGCTTGGGATAAAATTAAAGTGGTCAACAAAAAAATCATCTCCAACACAACTAGAATAAAACTAGAGTTATCTACAAAAAAAATAAAATAATTTTACCATCAAAAGCGTGGGGTGCTTTTTATGGTTTTTACGTTTTCTTCTTAGAGACTTTACTTTTACCAATATCTGTTTATTATCAAATATATTGATATAGAGCACCCCACGCTTTTGATGGTAAAATTATTTTTTTTGTAGATAACTAGTTTTATTCTAGATGTGTTGGAGATGATTTTAATTTTATCCGAAGCGTGTTGGAAATTAAAATTATTTTTCATTTTTTAGTTCGGTTTTCTAATAAGTGCGTTGTTCTAGTTTTTTAAAACTATTTTTTATTTTTTAATTTGGTTTTCTAATAAAGCGTCTTTTTAAACTATTATTTATTTTTTAGTTTGGTTTTCTAATAAAGCGTGTTGTTTTAGTCTTTTAAAACTATTATTTATTTTTTTTAATTTGGTTTTCTAATAAAGCGTGTTGTTTTAGTTTTTTTTAAAACGATTGTTTATTTTATCTTGTAAGTTGTATTTCTCCCTTCCCTCTGAGGCACTAGTCACAGTGGACTGTTATGATATGCTTGTATTTATGACATAATAAGCTTCAGGTCTATGTTTATGTAAAATAGCGTATTCGCTCTTACTTTCTAAATTGGGACAGACTAATGATTATGTTAAGCGAAAACAAACCCATTACAAAGCTTTTAAATTACGATTACGTATTGTAATCCGGGCTCTCTCTAATTTGTGAAGATAACGAATGGACTTGTGCTTTGTGATGCGAGAATGAAACTTATAAACTAGAGGAAGATGGATTTGTGTCTGAAGTTTTCTATGCACGAATTCAAGGATTTAGGATGTTGGGAAAATTTGTTTCATATTCCCTTTCTTTCCGCATGCTATGATAAGATTTGTGTACTACGTAAATTGCAAAATACAGCGCTATTACTTTAAGCATCAGTGCCTTCTACAAACTACATGTTAAAAAAAAATTAAGAGTTAAATAGTATTAAAAATATGTTTTCTTAACTACAAATTGGAAAAGTATGGGGGTATTCAGAACAATAATGTAACTGGCTATTAATTGTACAGCTTGCGGAATGATGTTCGTCTTGTTTGACTTTTTGAAAAAAAAAATCCATCTTTCGGTTTCAATTCATTCCTGTCAACATCGACTTAACTTTCTATGGTATCTGGTTAATAAAGATGGAACAATTCCTTCATAAACTTGATATAAGCGTATGGTTGACGCGACCATTGTACATGACATCATAGGGAAGGGAGTTAAAATAGATTTTTGTACCGTCTAGTTACAACTCCAACTCCATGGCGCGACAGGCCTAGAAGGCTCTTGGTCTACCATCCGGCTGCTGGCCTCACATTTACATGTGTTAATCACATGAGATATCTATATAATAATAAATAATTTATTGATGTAGACAATACAAATTTAAATATTTTTCTAAGAGATTTTGGCATAAAAAAATTGAAGCTCATGCATTATTAGATGTTTTTATTCATACCTTTTTTTTAGCAAATTCCGAAGGAATGATACCATTGAGGTAGTTTTTATGAAAATATTTTTTAATTTCTTTGCAGATCTTCAGCGATCCTATTTAATAGACATCGAAAATAAATGATCATGACATATATATATGTCCACCGCTGTGGTCTCGAGGTAGCGCGCTGCCTAGTCACGCAGCGGGCCCGTGTTCGACTCCCGGTCGGGACAGGCTCCTGGGTGAGGTTTTTTCGGGTTTTTTTCCTCACCTGTAAGACAAATGTCAGAAAGCTTAGGGCCCAACGGTCCTCGAAAATCATCCGGCCATCATTCTAATCATCATCATCCTTCACAAGTGTGAAAAGCAACGGGAAGCTACCACACCTATAATTCCCTAGTAAAGCTGCAAAGCATAGCATGCAAATACTATGATTGCAGTGAAGGACCTGCCCTCGGGCAGAATTACTCTGGATGGATATATATATATATATATATATATATTATATTTATTTATTTATTTAAGTGTGTGTCCGCTCTAACAGCCGCAATTTTTCATAACCAAACTTGTCATATAGCAATACATTAGGAAAGTAAATTCGAGTTAATTAACCAGCAAAATTGGACCATTAGGTATAGGAGTTCAACTTAAACGAAAATTTAAAAATTGCTCTAGCGGTCGCAATTTTCAATGATTCGCAATGAAACACAGTATATGGCATTAGAGTAAAACGAGGAAGAAGGTAGTCTTAAGAAATGGTCGAAAAACATTAAAAGTGGGGGTTTGGTCGAAACCCGATATTAACAATCGCTATTTGTTTTCACTGCAGTCCGACCTATATAAAAATAAACTGTAGTCAGAAATCGAGTTTTTTTCAATTTAACAAAATGAATATATATAATAATAATAATAATAATAATAATAATAATAATAATAATGATAATAATAATAATAATAATTAATAATGCTTTATTTAAGCTGACAGAATTAAGGTCATAAGGCCTTATTCCGCAAATCAGAAAAAATCGACCATAAATTCGACTTTCTGAGGAATTCGCTTATTTTACGCAGTTCTGCATGACGGAGTTTTCTATTATTGAATGGACTACTAGAGTGCATAACTACCTAGTGTTTGATCAAGCCGGCAGTGATCTACGGTTTTCTCGAAATGTTTGGTTATTTAGTTAGGGATCTTGTATACGCCATAAAAAATGATATTATAACGTTAATGAAATGCTGACAGTTATTCTAGAAATTACAAGGTTACGAAATCCAAGGTATTGTTACAAATGTTCAATTACATTTAACAGTACTATATATAGTCACCAGAAATTTGTTATCGGTGCGTATTACGAAACGCTTTTGTTTTGACAAGATGGGACTACCGGAGATCTATTATTTCGAGAATAACTCAAGTACCTATAACAATGAGCTGAATATTTCCGGGTAGTATTGTAGTACTTTGGAAATGACAATTGTATCCAATCGCTAATACACGAGAATCTGCAGCCTTTACCTACCTTGTAGTCGGAGAAAGTTTTGTAGTACTGACAAGACTACAGTTCGCAGTAGCTGTGTTGAGGTAGAAAGCTTTGTGGAGGAGGAGAAGAAGTAAGAGAAAAACACGAGTTGAAAGAACAGGTGGAGTTGGAGTATTCTCAGTCAAGCTTAAGGAGCGCCATGCTTCGGTGCTATTGACATCTAGTGATACTTCCTCATGGTTAACGCACTTAACCTATACGTAGTACATGTGACACTGGAACAAGCAAGCGAAAGTGACGGTCAATTCTATCATTCAGCATCGTGTGTTGTGCAAGTGTGGAATTGTTAAGTAGCCGGTGGTCTATATTAGGAGAACAACTTCCCGTTAGGGGTTAGGCCTTATTTTGTGCAGTTCAACTTCTTTATAAGGTGTTGGTTTGTTGATGTTCTGCAGACGTGCATTTAGTGACCTATTGATTGTGCAATATTGAATATTTACCTGTACATTCAACGATAATATAAACTGACAAATTCAAACAAATATTGTATATTATCATAGTTCTGTTATGTGAAAAGGTTCGGGAAAGAAGAATCAACGTGACATGGGCATTAACACTGATAAAAGGTACATATGTCAATATTACTTTATTATAGGTTATGTTTTTATATTAGCAATACGGTTTTTTATACCTATACTATAGTACTGCATGCTTAGTATACATACATTTCAATGAATTTATCTTAAAACTTTTTCTATATTGAACATAACACCATAGAATAGATTTAATTTCCATTCATTAATAACAAACAACTATGGCACTATAATACAATGAACCTACACAAGGTTGCCGTGTTACGGCCATTGGCAATCATCGTTGTTCTAATCTATTCTATTCCAACTACGAGTCGAATTATCGGAATTATATTGAGGATGGAAACAATACGTTGCTATAGTAGCATTAGTTATATAAAAATAACCAGTTTGTTCGTTAAGACTAGACATTTAGACCTAGAATCTATTTTCATTGTGAAAAAAAAAAACATGAGAATGATAATTATTACGATAGTTTATTTTTTAAATGTCGAGTTATATGGGTCTAGTATTTGAACAACATAAACTTTATTAAAATATTTAAAGTAATCCAATTTATTTCCGGAATATCATTCTAGAAAATTTGAAAGGCTTTTATGGAAATAAAACAAATATTGGCCTGTATTTTGGGATGTTATGGGGTAAGTAGGATAATGGAGCAAATAATGGCTATTGACCGCATCTTGTGGTGTGACGATTATAATGTCTGACGATTAGCATCACACGAGTTCCGGATTCGATTCCCAGCTAAATCATAGTATGTTTTGTGTACATGGTCTGGAATTCTGCGCCACTCAGTCTCAATCTTTACTTAGTAATGAGAGAAATAGTGAAATTAATTTTAAAAAATAATTAAGTATAGGGATTGAATAACGAAAATCACGTGACTTCCTTCTGATTTCCAATGACAACAACTAGTTCAGTCGGACTGACTCTTTGGAGCTGTAGTCTTAAATATTCATTATTATAATATACTACTATTTCTGAGATTTACTTTTATGAAGTCTGTTCTATTTACTGGCTTTTCAGTAATATAATACGTTATAGCCCCTGCATTATGCTATGAAATATTTTCTGGTAATTATTAAGTCATTGATCACCAGACTACTACGTACTATGGTGTCAATTAGTAGGTAAAATACTGAATTTCAAATTTTAAAATACAAATTAAAATAAATGAAAATACAACTTAGAAGTTAACCATAGAGTTCTCAACCATGTTTTATAAAATAATTTTATGTAAATTATATAACCTATGGACTAAATTGAGACTAATGTTATCTATGCAGCGGTAACATGTATTCGAAAAAAAATGCGAATGCAGAAAAAAAAAGCACTGATGGTTAGTAAATGCACGTGACTGTGGGGCCTATATAAGCTATGAAAATTGTTTCATTCTCGAGATAATAATACTAATAATATTAATAATAACAATCATAATAATCATAATAATAACAATCATAATAATAACAATAATAATAATTTAATTATGGATTTACACGTCTTTCTGTGCCTTAAATTTTATTTTCCTTCTCCATTCGCCCCTATCCATTCATTCCATGTTCTCTAGTCCGCTTGTTCTCATTCCAGATCTTATTTCTTGCATCCACGAGTTTCGATATCTTCCTTTCTTTCTTTCTTCTTCCAGATGGACATCATTGCAATGTTTTTCTATGGGTCACCTTTCTTCTTGCATTCGTTGTATGTGCCCATATCAATGTAATTGCTTATATCTTTCATGATCTACTATTGATTATTTAATATTAATTTTTTTCGTATGATGTTATTTATTTATTTTATTTTATTTGTTTCCAATTTTGAACATATTGCTGCTCTCCTCAAGAAATCCATCTCCATAATTTTCGTTCTAAGTTTTTGTTGAATTTCCATGCTTCGGCTCCATATGTGACAGTACTTCTCACTTTTGAATTATATATTTGTAATTTATTTTTTCTGGTTATATTTCTGTTCCATATGACATCATTTAACATTGATGTTATTCCTCTACCTTTATTTATTCGTTCTTAATGTCACTTTCTTGTCTATCCTCTTTATCATTGTCAAACCAATGAAAGGCCTATACCCTAGATAATGAATTGATACTATCAGCCGGGCTAACTGAACCCAGTTTTTTTTAACGAGGTTGTTATTACTCCTCTCCCTTTAACCTGGCTTGGGACAGGCTTTTGATGGGTTTAATATGTCCGTCGCCGTGGCGTTGTCGGTAGAGTCCCTACCTTCCACTCCGCCGACCCGGGTTCGATTCCCGGCGGGGTAGGGGATTTTAAGTCTCCGCCTTGGGTCTGGGCGTGTGTCCTGCCTTGTGTTTGTATGTGTGAATACGATAAAAAGGTTAACAAAGGTAAAACAAAAAAGGAAGAACAGTGTAAACGAAGAAAAACAACAAAGAAGGAAATTAAAGAAAAATAATAATAACGATGATAACAACGATGGTAATAATAACAACGATGATGATGATGATAATAATAATAATAATAATAATAATAATAATAATAATAACGATAATAATATATACCGAGCGAGATGGGTAATGGGAGATCCCGTGTTCAAATCCGATACCGACCAACGTGACTTTTTTTTCTCATTTTCCTGAATCGTCAAGGTAAATGCTAGGTTAGAATTGAATTACAAGAATTCGCTAGGGGAGGCCCTCCATCTCCTTGTGTAGTCAAAAGGGTATATGTGTGTTCCAAAGTTTAAAATCCCTCTCTTGACAGGTCTTGACACTGTAAGCCCTGAGCGGCGTCGGACATGTAAAATATACCTATAAAATGAGAGTTAAACTACGATGGAGAAGAAGAAAAAAAATGAATAAATACATTATTTATATACGTGAGAAACAAAGAGTACCTACACAGAGAGAGATTATATCGTCGTTCTGGCAGATTTCACTAAGTCCAAAATTGTTGTTTCGAGATTCAGCGATTTTAAAATTTGATCAAACTTCAGAAGTCTGTTACGCCACAACTTGGTGAAAATATTAAGCGTCTATAAATTAGAAAAGGACAGGGATAGCACTTAGTAGCTTTTGCCAGACTGTGAATAATCATTTTCGTAATATAGTAGTGTATACATCTCAAAATAGCCAATTTTGGACTTGGTGACTTCTGCTTGAACGCCGACGATATTAAGCCAGAGAGAGCGTGAGTTAATTGCAAATTATGCTATTACACATTACGTCTAATACTAGTTGGAATTACATATTTATATGAAAATAATAATCTAACTTTTTTCTAATGAAATCTATAGATGATTTACGTATATAATTTTAGCATTTTTTGGTCAAGATGTCCATGTTTTCTGTTCACCTATGGCATCTTAAATACAATGTAACTGTCAACCACTGGACGCAGAAACCTGCCTTTAAATTTCTCCCAGAGAATCTTTGTGATGTACCAAGACTGTGTCCAAAACATTATCTACCAATTTTAACTGCAAGACATTAAAATCCAGCGCCAAATCTCTCAATTAAATTGTAGGGAAGTAATATAACTCCTGACTTGATGAATTGGATAACCCTCACGACCTGCCGTTCGCGCCGCATCCACCTCACTCCACGCTGCACTAAGGCACGGTTTCACCAACAGAGGTAACTGTATTACGCTAGTTTAAGCTATGCATTATACACGGGGAAAACTGGCGTAATATAGTTACCTCTGTTGGTGAAATTGACCCTTAGTCTAAAAAAGGACGACCAACTGCTACTCACAGTGGGTTGCCATTGCTGGATTCTGGCTTCGATTTCTGTGCCTTGCAGTTAAAAACAGGCGATAATTTTTTTGGACATGGCCTTGGTACATCACAAAACTTACCTGGAAGAAATTTCAAGGTAAGCTTCGGCATGCAATGGTTGACCGGTTCCTTTGTAAGTCAAATTTAACTCGTAGTACGTCCATAACCTTCTTCCTATAACGTAAGAATATATATTTACTGGAGATATATATATCTTGCGACATCTAGTAATAATGGAGAATATATATATATATATAAGAAAAATAAGTGTTTGAATTGGATTCGCCTGGTGGTGTAATGGATAACACGCTGGGGTACTGACCCAGACTTCCGGGTTCGAATCCCGTCCAGGCATTTATTTTTCTTATATCATATATATATAGTCCACCGCTGTGGTGTGGAGGTAACGTGCTGCTTTGTCACACAGCGGGCCCGGGTTCGATTCCCGGTCGGGACAGGCTCCTGAGTGAGTTTTTTTTCGGGGTTTTTCCTCACCTGTAAGACAAATTTCAGGAAGCTTAGGGCCCAACGGTCCCCGAAAATCATCCGGCCATCATCATCATCATCATCCTTATCATTATCATCCATCACCGGTGTGGAAAGCAATCGGAAGCTACCACACCTATAATTCCCTAGTAAAGCTGCAAAGCATAACATGCAAATGTTATGATTCCAGTGAAAGACCTGCCCTCGGGCAGAATTACTATGGATGAATATATTATTAGAACATGACGTAACACCTGCTTGAAATTCTCATTCTACGTTGTGTAAATTCAATGTTCATTTACCTTATAATAATTTTGATTACTACATAAAAAACTATCCCGAGAGGCGCGGGTTCAAACTCGGCCGAAGTCAATGAATTTTTTTAAGATGTAAAAAAAATACTTGGGTCCCGAGTCTGAAGATTTTCGCGCCCGTAAAATAACCTCAAGCCTATATTAGAACATTTGAGTAAAGTTTAATCGGAGTCTTCTGTCCAAGCAATAACTGAGTTACCTAATAGCGGTCTTTTCGAGGCAATGAGCTGATCACACATCACTTGCTGACATCTGTAAGGAAATAAGCTTAACTAAATTTGCCTTGTTCAAGTAATTGCCCATGCTCCCACAAGGGGACGAACGGATATAGACAGACACAAAAATACGACTATGTTTAATGGTGAAATGGATCGTTAAAATAAAAATTATAACCCAGCATTTGCCTCGATGACTGATGGAAATAAAATAAAAGAACACAGCTCAATTTGGTAGGTAGGCCGAACCGTGATTATACATAAGACATCCTAATTACGGTTGTCAAACGCTACCATCTGATCCAACTCGTTCGGTATTACTATTATTATTACTATTATTATTATTATTATTATTATTATTATTTTATTTTGTTATTTACACAGGTATCCTCAACCAAAATATACAATTTTTTTCTTCCACACTTCTCGATCTTGTGTGTCTGCTTCTGTCATATTTCTCATCTTCATGTTGTCTTGAATTCCCTTTATTGACGTTGGCTTTGGTCTACCATGTTTCCCTTCTCCAGGAGGTATCCATTTCAATACATCTTTGTTTGTTTCTGTCCCCCTTCTTCTCATTATATGTCCATACCATCTTAGTTGAATTTCTTCAATCTCTTGTGCAATAACTTTTTCTACATTCATAATTTATCATATTGTATTATTTTTTATTTTGTCTAATTTTTATATTCTTGCCGATCTTCTTAAAAAGCCCATTTCTGTGACTAATAATTTATTTCTGTGTTTTTGCTTCGACGTCCATGTTTCCGCACCATACAATAAAATACTCTTCACAATTGTGTTATATTAATAATTTAGTGCTCTTGATTATATTCCTACTCCATTAAATAGAATTTAATATGCCAATAACTTTTATCGTCTCTATTATTCTTATTCGATGTCTAATTCAGATGATCCATCTTTTTGAATTATTGATCCCAAATACTTAAAATATTCCATTGTTTTAATCTTTGTTCCATTTATTTCTAATTCCTTGGACATATCTGTACTCATATATTCCGCTTTATTATAATTAATTGTTAAACCCTATCTTGAGTATTCTTCCTCACATATTATTATTATTATTATTATTATTATTATTATTATTATTATTATTATTATTATTATTATTATTATTATTATTATTATTATTATTATTATCATCATCATCATCATCATCATCATCATCACCATCATCATCATCATCCTTCACCGACGTGGAAAGCAACAGGAAGCTACCACACCTATAATTCCCTAGTAAAGCTGCAAAGCATAGCATGAAAATGAAAGACCTGTTCTCGGGCAGAATTACTATGGATGGAACTATATACAGTATTCTATAAATAATCATATAGGAAGTTTTACTTAATTTTATTTTATATTATTTTAATTTTATTATATTCCATGTTTTCGTTAGTATTAGCTAGTATTAGATCACATCACCATTGTCTTTTGTTTAGTCTGTATTTTAAATATCATCATCATAGTACATTCACGAATTTAGGCCATTTGTTGACATTTTTCGGCCTCAAGAGAAACACCATCCAGAAATCTTTTGAGTAGACGTCCTGGTCTTCTTTTTCGTGCAGGTTGATATCTTGACATTTGTTTGGGTATCCTGTGATCTTCCATTTGATGAACACGTTGCATTCATCTTGACTTATAATCAGAAATTTTGTTTTCTAAAGGTTTAATGTATAATTCTTCTAAGATGTCTTAATTTTTTTTGTGATCTAGTAGTGTGTATCCTGCAGTCCTCCGAAGGTATCTCATTTCAGCAGATCTAAGTCTCTGTATATCCTTCTGTTTCGACGTCCATACTTCGCTACCATACAAAAGAATTGGAAGAGCTAGTGTTTTATACACTTTTCTATATTTTAATAATATCCTAAAATTGTAATAAGTATACCATTTTTGTATAATTATACTATTCGCTGGTTGAGTGGAAGAGAAGGCCTTATGGCCTTAACTCTGCCAGCTAAAATAAAACATTATTATTATTAGCTTCATCATTATTCTAAAAGTCTTTTCATTGCCATTTTGAATAAAAAAACGATGTGACTCAAATTAAAATATATGGCACGAAGTCTATTGGCTTTTGGTGTAACAATCTGCTGCATATGCGTCTATCTCGTTTACCGGTCAGTATGGGGGGGGGGCATGTGGTCAGAATATCAGATCCTCCAGCTGTTATAGCTGGTTTTCTCAATCTAGAATCGTCATTTACCGCAGCTACCCAAATTCCTCACGATGCTGTTTAAGCACCTACACATTGGCCGAAATTCCAAGAGAAAATTTATTTCCATGGGGAATCGAACCAACGTATGTCCTGTGGTTCTACGTCAAGATATGGTGCCTCAGACCGTCCGGCCACGGCATGAGAAGAGAAACATAAGTAGACCTATACAATACAAAGGCCATCGAACCATTTGGAGAAAAAAAGAAAGATGTCAAGGGCTTGACATTAAATAACTACAAAAGAGAGAATAAAAAGAAATTACAATTTGGAGAGCGAATACGTGATCTGGTGATTTGAGATTTGTACACCGTAATTCCTGCCATTCATTCATTACAGTAATGCAAGGTTACATCACCAATTTTATATTCCCAGGCTTGTTTGGACAAATCTGAGAATTTTATTTATCGACCTTTGTTTTATAATAAACACACATTCATTTTATGTAGGACTAGCTGATTAACCGGCATTGCTCGGGAATCTACTTATCCCGACGTTTTCATTAATTGCTATATGGCAAATTTGATTTCGATTAAACAAAAATTGGGGCCGCTAGATCGTTAACAGACTGTGACATAGCGAGCGATGTCCCGCTGCCTCTTACGATAGAGAATCCGGCGTTGCCCGGGAATCTACTTATCCCGATCTTCTTGATATAATTGATCTGAAAGACAAAAATGGTTATTGTCAGTTATCCGTAAAATGATGGCATATTCTGTCATGGACTTTTTTGGGTAGAAGTTTTTAAGACATTCAATTCTCTGTACACTAATTTGATGTATTTTAATGATTTAGTCAGCTTAAGCCATTTAAGCGTTCAAAAAGCGACATATTTAGTGCACCAATACACTTTTTTTAGCCGGGCCCTATAGTACGGACGGTAATATGTTATAGGCCTATACGTTAATTGTCCTAGAAAAATGTGAAAACCCCATTCAAATCGATCAAGTAGTTTTTTGAGTCCATAAAGGACAGACAGACAGCCTCACGCTCATTTTTATATAGGCCCTAACTATAAAGATGGTCAGATAATTTCCTATTCCTATATTCTCAATCTTATTTACCTCGAAAGTCGTGATTTCATGGAATATGGGTTCAAACCCGGTCGGCGTCGATTAATTTTTAATATGAAAAAACTCAAGGGAGGGACTTGAAGTCGTGGGTTCGGAGTCTGAAGGAAAATAACCTCAAACCTAAATTAGAGCCTGTGAACAAATTTAATCGACCTTTCCCATCCAAGTAATACCTTAGCTGCCTATTACATATCTTTTTGAGGCATTGAGCTGACTCGCTGATAACTTTAGGGAAATAAGCGTAACCAAATTAGCTTGAATAAGTAACTTTCGCAATGGAGCACCCTTGCCCCACTTGAAGATGTATGGGTGTAGACAGGCATATTCTCATAGTAAAGACTGAAAGTAGCATCTGTAATCTCCAGTAGTATTTGGTCATAAGATGCAGAACTTACCCTATAAACAAGAACATTTTCATTTACATTTCGTTCAAATTTGTCGAAATAATTACGAATTGTTCGTACTGATATTTACTGATTTAATTGTCTTAAATTGGTCTGATTTTATCTTCCCCCTTTCTTCTTGAGTATATAATATTTTGTAACTTTAATTTGTCTGAATCAAAAACATACAAAAAATATAATTTTCAGATCATTTGCAATTTTATAATTCAATGAGACGTTTTTTCATAGAATACTGTATGTAAAAATTTATTTAGGTCTTTTAACTTTCAATTATATTAATAAATAATAGTTAAAAAAAACTAAAACAACACGCTTAATTAGAAAACCGAACTAAAAAAATGAAAAATAATTTTAATTTCCAACACGCTTGGGATAAATAACTTTACCATCAAAAGCGCGGGGTGCTCTTTATCAATTAATATATTTAATAATAAACAGGTATTGGTAAAAGTAAAGTCTCTAAGAAGAAAATATAAAAATCATAAAACGCACCCCACGCTTTTGATGGTAAAATTATTTATACCCCAAGCGTGTTGGAAATTAAAATTATTTTTCATCTTTTTAGTTCGATTTTCTAATAAAGCGTGTTGTTTTAGTTTTTTAAAACTATTATTTATTTTTTAATTTTTAGTTTTAATATTTTACAGAATAAGATAAAAATGTAAATATCTTTAAATTCGATACTATTGTAGTATGAGCTAAAAGTAATACTCTTCTAAAAAAAAAAAAACCCTCCCAGCCGGATTTGAACCACCGACCTATGGATTACTGAAATATTATACCACAAGAGTTCGCCGCTCTACCAACTGAGCGCTTACAACGATTGACTAAAAAGTCGGCAAGTCCGCAACCTATTATACCAGTTTTCATTTCTTTGATTTTCTGATGATTCTGGCCAGGATTTTGGAAACAAAATATGAAATTATTATATTGTCACGGGTCCGTTACAAGTATACAAAGTTTCAAGTCGATCCAACGTTTCTAAGTGGGTGAAAATCGCGTTCAAAGATTCCGTTACATAGATACAAAGACAATTTTTTTGATTTTCTGATGATTCTGGCCATGATTTTAGAAACAAAATATGAAATTATTGTATTGTCACGGGTCCTTTACAAGTATACAAAGTTTCAAGTCGATCCAATGTTTCTAAGTGGGTGAAAATCGTGTTCAGAAATTCCGTTACATAGATACAAAGACACTTTTTTTTATTATCTGACGATTCTGGCCAGGATTTTAGAAACAAATATGAAAATATTGTATATTGTCGCGGGTCCTTTATAAGTATAAAACGTTTCAAGTCGATCCAATGTTTCTAAGTGGGTGAAAATCGTGTTAAAAAATTCCGTTACATAGATACAAAGACAATTTTTTTGATTTTCTGATGATTCTGGCCATGATTTTAGAAACAAAATATGAAAATATTGTATTGTCACGGGTCTTTTACAAGTATACAAAGTCCAAGTCGATCCAATGATTTTAAATGGGTGAAAATCACGTTGAAAGATTCCGTTACATAGATAGATAGATACAGGTCAAGCACATATAAAGCGTGTAAAAAGAAAAGGAAAGTAGTGGCGTGATTAGAGAAAAGGTAAGCATTTATTATGAGGAATATATAAACAAAAACTGTAACCAAATACGTATTGAATTGGGATCTAAGCCACACATTGCTGAATAGCTGTCCATTGCAATAAAATATGCGAGTTCTACATTACTAGAATGTGGATTTATGCTGTTTATAAAATTCTCTGCATCATTACAGATCTTCTTGAAAAAAAAAATTATAATTGTATTATATCGTGAAATTTACGGCGATTAAAATAGTCACATGAATGGACAATGATTACAAATGGAGCATACCGAGAACATTTGTATGAGAGTTGGGATGATTTTTAGCATCAGCATAATTATGCTGATGATGTGGTTATCCTTGGATATGCTACTGATAGGTGTAAATGGAACATATTAGAGGATATCATGAAAGTGGTAGATGACATGGTTTTAAATATAAATAATGATAAGATAAAGTATATGAGAAATACATAGGGATGCAAACGATCGATGTTTTAAAACATCGATGTTAAAACCCCTAACATCGACGATACGTCGCTCCTTATGAGCGATATTTTGTGGAGTTACCACAAACAATTGGGGGGCACGCCGTAGCGTAGTGGTTAAGGCACTGAGCTACAAGCCGGAGGGTCGAGGGTTCAAGTCCCGTTGGGGTCAGGATTTTTAAACTGACCCAAACCCTCTGGCGGCACTCTGGCCCTGGGGTCGACTCAGCCTCTAACTGAAATGAGTACCAGACGCTTGTTCTGGGGTAAAGACGGCCGTCACGCAGTGCCGATTGTCTAGAAAAAGTGGGAGCCTTAACCTCCTACTACCCCAAGGGCCTCCTGAGGCCTGTAGTGGGATCACTTACCACAAACAATTAACATACAACATAAAAAATAAAACAACAGATAAAACAAAAGCAGAATCAGAAGTTCACATGTTTATGTCATCTCCTGTAACTCCTATAAAAAATATGCTTTAGAAATGTGGGATGATATGAAAGATTTTTTCCTGGACCGTATAAACTAGCGATGATACATTTGCCTATCATAGCAACGTCGGTGTCCAGTGAGCGGTTGTTTTCAGAGGCTCGATTACGCAAAAGAGAAACCGCTTACAGGCACAAGATTGTCAAAATTGTTGTTTTTAAACGATATTTTGCGAAACAAATAATTAATAAGCATTTTTAACATTTTTTTTTAAATATCGATATATCATTCATAAAAATCGATATTTTATTTTTTAAAACATCTATGTTCTAACATTGAGGTTTTTATTAGAACGATGTTGCATTCCTAGAAATAGAAGGGATAGATATATTATAATACTCATTTAAGAAGTTATCGGCCGCGGTGGACTAGTGTTTATGCTCCTTGTCTCTGGTCCCGAGGGTTCAAACCCGGCCGGGGTCGATGGATTTTTAGGATAGAAAAATCCAAAGAACAATTCCTCCGGGAGGGACTTTAAACCGTGGGTCCCGAATCTGAAGATTTTCAGGCTCGTAAAAGATCCTTAAGCCTGGATGAAAATGCCTCTAAGCAAATTTTACCGATTTTTCCCGTCCTAGTACTACCTTGATTTCCTTAGATGTCAGTTGTGGCGGAACGCTGACCACGGACCACTCAATGTATACGAAAACAAGTGTAACAAAATTAGTATGGTTCAAATTCTTCCCTGTAGGGGGAGAGCGCCTAAATCTCTGTTAAGGGAAACATGGGCTTACAAGGTACAAGAAGATTTAAGAAGTTGCTTTAACCTTTAAATTGGCAGAACACTTATTTCTCGTGTCAGTTATTTACATGTGGCGGACCGCAGAGCAAATGGAATGTGCGTAACTGTTATCAATAGGTAATGTGAAATTCTTTTAAAAAAAGAGTAACATCTTCTCATTGTTTTCATCTGTTTTTATTAAAATTATGAAACCAATTGATATATCTTGTAGGATACATTTTCAATTTAAGATTCGGACGAACACAATTAGGCTTATTAAAAACTTATTACCTTATATCCAATTTTTAAGTTATACAACATATTTAAAATGGCTGGAAAATAATTAGCATTTATTAAAGCTAAATTTTAAATACACGATTGATTAGATCTTACTAGTTGAGATTCATCCAATCCCAAATTAAGAAATAAACCAATCCCACTCCATCCTTATTTTATTTTAATACTGAATTATGTATATCGAACGCTCGAGTAAACTAGTTTAACAACTGATATATAGGCCTATTTTATTTTCTGAGACCTTGGGTCTGTCATCTCAAATTTATTGATTATAACTCCTCTGTAGCCTGTCACAAGAAATTTATTTTCTTTAAATCATTTACATCCAGTATATATAGCGTGTAACTAAATTAACATTACAGGCTCTGAGGACATATAGTGGGGACCAAGATTGATATGTTAAGTATAGGTATATATGTCCGGAAACGTATTGTTTTTCCGCTACACGCAAAATACCACAACACACGTTCAACTCTCCCGCATTTTCGGCGCCAAAGACTATTACGTACGTGATTCACCGATCATCTGATGACCCATGCCTGCTACAGGTTTGTTTACATGCCATTCAGTTGAGTTTGTGATCCGTTCAGAGACTTTTTTTTTCCTGCTGTTGTACTTGTGGTCTTTCGTAATACTGTACTAAGCTGTAGGTACTATTATTCGACCACGTTAACTTTCAGTGCGGAAAAACTGCGAACTAAAAGAATGTGGTAAGTGTGAGTTGGGGTTGGAGGTAGTAGACCCTTGTCTTAGGTTGCAGTGACAGTGTTTATTATCCGTCAGTCGTGTATAGTCAGTTGTTAGTGACAATGTCAAGTGCGAAAGTTAGACCCTATATTCACAGCATTTAAACATTTAAGTCTGACAGACAGTAGCTGGAAATCAGTGCTGATTTAATTTACATTATCCAGAATCGCGCAGGCGTACAAACAGCGACGATCTTTCATTAACTTCATCTCCTATTTCAAGTAGGCCTACCACTATATTTTGCCACTGATTATACCACTTGCCCAGTCATTCGCTTGTACCAACGGTGGAAGGGGACACTTTACCCATTTTCAACACTCACGCCATTGCTTCCCCTCATCGGCTAAAAGTTAACGCGGTCGAGTAATACGTTCCATTTGTAGTGTGTTGCCGTTGACCATGGTGAAGTACAGGTTTGCGGAATGCGCCGACATGCTCTTATTGTACGGCGAAGCTCGGTACAATGGAAGTACTCATTCGAGATCATCTGGACCATCGATTTGGGCAAAAGGCGATAGGTCGTGTGGCCCGACTGCTTGGTCTGCACGTTCTCCCTACTTGACTCCGCTACAGCCAGATTCAACCTAGGAAGTTATTGTGTCTTTGGAATAGGGAACTGGGTTGCCATTTTAACAGTATTTTCTTGAGAAAAATCCTTAAATAAAACTGAAGTATGCAACACAGCAGGTACAGAGTTGTAAGTTGTAGCCGTCCAAGCTATCCCCTCTTAAAGAAAAAAAAGACAGTTACCACTTGTCACTGAGCTCATGCGGACCTGTAGTATCCTGTGTGAAAGTGCCGACTCTCATATTTACTATAAAACTAGTCTGCATGCCGTAAAAGAAAAAAACTACGTTTTTTAAATGTATAGTATATAGATTTGGAAAAGTACTGCTAACCATGCCCCTCCTTCCTCCCTAAACAAACAAATAATAAGAGCCCTTCTTTTAAGTTGATCCAGAGGATAAGCAGCAGGTGTCAGATACGGATCAGCATGTGTTGTGGTTTTTTGCGTGTAGCGGGAAAATGGTACGTTTGCGGACACGAGTTCCCATGCTATACGAAACCGTCTTGGTCTCCATTACACGTCCTCAAAGTCTATAATGGAATTTAATTACACCCTGTATGTTTTTATCCCTCTAGGGTTATTTAATAAGGAAAACTTTATTTATATACTAGCTAATACCCAGCATGCGCTGCTACACCTAAATAAATGAAAATTAATGTGCTTTTATGTCTAGTTGACTAAGTAAAGGGAAAAATAATTATAAATGTATATCGTAATTGTTTTAAGATTCCCTGTGCTGATTACCCGGTGTTGCCCAGGAATCTACTTATCTCGATCTTCTTGGCTTAAATGAGCTAAAAGACACAATTTATTATTGTGAGTTATCCGTAAAAGAATACCTGCCATGTGCTGCTATGCTTGCACTGGAATCTAAGCACTTGTCTCGATCTTCTTGGCATCAATGAAAGACAAAAATGGTTATTGTGAGTTATCCGTAAGAGATAAACATATGCTGTTGCAGACTTTTTTTGAGATATTCAATTCTGTGTACATTAATTTTGTGTATTTGTTATAGTTTAGGCACCATAAGACATTTAAGCGTCCAAAAGAGCTACTTTTCTCACGTTTTCCACTACAAAGGGCGATTTTAAGGGTGTAGGAGTTGAGTATCACAACTCTCTTTTAGCCTGTTCATCCCGGGAATCTCCTGATCATTTTGCAAAAAGCCCTTTCACAATCGTATCAATGGTATGGCCGTGCATAAAGTACGAACAAACAAACATTCATTTTTATATATTAGATTACTCCTTTCAAACTAGTCTATTAGCACTTTTAACGGCCGAATATTATGAAAACGCCTTTAAGCTTTAGCTCATAAGTTTGAGTGATTATGGAAGTTCTATATATATATATATATATATATATATATATATATTAAGTTTCGTAGGCCTAATTATATTAAAAATTAATCATAATGAGGTTAACGTAATTCGAAAATCAGTCACAATTGTTAAAATACATAATTCAACTTCCTGCAATGTCTGAATTCCATGGCAACTTTCAGAGCTCTAATAAGTAAACACGAAAACAATGAGAGATTAAATAATGCACTCTCGTTTTCTATGTCAACCATGGTAAATGCACACGATGATATCTCGTACAGTGTTCGCCAGCCGTGAACCAAACGCCTTACCTAACTTCCTGCTTGTTAAATTCAACTTCTAAAACCATCACAAATACATTAAAAAACAATTTCTTATCTATTGATTAAAAACTATGGCTCATAAGTCTAACTGTAACTTATGAACAGAAGGCAAGTTTCAAGAAATGTTGTCGTTTATGAAGTCCAATCCCCCCCCCCCCTCACTTCTTCATCATCCAAGGATTAAGCCTGTTGGCTCGTTGCGGTTTCATGAAAGCTAGAATTATTAAAATTGTTCAGACCATCTTCTGTGTGGGCGTCCAACATTTCTCCTTCCGCGTGGTTTATAATTCAGCAATAATTTTGGAAATCTTTCTTCTGGCATTCTATCAACATGTTCTGTCTAGGCGTTCCTATATTCAGTCGATTCAATATTATTCTATCTGTAAGTTTGAAAATATTTAGTTCCTCTCTTATATTTTCATTTCTTTTCTTATCCAGCAGAGTATATTTATTAAAAATCACTATTTCTACATTATTGTAAATTATGCAGTTTTCATTTCACTTTTCCAATGTAAGATAATATATTAATTCATATATAATTAAATATTAGATCAAACTTATTGGTAAGTTTTTATATTGTCCTCATACATTCACTTAATATACACCTACAGATACGATAGTTTGTGTGGTGCAGAAGTAAAATATCCATCCATCCATAGTAATTCTGCCAGAGGAAGGTCTTTCACTGCAATTATAGAATTTTCATGCTATGCTTGCAGCTTTACTAGGGAATTATAGGTGTGGTAGCTTCCCGTTGCTTTCCACACCGGTGAAGGATGATGATGATGGCCATATGATTTCGGAGACCGTTTGGGCCTCACCCAGAAAAACTGTCCCGACCGGGGATCGAGTCCGGGCTCGCTGCGTGACAAGACAGCACGCTACCTGAAACCACAGCGGTGGACAAGTACAATATAATATGCATAAATTATAAAACCTTATAAAATGGGAGATTCTATGCCACAATGCTACCAACGCAAATTAAAATAAAAAAACGGAAAAACACAATTTATTGTTGCAATATGCGAATAATCACCTGAGAAGAAAACAAAAATTGATTTAAAAAAGCGAGTAATGCCTTAAAATGAAGTGAGGAGTTGAGCTTAAAATAACCTAAAATCACAATATTTGCAATGTAAAATATATATTAGCCATTGCTTAGACAGTGTAGCTAACTTATTATAAAAACCAGCTAACAAACAAGTGAATGTTAAAGTGATATGTTGTATTAACTCACCCATTTTCTCACCCTTAACTTGCTCAAGCTAACACTAACTTTCCCATTAATGTAGGCGGACTCCTGGGATAGAATCACCCAGGAAAACATGTTGGCAATTGGCTTTAGTGGAATATATGTTATCACATTGGCCAACATGACGCTAGCAGACAGTTGTTCGCCGATCGAATATTCACTGGTAACACGATGGTGTAGAATAGTCAAAAAATGTTATAAAGTGTCATTATCCACATGTATTAATTTTTTTCTGTAAACCAGTTGATGTCATTACTAAGGTTGGGCTCGGAAAATTTAATCAGCACAAATTAGCGTATTTTTGTTTGCAAATATTACTTAAATAGCCGCCCAAAACAAAGTTATAACCCTATTTTTTTCAAAATTGATTTTTACGTGGAAAAGGGTCCAGGTGCCATTAACAATCCTTTTTCCATATAAAACTCAACTTGGGGAAGAAAATAAGGAATACAACTTGATCTGGGCGGCTATTCAATTATAATACATTTACAGTTATTTCCTTCATTAATATCGATCCACACTAAATAATGAATTTGGTTTTATTAAAGAAGATCATGCTGATTTCTAGTCGTATTTCTTCGTGTAATCAATCAACATCTAATTCTGCATACTGGTACATACATTATTTAATTCACGTCGAAGTGCAGGACGAATTAAATGAATATTCATTCAATAAAAGTATTATATTAAAGAAATAAGAATGTTTACTTCATTTCTGAAAATAAGCTTAATCGAAAACATTTAGTATGGCAGGAAAATGTATAACAAAGAATATAGTTATTAATGCCATCTGTTCTAAGCATTGCAAAATGTTCTACATTAGCGGTATAGAACAGCATGACTCTATTATGTAATTTTGTATTTTCACACTTAATTTTATTTTGGTAAAAATTTTACAAACTATTTTTATTCTTTCAATAATAATGTTTAACGATGATTAAATTTCATGATTCTGAAGTCAAAATACTCGTTTGTGCCTAAATTTATTTGCATTCGATATTTGACAGAGACAACCCCAACCCTTCATCCCAAAAAAAAAGTATATATATAGAAATAGAACGAAGAGCTCTAACTAATTCACTGGCACTATCGAACGTGTAGGTTCATGGCTGCGCGGACATAAGCACTCCATACATCCCTATCCCGAGCTAATGTTTTCCAATCATTCCCTGTATAATCTACTTCCTCAAATCATGGTTAATGTTATTCTCCTACCTCATTCTTGGTCTATCAACTGGGCGTTTTCCCTCTGGTTTTCCTACAAGAAGATTCCATGCACTTCTTTCATTCTCCATTCGCGCCACATGTCCTGCCAATCGCAGTCTATGAGACTTAACTGTTCTTATTATATCTGGTTTCCTAAAAGAGACCATGTAGTTCCCTGTTATGTAGTCTTCTTCATGCATTTGTCTGTTCATATCTCTATGGTTCAAAATTGTTTCTAAGAATTTTATTCTCAAATACTCGTAACCTTCTTTCCTCCCTTAAAATAAGAGACCATGTTTCGTATATAATATAACTGGGAGAATAAGTTTTATATATATTTCAGTTTAAATTTTTTTTTAAAGGAGATGGACGACAAAGTTCCTATAATGCACAGTGGCGGATCGTCCACGTTATCACTGTTAGTCCGGCTAACACTTTCAAAAGTTAGAATTAAACTCTTTGATATTTAATTAAAACGAAACATAATACTGGAACGAGATACAATGCATTGATAATAGTCTAAATGTTGTAAACAATAGTAACTTAATAATATATATTGTATGCGTTGCGTATATATTGTAGCATTCCAATACAATACCATGTACTTCAACATTTTAAATGCCCACACTGTTAGCCGATTTCCCGAGCCTAACATGGAAGATGACTATGAGAGTATGTTGCGCACGCGCATTCAAGCTAATCGGTAGTACATCCTGCTACATTTCAAGCTGAGCCCAATGCTACCCTGTAGCTGCCCTGTTAGCACTCTAGAAACGGCTAACAGCGAGGTTTCAGTTGCTCCGAGTAAGTCCTATGTAAACGTAGTGCTTCTGAGCGTATCAAATACAATAATTAAACCACTAAATACATATTATCATGGGAGAGGAATGTGCTTGAGTTACTGAAGACTTGTTAAGTCATCACTTTTCCTGCCGAAGCTTTGTAGAAAAGAAAAAAGTTATAAACCAACTCTTTATTTAAATATCATTATAAGTTAAACAAAAACAAAAGTGCGTCGTTTAATGAAGAACATGAAGGTTGGTATGAACATGACATATGACTGCATGATCCCTGTTAGCCCTGCCTTCTATTTTTAACGGGGAAAAGTGTTTGGACAGCAAAGGGGGTTTCTGATGTAAATAGTTTCCATGCGCTGAAAAACGTCATGAACTAGTTGAAACCCATGTTAACTGAGAAATAGCGCTACATAATTTTGGAAACACTAGAATTGAAGAGTCCCGAAGCCGGGCTATCAAAATTAAGTTAATAAGGATAAGCATAACGAAAACGTTAAAGCAAACAAATGCATTCATTGTTAGCTGCCTAATAGACGCTGTGTGTTTCTTAGCCGAACAAGAGCTGCCATTTAGAAAACCCTGAATCTAACAAAAGAGGAAGGGCCTAATTATATTGCATTATTGCACCATAGATGAGAAATTAAGAAACAATTTGGAAATTTCTACTGTGTTCAATGTCACGTCATACAACGTTAAAAAGACTTAATATATTCTATATCCGCTACCTTATTCAATAAAATGAAACGAGAGATCTCACCCTTAGTATCTCTCCGAGGCTACCGACGATAGAGCTCACTTATAAGGTCTAGAAACTAGCTGGTCGTGGAGACGAATATCTGTGTTTTAGAATCATGCATTTATACATTTAATTAACTATTAATATGTCCAATTACCTCCTTCCATTTCCTAAACCCTATACCTATGGTAGTTTATTATGTTTGATACTCCTAACATTGCATGTCGTTCTTATTAGAAGTTCATTTACTTATTAGAAATAATATCATATACACAATATTATATCCATAAAACGGGGGCTAACACTTGTCGAAATTCCACGCTCCGCCACTGATAATGCATAATAACATGCATTTCCAGAATTGAGCCTATGTTTAATTTCTTTGTGTATCTCATTCGTGTTTATAATTATTGTTCCTAGGTATTTGAATTCAGCCACCTCTTCAAAATTTCCCTCAATTATATAATGCATTTCTGCGTGTGACCATATATTTAGTTTTTTTGATATCTACTTCCAGTCCTAATTTCTTAGCGTTACTCAAGAGTGTGTCCTTAGTATCGAGCCCTTTGACTAAATGCTGCCCTTTCATGTTTAATTACTTGAATGCTGCATTTATTGGTTTAATTAAAGTTATACTCTAATATATATATATATATATATATATATATATATATATATATTTGTCTGTCTTTTATGGACTCAAAAATTACTTGACGGATTTGAATGGGGGTTTAACCATCATTTAGAGAATTTTTCTGGGACAATTCACGTATACAACACATTATCCTACCTACTGTAGGGCCAGAGCTGTAAAACAAGGGGGATGTTGAACGCTTAAATGGCTTACGCTGCCTATACCATAAAAAGTACCAAATTATTGTACACAGAATTGAAATACTCAAAACATTCTACAAAAAAGTCCGCGACAGCATATGTCTATCTTTTACGAATAACTCACAATAACCATTTTCGTCATTCAACTCATTGATGCCAAGAAGAGCGGGATAAGTAGATAGATTCCTGGGCAACGCCTCGTAATAAGCACGTGGTATCTAAAAATAATTACGTTATAAATTAATAGTTATTTTTCCTTTTACTTATTCAACAAAACGTAAAACACATTTCTTTTATTTAGGAAATGCAGCGCACGTTCGGTATTAGCTAGTTAACGTTATAATAAATAACTACTCAACATTTACCAAATGACGGTAGGCCTATATATCATGGCAATTTATTTAATCAAGTAGACCTATTGGTATGAACATTTTATGAAAATTTTATATAGGGTATGTGTCGATTCCTTTGGCTTTTTATTTAATACTAATTTAAAAAATAAGGAGGCCTACTAATCCACTACAGGAAGTAAGTTCTCTTTATTGTAAAACATAAAAAAAGGCATTTTAAATTTGTGTTATATTTCGATACTGAAAAAGAATAATTTCTTAAAGATTACACATTCATTCACTAACATAACCAGTAGTTTGTATGCGTCACATATTAAAAACAAGATTTGATTTACATAATTACAGGAGAAAATTTGTTACTGCGCCAGAATTTTTCTCCACTCGTTACATAACTAATTCTGCTATTGTCGGAAGGCTATGTTTTCATATGATTTATCTTGACTATTTAACGCATGCCCCAAATGGGAGTCAATTACCAATGACGATTCAATGAATTTTGTTTTACGACCAATGTCAGTCGTGTTTCACCTTGCTCTTTATCGATTCCTCTTTATCAGCTCCTGCTTTTATAATAAAGAAAGATCCTCCTTTTTAATATCCTGAACTGGTCAACAAATTCATTAAATATAACAAATAATCAACAGATTCCTTCGAACTACACATTTGATAATTGTGTGTTCAATAATTGTGTTTTTAAATATAGATTTTACTGGGTTGTTTACTAAATAAAATAATTAATAACCTATAATGTTGGTTATAATATACAGTTCGATGTGTTTCATTATTTCTCACTAGGGTGCATTCTTACAATATTGCTATCCTATTTGGCAATAAATAATATGATCAAGTTGCAGTGGATAAACAAATGAAACATAACCACATATTTGTGATTTGTTTTCAAACATCGAGTTTACATTAAATATATGAATATTTTAAAATGCCAGTAACTATAATTAAATGATGATTTTTGAGTAAACAGCTTAATTTTAATAGTCCTAACAAATGCCACTCTTGATTTCCAAATCCTCAAGATAGATTCACTCGTGATATTACTTATGACAAATATATTTATGTTTTAATAATAGCTACGTTTGTTTTTCTTGATTTAAGTCAGTAATTTATTTACTTGTAAGCCATTACACGTTTTAATTCAGTACATCTAGACTTACCTCTTTTTAATCTTCATAACCTATATTTTATACACATTTTTTGTAATGTTAAAACGATTTCAACAGTTATAGTCCAAACTACGGTATTTATAGGATAAAATATATCAATTGATTTGGTGTTTACTTGATGAAAATCCATGATGTTTATCTACTAAATAAAACTATCAAATTTGTATATTATTTATATAAATATTTATTTTATTTAACATTTGTAACAGCTGTTTCAATACACTGTACCTTCTTCAGACGAATGTCATAAATGCAAGTACATATTTAATGAATAGACCTAACTGTTTTTACATATTCTACTTAAAAATGTTATCGTTGCATTAGAATATTTATTTGTATTTTTGTGACGTTAGTCACACGATACAGTGTATTGAAACAGCTGTTTCGAATGTTAAATAAAATTAATATATTTTATGAAAATCATTAAAATTTGATAGTTTTTAGTAAATAAAAATATGAGTTTCAGACAAACAATATAAAATTGTATAAATAAATATGTCTAATACATAACATAATAAAATACTATAGGTGTTATAACTTTTAGATAAATACCGTTATTTAAATACATTTTGTAATTACTACTTTGTTTATTTTAAAATTTAACCCTCAGATTCCCCCCCCCCCCCTCTTTTCGTTTACACTGTTTTCCTTCTTCTTTTACCTTTTCGTTTTACATTTTTGTTAACTTTATTTTATTCTCACATATAAACACAAGGACAGGACACACACCCAGACCCAAGGTGGAGATTTAAAATCCCCTACCCCGCCGGGAATCGAACCCGGGTCACCGGAGTGGAAGGTAGGGACTCTACAGATCAATATAATTACATTCAACTTACAAGACCTAATAGAAACGTGACACAGGATTCTAAGGATGTCCTGATTTTTCGGATTATCAGATGGTGATGCGAATACCAGATGATAGTTCTTTTTCATCTGCTCCGAAAACGTAATTTTATGTCGCCTCAGGAATCGGACCTGATTTGTCTGGACAGACTAACTAACTCACTGGTACTGTCGAACCCGTATATTCATGGCCGCGCAGACATAAGCTCTCCATACATCCCTAACCTGAGGTAATGTTTTCCAATCATTCCCTGTATAATCTACTTCCCTCAAATCATAGTTAATGTTATTCTCCCACCTCATTCATGGTTTACCAACTTGGCGTTTTCCCTCTGGTTTTCCTACAAGAAGCTTCCGTGCACGTCTTTCATTCCCCATTCGTGCCACATGTCCTGCCCATCACAGTCTACGAGACTTAACTGTTCTTATTATATCTGGATTCCTATAAAGATCATTTAGTTCACTGATATGTAGTTTTTTTTTCTCTCCATTCACCACAACAAAGCTATATATATATATATATATATATATAGCGAAGTATGGACATTGAAACAGAAGGATATATAGAGACTTAGATCAGCTGAAATTACATAACTTCGGAGGATTTCAGGATACACACTACTAAAATTCCATGGCGCGACAGGCCTAGAAGACCTTTAGCCTACCAGCCGGCTGCTGGCCTCACATCCACATGTGTCAATCACAGAGGTAGATGATCACCAATCCAGTGTAGGGATGACACGTGGTCAGCATGACGAGTCCCCCAGCCGTTATAGCTGGTTTTATCAACCTGGAACCGCTACTTATTGTAGCTACCCAAATTCCTCCCGCTCACAATGCTGGGTGGGAACGTTCCCATACTGGCCGAAATACCATGAGAAAAATTTCTTCCCGCATGGAGACTCGAACCAGAGCAAGTCTCGTAGCCCTGCGTCAAGGCTTCCTATCTTAACCACTAGATCACAAAAAAAATGAAGTCATCTTAGAAGAATTACACATGGAACCTTTAGAAAACAAAATTTCTGATTACAAGTCAAGAAGGATGCAACATGTTCATCGAATGGAAGATCACAGGCTACCCAAACAAATGTTAGGCTATCAACCTGCAGGAAGAAGAAGAACAGGACGTCCACTCAAAATACTTTTGGTTGGTGTTTCTCTTGAGGCCGAAAAGTAAATCCCGAAGGCAGGTCCTTCACAGCAATCATAGCATTTTCATGCTATGCTTGCAGCTTTACTAGGGAATTCTAGGTGTGGTAGCTTCCCGTTGCTTTCCACACCGGTGAAGGATGATGATTACGATGGCCATATGATTTCGGGGACCGTTTGGGCCTTAAAGTTTTCCTGACATCTGTCTTACAGGTGAGGAAAAACCCCGATAAAAACCTCACCCAGAAAAACTGCCCCGACCGGGGATCGAACCCGGGCCCGCTGCGTGACAAGCAGCACGCTCGAGACCACAGCGGTGGATATATATAATATATATATATATATATATATATATATGTGTGTGTGTGTGTGTATTTTTATCTGTTCGTATAATATTCCATTGATTTCTCAATCATCTCCAAAGAAATTGACCATGGTAACTTTACATAACATGACCTTTATATAACTTATCTGTTTCAAAACTTGTTTTATTTGTGTGTACATAAACACATGCTATGTGTTTGATATGGACCCTTGTGAACATAACCACAAAATAATAGCTAGCTATTAATTGCAACATTCCTGCGGTATAATTTCTGTCCACATTTCATTTCCGAGAAGACAAGGGTAGCAACACGGTCCAATTGCTTAACCAATAACGAAAGTTATACAAACAATTTGTTCAAACATCAAATACATTCTTGTTTTCTAAGAATAATTAAGTAATGCGTGAGATGTAGTAAATTTTGCAACAATATGAACTTCAAAATAGTATTTGTATTGTAAGCCTATGTTTTCCCTTTACAGAGATTTAGGCACTCTCCCCCTACAGGGAAGTATTTGAAGCATACTAATTTAGTTACACTTGTTTTCGTATAGATGTCATTTTGAGTGGTCCGTGGTCTGCCTCATACTGACATCTAGGAAACCAAGGTAGTACTAGGACGGGAAAATTCGGTAAATTTTGCTTAGTGGCCTTGCCTTTTCATTCAGGCTTAAGGATTTTTTACGAGCCTGAAAATCTCCAGACTCGGGACCCACGGCTTAAAGTCCCTCCCAGAGGACTTGTTTCTTGGGTTTTCCGTCCTAAAAAAATCCATCGACACCGGCCGGGTTTGAACCCGCGACCCTCGGGACCAGAGGCAAGGAGCATAACCACTAGTCCACCGCGGCCGACACCTTCAAAATAGTCAAATATTGAACAAATGAATAACATTTTCTCCTTTAAGGTACGTTAATTACTATCGACAAACGCAATAAATTCACACTTTTACTTTGTCGAATAGATAAATCCATTAGAACATGATTTCATAGTTTCAGATATATCTAATATATAAAAATGAATGAATGTTTGTTTGTTTGTATGTTTGTTTGTTCGTACATTAAGCGCGGCCATACCGTTGATCCGATTGTGATAGGGTTTTTTGCAAAACGTTCAGGAGAGTCCAGGGATGAACATAGGCTATAAGATAGTTGTAATACTCAACCCCTTCGCCCCTAAAAATCACCATTTGTAGTGAAAAACGTGAAATAATATTTTGACTCTTAAATGGCTTACGTTGCCTAAACTATAACAAATACACCAAATTAATGTACACATAATTGAATATCTCAAAAATTTCTACAAAAAGTTCCCAACAGCATATGTTTATCTTTTACGGATAACTCACAATAACCATTTTTGTCTTTCATTGATGCCAAGAAAATCGGGATAAGTAGATTCCCTGGCAAGCGTAGCAGCGCACGGAGGGTATTATTTTATAACGAATTTTGTGTTTCAGCTCATTTATGCCAAGTACATCGGGATACGTAGATTCCTGGGTAACGCGCGGGTAATCGGCACTTTGTATCTAAAAATAATTACGATATGGCTTTACTTATAGTCATTGCTTGAATATTAAATTTTGGAAGACGAAATTTTATTTACTATTTGGATTGTATGAAAGGTAATTTGAAAATAGAATTAATTAGTTTATTGTTGTTTTAGCTGCAATAGCGAAAAGAGCAAATTTATAATTATTTTTCCTTTTACTTATTCAACTAAACCTAAAAACACATAATTTATTTACGTGTAGCAGCGCACGCCGGGTATTAGCTAGTAGGGAATAAATAGAGAAAACCCGGATCCTGCTCTGAGATGTTTATCGCAATGTTAGCAATATTAAACGTAGGCATGAATAATGTTCCAAGTAATCTTAAAACATTCTATAGCTCTATTTCTTTTCGATACAAGACTAGATTATGAGTATCAAATGTAAACAACTACAACAACTAATGCTAAATAGAAACACGAATTAGAATATACAGAGCAAATAATGCATGTTATGGATTACTTCCAATCCTAAAATCCAAAATTATCTTTATGAAAGTTAAAATAAGATTTTATAAAACACGCATACGTTCAATAGTAGTATCCATCCATCCATAGTAATTCTGGCTAAAGTAAGGCCTTTCACTGCAATCATAGCATTTTTCATGCTATGCTTTGCAGCTTTACTAGGGAATTATAGGTGTGGTAGTTTCCCATTGCTTTCCACACCGATGAAGGATGATGATAATGATAAGGATGGTGATGATAGCCGGATGATTTTCGGGGACCGTTGGACTCTAAGCTTCCTGACATTTGTCTTACAGGTGAGGAAAACTCCGAAAAAAAAAACCTCACCCAGGAGCCTGTCCCGACCGGGAATCGAGCCCGGGCCCGCTGCGTGACAAGTCAACACGCTACCTCGAGACAACAGCGTTGGACCAATAGTGATATATGGAAGTGAAGTCTGGACTACGACAAAGAGCTCTGAGAATTTAATCAACACTTTTGAAAAAAAGATTTTGAGATGGATATTGGCCTATGGACTAGTAAAAGAGAATGGAAGACGGAGAGAGAATGGTATAATAACGGAATTCTGTGACCTGTTAAGGAACCTGATATATCAACTATTGTGAAATTAAAAAAAAAATACAATAGGCCGGACACGTTCAAGGAATGGATAAGGAGTGCATAGCTAAGAAAGTGATGACTAAGGAGATATTTGGGAAGCGGCCAGTAGGAAAGCCAAAGAAAATACGAGTGGACTCAGTGAAGGAAGGTTGTCATCAAATCCTGAATTGTAGAAACTTGAAACAGTTGTCACTATAAGGTCCGGATAGGATGTGACATGTAAAACGTACCTGTAAGGTGAGAGGTTAACGTAAATTAATAGAATGGAATAAAAAAAATACAATTATAATTTTATACACCGCCGGGTATAGAACCCTGACCCGTTAATAGGATTGCCTTCCCTTCCACTCACCAGAACAAACATGTGTTACATTAGAATATAACAATCACAATTAACCTAATATTAAATACTAAATAAAATTTTATAAATAAGGCAATATCTATAAGATTAAGATCGATAACATAATAATGTTAATGAAAATTAAAATTAAGACTAAAACTAATAATAAAATGTACACAAGGAAGCTAAATTAAATTGTTTGATAGACTGTCACTATCTAACATACATAAGAAGACAAATAATGAGATATAATAAACTAATTTGTCGATTAAATAACATTTAAAACAAACAATTAAATATATTTGTTAATCTTAATACTATTTTCATAAAATAAATAATTATTAATTGTTAAAAGAATATTATCAGTGAGGTGTATAAGTTAGTTATTAAATAACTCTTTAGTTTGTTGTTGAACGATGTTGTAGTTTGTGTTGTCTCGGAGATAGCCCCTGCATTGAGCTGATCTCTAATTCGGAGAGACACTAGGTCGTTAAATGGTCATAAAAGAATGTATATGGTCTAAAGTTTAAACATTTTTTCCCGGCGGGTCATGTCACTGTAAGCCACGAATGGCGTAGGGAAATTAAAAATACTTAAAAGGTAGATGTTAAACTAAGAATAAGAGAGAAAGAAAGAAGGAAAGCTTTAGTTAGTTTAACTAACTAATTAACTACTTTAACTAAGTTAGTTTTTCCTTTGTTATATAAAGGGGAAGATAAAAAGTTATTTTCAGAACTTGTTTATAAATGTAATAAAGTTACAGTAATTCAAACGAAGTGAGACAGTTCAATGAGCTGCTCCGTTATGTTTGCATGGTTACGCCTATTCTTATGAAATGAATGAGCTTGAACAATAAATCACAGTTTTCTTGGAACATCGTTATATTTTATTAGAGAAAGATAAATCTGTACTTAGTCAAGATATGCATACGATTTTCCATTAGTCTGCAATTTGCGTTCCACAGTTTGATTTAAGGATTACATAAATAAATTACAGTTATGTGACACGGTATACCAGTGTTTATAAAATTACAAATACCATGTACACAATTTCTTTAGCATATTATGCGCTTTGTTAAAAATTATACGTTTGTTAAATGTGCCTTCCAACATGAGCGCCTACAAAAACTTTCGTGTCTAAGCGGAATACAACTTTAGAATGTAGATCGAGGAAGTGGGGGTAGCATAGAAAACTTGTGTTTTGGAAATCCCGGATTCAAATAGTTCACTAATCAAACTGACTGGATGTTTTTTATGGGGTTTTAGTTATCAACAATAATCTAACAAGAGGTTGTGTTTTTCTGAAAAAATCACGAACGACAAAGTGGCGAGTGATTTTGTCTAATGAAAAATTAACCTCGCGTTGGATTTGGAGTGACTATTTAGCGAATAATAGAACATCAGAAGCTAAAAATAATTATGTTTAATGTTTACCAAATATGAGGTTATGTATTCCGATCTTACTTCCGGGCGATTTCTAAGCCGGCTGTATAGTTATAAATAGCATATCTTTACTATTAAATGTCTTTGGACTTGGGAAAAATCAATAACATTTGATCATTTTTTTAGAGAAACAGAACTTTTTTTTTGTAATTTTTGAAGTTGTTTTCTTTCGGCATTTCTTGTTGCACCATTTCGATCGTACATTGTTCAGTCAATATCCTTGTCAAAGTAGTTAATTTGCGGAAATATCTCTCATTACAAACAGGAAGAGGCAAAATTATCAGCAAGAAGAGGCAAGATTATCAGCAGGAAGAGGCAAAATTATCGGTCTATGAGTTAAATAGTCAATGCAATTTATTGTTTGTAATTTTATTACTAAGGTCTATGTAATCATTAATTATTCATTAAATATATTCTTTCTATGACCTTACAGCCCAAGTAGGTCCTGAACTCTCCTTTTGGCGTTTCTTGACCAATCTTATTTAGTTACTCTTATATCCCTACATATGTCGTGAGTAACATGCGGTAAGCATGTCGTCTGAAGGCATATCTAGTAGGCAACTAACATATTACATGGTTGATGGAAATTTGATCAAACTTTTCTCAGCGGCCTATTTTTCTTCAACCTTGACATTATTTACGAGTCTAAAAATCTTCAGGCTCGGGACCCACAGCTTAAAGTCCCTACCGGAGGATTTGAAATTTTCTATCCTAAAAACCCATGACCCGCGACCCTCGTGACTAGAGGCAAGGATCATAACTACTAAAACACCGAGGCCGGCCATTTATAAATATTGTCCATTACACTCACATTATTTTACGACATTTTTGATCCCGTCATTGACGGAGTTGTTATCCACTTCTGAGATTGGGATGCCTGAAAGGCGGAGTTTTATTACTCCAATGATACGATAGGTGAGACATGATAATGAGTCCTTAAATCAAATATTAATCTAAATTCTAGATAATTGGCGACGGCAGGGATAATTCTCTTTAAGGAAACTGAGGGGGGATCGAACTCGGATCCTTCTGAACTGCAATCAGAGCTTTTCCGTGTTTCCCGGGCTTACAGAGACACAACATATTGAACATTATTTTTTACTCGGGAACACATATAAACGTTTCGACCACACAAGGAGGTGGGGCTCCATGGATGAGTGATCAGCTCAATGCCTGATGCCACTTCTGATGCAATACATCTCAGTATTCAAAGAGGTTGATTATGGCGTTGGTGATTATGACGACAGATGATTTTCAGGGTCTCTTTGTGTCTTAAAGTTTCCTGACATTTATATTATTGATGAAGAAAATCCTCTCTAAAAACTTTACCTAGGAGACCTGACTCGACCGAGATCGAACCCGTGTCAGTTATGGCTGAGTAAGCAATATTATCCTTAGTTCGTAGCGTTGTGGTCTGTCATTGCATGTACGTACAGTCTCTTGAAATGAAATTAGCATATTTTTTTCGGAAAACAAATGACTATGATACATATAATAAGTTCACTTTTCTTTCTACATTAGGTCATTATCATTACATTATCTTCATTATCCTGAGAGGGTTTTAAAATAAATGTGTGTTCCGATCCCATGTCATCTTTTCTTGAGACCTCTTGTCAAGGAATCTTGTTTCAAAATTTTCTTTGATACATTTGTGGATTCCATTCTGTAGATACAGTAATATTAATCCAATTTGATCTGTATTTTTGTATTCTGCCTTCTTTTGTGACTGTATTGATTGATTTTATTTTTTATTTTTCACTGATTTGTTGTCTGTAATTCTACTAAAAAATCTATACTTTTAATGTATTTCGTCAGATATTTTTAATTCCCATGTATCATCTCATCTCCTGTTAGGAGCATAGGGCATCCACAAAGCGTCACCAACGGATCCTATTCTGAGACAACTTTTTTACTTCTATCCAGGTTTTCCCCTCCTTTGCAATTTCTTCAAGGATGATTTTCATTCATGTCTGTTTCGGTCTCTCTCTTCCTCTTTGTTTTTGGGGGTTCCAATCCAATGCAATTTTTTCAATCGAATCATGGTGTTTTCTTAATGTATGTCCTATCGAGTTCCATTTTCGCTTTTTTATTTATATTTTAATTTCTTTCTGGTCAGATTTTTCCCCATTTGATATTGTTTCTGGCCATTTTATTCTTCGCTACCATATAGGCCTAATAATATAAGTCTGGCTATGACTTTTATGCTGTAATCTTTTTTTTTAACTAGATTTAGTTTACATTGGATTGTTAACCGACCAGAATTTTTACGGTCTAAAATATATAAATTTAGAAATCCAAAATAGACCTTACAAACTGTAGAATGCTCTAAAATACTACTTTAATATTTTTAAAATGTGTAAATACAACATAATATCACCAACATTAACGTCAAAATTAATGCAAGAATTATGAAATTAATAGACTACAACAAATTAAAGTTAATTTACCTATAGTGAATCTATTTGTTGACCATAAAGTAAAATTGTCATATTTTTACATTATTTCGATGTCTAATAAAACTCCGAATTCCTATTCTCTTCTCCTATATAATAAAAGGCAGTTAAATTAAAATCACCACATATTGAATAATAAAATAAACGAAGTGAATAGCACACAGTTAACCCCGTAGAAAAATAAAAAAGAAAAAAACCAAAAATATTTAAATATAAATATAAAAATATAAATATAAATATAAAAATATAAAAATAACAATAAAAATTATAGACTGAATAAATCAATAGTTCATTATAAAACATAAAGGGATTAAAAAAATTAAAGGGAAAATTACTAGGCGTAGAGACCTGGCAACACTAAAATGGGACGAATTGTGTATATTTAATTAAAAAAGGCAATTTTGAGCTGAGCAGGACACAAAATAGGTATACATGATAAGATAGGTACTTTGGGCACAGTTAAATTTAAAAAAAAGGCAATTTTGTGCGCATAAACAAAATAGGGAGGGTGCTAATAGGAAAATAGGCATTTATAAGCACTGTTGCATTTGAAATACAATTTTTGGCTCAAAAACACAAAATAGGTAGTAATGGGTATCATAATTGGACGATGTTATGCATCAACCGGCCAAGCGCCATTAAAAAATTATATTTTGTTGTCAACTGTTGCACTGGCTCATGAAGTAAGCGTACGCTCACTTTTAGCGCCAAATCTTTAAACATAGCCTTACTATTAAAGAATAGTGTAAATACCATCAGTCCTATTGGAGATTCTATTTTTTACGACACACGGCTATAAACCAGTTCTTCATAAATGCTAATCTAAATGTTGCATCATACAGCTAAGCTCCAATATTCCCGCTCTTAGATTGTTGATGAATAACTGTCAAACAAGAAAAGTAACTTGCAATATTCAGTATTGTTAGTTTGGTGCTACAATAAATAGTGAATATTGACTTAAACTTTAAACCGGCGCATAGCCAGTTGATGCATAACGCCGTCCAATTAAACTCTTACACATGGCATAGCTACCGGATAGATACCGGTATGTAAACTTTCGAGAAATCGGGGAGAAGGTTGTACAAGATAAAGTGATCCCACTACAGGCCTCAGGAGATCCTTGGAGTAGTAGGAGGTTAAGGCTCCCACTTTTTCTGGACAATCGGCACTTGATGTCAGATGGGTTGTCAGCCCTACGTGACGGCCGCCTTTATCCCTAGAACAAGCGTCTGGTACTCATTTACGTTAGAGGCTGAGTCGACCCCAAAGCTATAGTGCCGCCAGAAGGCATAGGTCAGTTTTAAAATCCTGACCTCACCTGGACTCGAACTCTCGACCTTCCGGCTTGTAGCGCAGTGTCTTAACCACTACGCTACGTCGTGCTCCATGGGAGAAAAATAGCTGATATCAAATAAAAATTGATACATTGTAAATTATCTGTGTATTATTCCTATGCCAGGATTCAAAACATACGTATAATATAGTCACTTTGTATCAAATGATGACTGTTACGAGTAGAGCCCGGATTTGTATGCGAAATGCATGTTTTTTACGCATTAAAAACTATGTGGAAATGATTTACATGTTAAGTGGCCCCTTCACAGACAATTCGAGCGGTATTTGATAATGCTTAGAAATGAATATTCCGGGGGAAAATGCTCATTTTAGATCTTTTAATACATAAATGCATATTTTACTCCTAATTGCGATATTAATTATAATTTTACCTTCAGTAATTACTGAAGTAATTGTTATTTAATACTTTTTAATTAATAAAGTCTCTGCAATCAATTTGATATAAGCGTAATTCACTGAAGAAGAACTGTGGTGTTTTTCACATGCACCTGTGACATCATGTGATGTAGAAAGGACATTTTCATTGTATGAAACCTTTACTGACAAACGAAGGAGTTTCACACAAGAAAACCTCATGAAAACCATCCTTATCAACTACTTTATTTACTATATACAACTTTTCTCATTAGAGGATTGCCTCAAGGACAAAGTGATACAGACAATTAATTTTTGAAATTGATGAAATACTTTTGTAGATACATAAAAAAAATCAAATTGTAATTGAAGTATACATACTATAAAGTAGAAATTTTGTAAATATGGTTCCTTAAAATTGATCCTCTAATGGCAGCGATGGCAATTTTATAAAGATACACCCTGTCCAAATCTAGGGAATTCCAAAAATTAGCTAAGAATCCTGGTATAGTACCTCTTGCCCCGATCATCAATCCTGTGACAGTTATACTATCTAATTGGTATTTATCTTTGTAATAGTCAATTTTTTGCTCATATATATATATATATATATATAGCTTTCTTTTCACAGTCAACTTCCTCAGGTTGACCACTATGAGTCTCAAAACGGATTGTGGGATCTAATAAAAGCTAGGAATACCTTAAGATTACCCACAAAGCAAATAATTTAATTGATTTTATTAAGATATGTTTTTGCATATTTAGTCTGCCTATTTTCTATATTTTTCATGCATATTTAGTACTTTATTTTGTACGCAAATCCGGGCTCTGGTTATGAGTAAGTAAGAGAGACCAACCTATGGGGCAAAGCAAATTAATGTCGGCTCCCTTTTACCATACCTTGTAGCTTTACCTTTGCCTTTCTCCCTCACAGTGATCACGGAAAACAAAATAGTTTTCTCCTGTCTGCAACAATCCATTGAATATGTATATAATACGTAGTGACGTGGTATTTACTTCCGGAGTTAATCTGGTAGCCTAGAGGCACATATTTAATCATTGTGAATTGTTTGAACGGTAACTAATAGATATAATCAAACACTTTACAAACTAATCGACAACACTGTCACATTATCGTTATAACACATCTGTTGCTTGTATTGTTATCTTTTGCAAGTAGTGTAATAGATTTCAGTAGGCGTGATTATTAACACCTCTCTGAATAATCACGAAAATGTCTGTCTCCATTGAAAGATTAATGTCTCTTGAATAATGGTTTTCGATTCTTTGCTAGTGGGGGTAATTGCTTCATACCCTTTTATTGATATTAGATTTTATCCCAGAATTATTCAGATTTTATCTGATATGATACTTAATATATTTGGCATAATGGTAAATGTTATTTATAAATATATTTATATTCATATCTATATTTATAAATCAACAATAAGAAGTTTAATGACCTATGGAGCAGAAACGTGGACCATAAATGCCAAATTAAAGTCAAAATTGCAATCTACAGAAATGGATTTTTAAGATGATCTGCACGATTCTCTAAATTAGAGATCAGAAAAATATTATCCGATAAAAAATTAACTTTAACGAAACAATTATACAATTTGTGGGAAATAAACAATTACAATGGTTTGGACATGTTAAGAGGATGAATAAGAATACATTTTATTTACAAATAAATGTTATACACAGCATTGACACCTGAATGAGCAAGTGCTCGTGCTCGGGTGCAGTTCAGTTACATGAATAATGCAAAGAGAATATATACATTATTTAAAATTAGAGGCCAGTTTCATTTTTACATAAATTATGACACATACAAATAAAAAATAATAGTGTATTGGGAATAAGACTTATCCTAACAAGAGAATTAATGGAATGGAGAATGATATACATAAAATAATATAAATCGTATAATGTAGTAGTAGTAGGACTTTATTAGACAAAAAGTAAGATATTTACAATATTATTTACAAATATGGGTCGCACGGGCAGTAAGCCGTACGTGCTGTTGACAGTCCGTTACAATAAAGTAATAATTGGTACTAGTGTAAAGAAAAATAAACAAATACAGCAATAACATTACAATTAAATAAAGAAAACACAATAAAACTATTACCATTAAATAATAACACAATAGCATTATTCACTAAAAACATTAACATTACAATTACATAAAGAAAACACAATAATATACAATTAAGTAATAAACACAATAGCAATAACATTACAATTACATAAAGAAAACACAATAATAATATTACAATTAAATAATAACACAATAGCATTATACACTAAAAAAACATTAACATTACAATACATAAAGAAAACACAATTATATTACAATTAAATAATAACACAACAGCATTATACACTAATTAATTTATATATAATTGTTAATAATTAATGGTATTGCATTTTGATAACATATATTTATTCATGAATGAGTGTTGTCCTTATTTTTCGCGTTTTGTCCAGAAATTTACCGAGATTTATCCAATTTTCCGGATTACCAATAACTCGTAGCATGCCAATCTTTCCCGATTTGAATTTAGAAATCTTTCCGGTAATAACTGACGTCTCCAATATTCTAAATCATTACATTTCCTAATATATGTATCTCATCTTCAAAGTTCCCGCACATTGGACATATTCGCATATCGTGATCGTCGCTAATTTTTAGAAATTTCCATGCCCCTAGCCTAAACCAAGCAAGCCCTGATCTCTCCTTAAATCCTAGGTTGAGTATATACGATTCTTTTCCCCAGACGTGTTTTAGGTCTCTTTGTAAACACAGTGAGCGTTTTCCTGTACATTCGGCGAAGGTATCTTGTTGGTTTACATCTAAGTACCTCCTCCTTATTTTTCTCCACACGTTCTTGCGATTTTCAGTCCCTTTTTCCCATATCCAGCCCATCCCAATCTTTTTGGAGTTCTCTCCTAACCTCGTCTGCCCAAAATTTAACATCTATTGTAATGGATTATAACCAATAATACAGAAGGAAGTAATTAGTTATATATTGATTTATAATAATATAAGCAAAAATAGATGCTTTATATTTATTATTTTAAAATATTCAAATGATTAATTTTATTCACTTAATTAATTAAAATTATTAATTTAATTGCTTTTTTAAAACTAGCTGTGTTTAGTTTACTTAGTTCTGGATTGGATCTAATTAATTCATTATATAATTTGGGTCCTAGATATCTACTATGGTTAGATCCAGAAGTTGTATAAAATTTTGGAACATGTAGCAAAGAAGTAGTAGTTTGTCTGGTGCTGTAAAAACTGCGATTGTGCTCTTTAAATTCGTTTTTATTTTTTATGAAAATAAGTAAGCAATGTATGCTTGAATATTTGTTTAATATTTGGCACGTTGAATTCTAAATAAATAAATTAAATTTGTAGGATAGATTGTCAGTTATGAGTTTGTAGTGGATTCCAAATCGGAGGAAAAGTACAGGGAGACCTAAGAAGGCATGGATAGAGGGAATTTTGAATTCGATGAAGGACAGGGCACTGCAGGATGATGACTGGAAGGATAGAGACGAATGGAGGAAGAGAATCAAAACTTAATAATGGGCATAGGAAAATGTTGTATACATTAAAAACCTGTAATAATAATGATAATAATAATACTAATAATAATAATAATAATAATAATAATAATAATAATAGTAATAATTTATTTCAGGATTGTTTCTGTTATTTACACAGGTATCCTCAACCAAAATATACAATAATAATAATAATAATAATAATAATAATAATAATAATAATAATAATAATAATAATAATAATAATTATTATTATTATTATTATTATTATTATTATTATTATTATTATTTTATTTATGTTGTAAAGAAGGTAAGTGCAATAATATTACTAAGAATGGATGAGTTTCACCATATCTTTACTAAAGTTTGAAAAATTAGTGTACAATTGATAAACCATATACAGTATTTAATTTTTCATACAGTCGTTTATCCACGGCCACATTCTACACAGTAAACATGTTATATCTATTTTATTATTTTCATTTTAGTTCTTGTTCGTGGCGTGGTCGGTAGAGCAGTAGTAATAGGACGTCTATTTTATTTAACAACTCTCCTTAACGTTTCAAGTCATTAGTGTAGTAAATCAAAGTTGAGCGTGAAAGGGACGATCATTTTTATCAGAGACCTCTTATCTCCTAATCTTCATCACAATCTCGACACTTATATAATTTGTGTTATATTTATTCTGTCCATACAGGTCTCAATTTCAGAATATATTTTTTTTGTCCAATGATACTGGGTTGTCTTTTATGATATTTCTGACTTTCTCCCCTAGCATTGGTGGAATTGTAATCCATTTTTTTTTGGTTGGGGCACCTGGAAAACGGAGTTATGTAAACTCGATGATATGATGGGTGATAAACGATAATGAAGCGCCAGGAGAGTCCTTAACCTACCAGTATTCAATGTTTTTCTTTAGAATTCAGAATTACATGTTAACATAATGACATGACATAAGCGGATTTAAATATCTTAGAATATATTTATGAACTGTAAACGAGATTTTTAATTTTAGAGTTTACGATGACACACAGAAACTTTTTCTAGAAAAAATTGTACACTTGGAAAATCGGCAATATGTTTAATTTAAAGAGGCCACTACAAAAATGTAATAATACACGATGGAGAGAATATTAAATTAGTTTTAAACAATTTTAATATGACTATACGAATACAAATTAAGATTATTATCTTCGCTCAGTTGTCAGAATGCTTTAAGAAGTTTATCTTAATTGTAAATCAGTTTATACAAATACTTTCTCCGGTTTATTTATCACCAAACTAGATCATTTCCACATTAGATTAAACATACGGTAACTGCAACTTACAATATGTTATCATCAGACAGAATAATGAATATGGAAGTACACGCGTCAAAAGTTAAAAAAGCAATACTGGTAAATATAAAAATATAAAAATATACTTGAATACATACAGGATGAGCTTTAATTACACCGACAAATTGCAGGTATTGATTCCTGACTGTAAATGGAGGAAATAGTGTCTTATGAATAAGTGTCCATAAATGCATCGTTGCCACGATAGATGACACTGAAGAATGGTATTATTCTCTCGGCCCTGTTGCATGACCTGCTAGATCACCGGACTTACACCCCCTGGATTTTTACCTCTGGGGGCATCTGAAAAGTATTGTGTATGCTGAACCGGTTCCTGATGTGCATACCCTTCAACAGCGTGTCCACGTCACCTGTGGCACTATATTTGAAGAGAGGCCGGAACATGCAAAAGAGTGAGGCAATCCATGATATGACGTGTGAATGCGTGCATTGCATCCCATGGAGGCCACGTTGAATATCTGTTGCACTGTGTGCCGGGAAGGTTTGTTGTCGTTGCATGCACATCTTTCATTTCGGACACATGTTTATAGGACCTTTTTTTTCTTTCATTTCCAGTCAGGAATCAGTCCCTGATGTTTGTCGGTATAATTACCGTTCACCCTGTATATGACGGGGAGGTACGCCATAGTTGGTTAAGGCAATGCGATACAAGCTCGAGAGTTGAGAGTTCCGAGTCTTGATGGGGCCTAAACCCTCTGGTGGCAATGACCTTGTTTCGACTTAGCCTCTCACGAAATGAGTATCGGACGAATGTGCTGGGGGTTAAGGTGCCCGTCACGCAGGGGTGATATCCTGGCTGAATTAAATTAAGTTTAGGTAAGGATTCTCCTGGCGCTTCATTATCATTTATTACCCATCATATCATCATGGTAATGTAACTCCGCCTTCCAGATGGCCCAACTTAAGAAATGGAGTACAACAATTCCGTCAATGGCACGGGAGAAAACCAGGAATGTCACAAAAGAAAACCTGGTGACATTAGAAAATACAAATTGTATAAGGAAGTAAAATTGAAGAAAAGTACCAAAACAGAAATATATTAATTGCAAATATTGGCGGCTCCGTGTCGCAAGCGGTTAGATGCTCGCCTCTCACCGCTGGGGTCCCGAGATCGAGTCTTGGTCACTCTATGTGGGTTTTGTGGTGGACGAAACGGAGCTTGGGCAGGTTTTCCACGGGGTTTCTCCCCTGCCACGAATTTCATTCCACCATTTCTCCATATTCATCTCATCCATTTCGTTTCATTTCATTCATCCGTCCATGTAACGGTGCGTGAGGAGTGGTCGGCTGGCATCTTTGTCGTTTACAGGCCTCTATAAATATAAGGGCTTTATCTCATCTCATTCCTCGACACGACCCTGAGTTGGATAAGATTTGAGGATATATATAAGGCATTTATTTTTCTTATGTCATATTAAGCTTGCAATGCTCAATTTCAAAAATTTAATTAGGCCTTTGACATCGAAAAAGCGTCACTGCTATAAAGTAAAAATATTCTCTGTAATTTGCTTACTTGTTATAGTAGCTACTAGGTGAAAGTGGAGACCGTCCAGGCATTTATTTTTCTTATGACATAAGAAAAATAATGCTTGGTCGGGGATTTGAACCCGGACGTCTGGATATATATATAGGCCTATATATAAAACATGATAAAAATATATGCCTCGACGGGACTCGAACCCGGACCTTTGGATTGTTACTCCAGTGTGCTACCGATTACGCTACCCAAGCAAATCTAGTACACACATTTATTTTTCTTTATATATATATATATATATATATATATATATATATATATATTACGAGAGGTAGCGGGAACTCGGTCTCCACTGCCCTCTAGTAGCTCCTATAACAAGTAAGCAAATTAAAGATAATTTTTACTTTATAGCAACGACGCTTCTTTATTTCGATGTTATAATTTAATTTTTGACATTGAGCAATGCAAGTTTAATATGACATGATAAGAAAAATAAATGCTTATCATGTCATATTAAGCTTGCATTGCTCAATGTCAACAATTTAATTATAACGTATATAGGCCTATATGTATATAAGGCATTTATTTTTCTTATCATATATATATTATATTAGGCCTATATACGCCTTGCTGTATAACAGTTTTGTGAGTCATTTATCACAATGGAGGACTTTTTGACTCAACGATCCCTCCCCTGAGAACTCACCAGTGGGTCGGGACATGTTGGTTGGGAATCGCTGCTGTAGAACATTTCAAGAAACCATACTTTGTTATTTCTGTTTGGAAACGAGGCCGATAACCTATACATGTAAATGAAATAGAGTTGGAGAAACATCCTGTGTGCTGAGGAAAGGAAATGATAATTAATTTTGTTTCTCACTGCGCTCCTGAGTGTTGAAACTTGGCCTGTTTCCATGCACAAAAGTAAGCTTTCGAGAAAACTGAAACACCGTGGTTGCAAGGACGTTGTGTTATAAGACGATATGTTGAAATTTACATTTAAATTGGATGTCGTAATTCTAACTGATGCATATTTCAATTAGTGGAATAAATTCGATTTACTTACAGCCATTTTCCTTCACTTCTTTCATCACGATGTTTAACTGTTTATCCAGACTTTCGGTATTAATGATAACCCAAGGACATTCCACTTGTAATCAATACTGATCGTGTTTAATACACATTACAGTCGGGTTAAAATTATATTGTTTTATTAATTTAAGTAGCTTAAAAAGAGCTTAGTATTGAAGATCCTGATAAGATTATAAAATTTATTAAAGCTCCAGTTGTTTTCATTATCATAAGTAATGCCACGAGTGATTTCCAATTTATCTAGAGAATCTGGAAATCAAGAGTGTCATTTATTAGGACTATTTAACGAATAAAATTAAGCTGTATACTCACAAATCATTATTTAACCATAGTTATTTTAAAATATGTATATATTTAATATAAACGGCGATCTTTGAAAACAAATGAGAAACGATTGGTACGCTTCATTTGCTCTTTTTGTTCGATCACTGCAACCAGATCATAATATTATTTATTGCCAAAAGATCGTAATGTTGTAAGAATGCACCCTAGTGGAGAAATTTATAACCAACGTTATAGATATTAATTAATTTCTGATGCCCTATTATGTAAATATGTCAATTATATTTTTCTGCGTCATTTCCTGGAAAATAATTCAATTAAGAAAGTGCAAACAGTGGTTTTTTTTTTTTGTAGTATAATCAATTGTTACAAATGTTTTTATATTATCTCTTGTATGCGCTACGTGTTGACATTCATGCACTATATATACAATCTGGTAGTCGTATTTCTTGGAGAGTCAGTCACTGCAAAATAATGCTATGACCTATTCAGAATTTTAAAAAGGAGGTGCTTTCTTTATTATGATAAACTTTAGTTCGTAAATTTTAGACGAAACACGACTGTGATTGGTTGTAAATAAAAAATCATTGAAATGTGATTGCTCATTGACTCCCATTTGGGGCATGAGTTAAATAGTCCTTGTAAAGTTTAATTTTTAAGGGGGGGGTAGAATTTAAGTTGGAATATATCTAATTTGTAATTATCAATATTTATTTACTTAGTAAGTTATATTACAGTCAAAGATTATCGCAGTTTAATCTCTCGCCTTATGGGTACATTTACGTGCCAAACGCCACCCGGGCCTTACAGTTGCACGACCTGTAGGGAGAGGAATTTTAACTATGGATCACACAAATACTTTTTTTACCACACAAGGACATGGAGGACCTCCCCGAATGAATGAGCTCAATGTCAGGGTCTCCTCCAAGACATCACACATAAGACGAAACACATAATTCATCCACACATTCATACTTTTTTTACAGTGTTCTGCCCTAGAGCAGGTTCTTCACTGCAATCATAGCATTTTCATGTTATGCTTTGCAGCTTTACTAAGGAGTTATAGGTATGGTAGCTTCCCGTTGATTTCATACTAAACATGGGAAATATGATAATGATTATGATGGCCAGATAATTTTCGGGGACCGTTTGGGCCTTATAGTTTCCTGAGATTTGTCTTACAGGTGAGGAAAAACCTCGAAGAAGAGATCATCCAGGAAACTTCCCCAGACCGGGTATCGAACCCGGACCCGCTGAACAAGAGACAGCGATGCCACCCCAAGACAGCTTAAGAGTAAATAATAATAATCTATCCATAGTAATTCTGCCCGAAGGCAGGTCCTTTACTGCAATCATAGCATTTTCATGCTATGCTTGCAGCTTTACTAGGAAATTGTAGGTGTGGTAGCTTCCCGTTGCTTTCCACACCGGTGATGGATGATGATGATGATGATGATAATGATAAGGATGATGATGTTGGCCATATGATTTCGGGGACCGTTTGGGCCTTAAAGTTTTCCTGACATTTGTCTTACAGGTGAGGAAAAACCCCGATAAAAACCTCACCCAGAAAAACTGCCCCGCCCGGAGATCGAACCCGGGCCCGCTGCATGACAAGGCAGCACGCTACCTGGAGACCACAACGGTGGACATAATAATAATAATAATAATAATAATAATAATAATAATATAATAATAATAATAGTAATAATAATAATAGTAATAGTAATAATAATAATAATATATAATAGTAATAGTAATAATAATAATAATAATAATAATAATTTAATAATAATAATATAGTAAATATAATAGTAATAATAATAACAATCATGACATAATACTTTTTTTGACCACACAAGGATATGATGGCTTCTCTGCATGAGTCATCAGCAGGACCACCTCTGAGATAACACGACATTTAACAGACAAGGTACACCATTCACTCATAAATTCATACTAAACAAGACGAATATGATATGGCTGATTATGATGGCCAGGTGGTTGTCGAGGATTATTTCGGTCATTAACGTTTCCTAAAATTTGTTTTACAGGAGTGGAAAAATCCCGAAATATCTCACGCAGGAAACTTGTCCCGACTGGGGATCGAACCCAGGTCCGTTGCTTCTCTGAGATAACGACATTATCCCTAGATCACACTGGTAAAATAATAATAATAATAATAATAATAATAATAATAATAATAATAATAATAATAATAATAATAATAATAATAATAATAATAATAAACAACAATCATAATAATAATTGTATTTATTTATATACAGAATTTTAATGTTTATACATCTTTCTGTGCCTAAAGTTTTATTTTTTTCTCCACTCATCTCTATCCATCCACTCCATGTCCTCTAGTCCTCTTGTTCTTATTCCAGTTCTTATTTCTTGCATCCACGAGTTTCGAGGTCTTCCTTTCCTTCTTCTTTCAGGTGGACAACATTCCAATGTTTTTCTGGGCAACCTTTCTTCTTGCATTCGTCGTACGTGCCCATACCAGTTTAATTATTCATATCTTATATAATCTACTATTGAATATCCAATATTCATTTTTTCTCGTATGACAGTATTTCTTATTTTTTCTAATTTTGAACATCTTGCTGCTCTCCCCAAGAAATCCACTTCCATCGACATAAGTTTTTGTTCTAAGTTTTTGTTGAATTTACATACTTCAGCTCCATGTGACAGTACTACTTCTCAGCAATAATAATAATAATAATAATAATAATAATAATAATAATAATAATAATAATAATAATAATAATAATAATAATAATAATAATAATAATAATAATAATAATAATAATAATAATAAAAATAATAATAATAAAAATAATAATAACAATAACAATAATAACAATAACAATAATAACAATAACAATAACAATAATAATAACAATAATAGTAATAATAATAATAATAATAATAGTAATAATAATAATAATCAATGGGATGTATGTGATCCAGAGATACAAATCCTCTCCCGACAGTTCGTTTCCCTGTAAGAACCGGGTGGTGTGGGGCATGTAAAAGAGAGAGGTTAAAGGAAGGTAAAGAGAGAGATATAGAGCTAAATGGAGAGGTAATTGAAATTATGTCAGCAGACTTGTAAAAAACTACCTTGCCTTATTAAGCCAAATTCAGACACAATAATGTGGCCTACGTAGTAACGAGGGAGTTGCCTCATGCGATGGTATTTTAGACTTATATTTCTGAGGTTCTGGTTAAAACCGAAATTACGTTACATGATACGATCTTTGTTATAGCGTCTACACGTATAATAAGATACATGTCTAGAAACTTTAATTATTAAACAATAATAACAATATATTTATTTTACCTAGCAGAGATAAAATCTTAAGGTCATGTCTATCACTCAACCAGATTAGAAAAAAATACATCTCAATCACAATAAACAACATTATAACATAGTATATCTCAATACAGTTATTATTTACAATATATTTTGATCATGTACATTATAGAAAATATATTATAGAAAAGACATTATATTCATATATAGACATTATAGAAAATATTACAGAGGTATGACCATGTCAAAAGAATGCGGGACTACAGATTACCTAAACATATTATGGAATAGATCCCAATGGAAAGGAAGAAACAAAGGAAGACCAAATAAAATCTGGATAGAGGGTGTGCAAGCGGCTATGATTGTCAGAGGATTGGAGGAAGATCAAATGTTGAAGGAATTACTATTAATCCTAAAAATGTTCTGGTTCAGTTTAATGATATATTTTAAATTCTTGTTGAAGGATCAAAAACTGAGAATAAATTATCATTTTCAGTCTATTGCTTTAGAACCAATGGGTGGGCAGAGAGGAATGGCGTTTGGTTTCCAGAAGACAACGGCAGCTGCAATGATACCGGTTGATTATGATATTTTGATTTACTCTAGATATAAGAAATGAAGTATAAAATGTAGAAGATAGAAAAATAAGAAAAAACTATTAATGGCATAGGATAAATTTAGTTCTGGAGAAAAATAAATTATTTAACAAGTTATTGTATAAGCGTGACTTAAAAGTGTCAAGTGTGCGGCAACCCCGGAAATATTGAGGAGGGAATTTCCAGGAGGGGGGGCAGAGGCTACTGTTAAAGAAGTTGAATAAGGAGAGGTGCTGTGGAGAGGGATTGTTAACAGACTGTCATCTTGTGACCTAGTGTCATTATATAAATAGTCACCAAATATGATTTGGCCATCACAACGACCCTATCATATTATATTTGTGTAATAGGAGTGGATGGCATGTCTTGTCTCAAATGTTTTTGAACTCATGTCTATCAAATTCAGATCACAGATAGATCATTACATAAGTTAGAGTTAAATAATGACTCAAAATATTTGAATCTCAGCTGATGGAAAGTGTTTTAAAGAGCTGTATCTTGATGTATGTAAACAGAAGAGGAAGTGAGAGTGATTCTTCATCTGATGTTATTCCTGAAGTATGCCACGCACTTTCCATAAATTATGCTCTATCTCCACAATTTTGTTTATTATTGCATAATTTGACCCCGACGTGTCTTGTTGGCATAACAGGAATCCAGGTTTGATCTTCGATTACATTGATCAACATGATTTTTGTCTCATGAGTACCTGTAGTTGTACTTAATGCAGTTTTTATCGTGTTTTCAAATATGTATTCGAAATTTCTCCATCATCCACAATTTTTTAAGTTTCAATTAAATTAATGGATTTAAATGATTATTTTTTAAGAAACTTTTTTCGTCCATTTGTTCGTTGAGCGATAAGCACGGGGAACACTTTTATCAGGAGATTTTAGCTATGGAAAAGAGATATCAAGGCAAATGGAATCCTAATATCCTGACCGATTTATTGTTGGACCATCAAGAGGGATGCTCCACAGGCGAAATATAGCAGAACATCGTCATTTCTTACTTTTTAGGCGAGTCCGAATGTTCGAATATTCTGTAGTTACGAATGTATTAAAGTGTTTGAAATTATAAATTCCTGTCTCTCGGAACCTTGCATAATGGAGAAAACCCGAAATCATATTTGAATTCAGGAGAAAAAATACTATCAGAATCACATATTTTCCTTTCTGAGACAAAAAAAAAAGTTAATTTTTGTTGCTCAAATGATTTTGAGTATAATTTTGGATTGTGGACATTAAATCTCTTGAGGACTTGATATGAAAAGTACAGAAATCCGGTTAAAATTCGAATAAAGCTTTGATTCTTGAAATTAAATTTGACATTGTGACACCATATATTGTCATTTGTTAGTTATGGCGATCATTTCAGTCGGCATTTGTTTTTATAATATGTTGAGCTAAGAGTTTATTTGAATTACTGCATGCACCTATCCCGAGCTAAATTCCAGTTGTAATGTAAACACCACCAGGCTAAATAAATCTATTCTATTCTATTCTAAATCTATTCTAAACAAACCATATGCATGACTTGATTTTCATTGGTCGAATAACAGTTTACTTTTAGAAAATCTAGTTAGTTCTCTAATACTCGAAATAAAGGAAATAAAAAAAAAGAAATATCTAGCACATGTCTATGTAAGTTATATGGGAAATCTTAAAATATGTCAATACAATTTTAATATATTAAATAAGCACTGTTTTATCCTTAGGCATGCGCAATGCAGTAGGCCTACACATTGGGATTTCAGTTGTTTCAAAATGGCCGCTTCTGTAGAATATTTTTAAAGCATTCGAAAGGAAGGTACTTGAAAAAAGGAGGGAAACAAATTATTTTGACTTATTTTGAATGTTTTCAAACATTTTAGTGTAAAATATCCCACATTAACCATGGTTATGGTGAAAATAACGGCAGAATTTACAAGTGAGTAAGCATGGAGCATAAATTCTGCTCGTAATGAATTTGTATCTTGTAAGCCCATGTTTCCCTTAACAGAGATTTAGGCGCTCTCCCCCTACAGGGAAGAATTTGAACCATACTAATTTAGTTACACTTGTTTTCGTATATATATAATTTGAGTGTTCCGTGGTCAGCGTTCCGCCTCATACTGACATCTAGGAAACCAAGGTGGTACTAGGACGGGAAAATTCGGTAAATTTTGCTTAGAGGCCTCTTCATTCAGACTTAAGGATCTTTTACGAGCCTGTAAATCTTCAGACTCGAGACCCACGGCTTAAAGTCCCTCCCGGAGGACTTGAAAATTTGTACCGGGAAATAAATGATATGCATAGACATCACAGAAAAAGCGTAAACGTCTGATTAGGTAGGCCCATATTAATTTATTGTCATAAATAAATGTGAAATAGAGGAAGTTCTTAATTGTAGATATCATCTTGTATCAAATCTTATTTCCTGTAAATTACAATGTTGCCTAAGAACAACGTTTCTGTCATTGACATTTTCGTACACAATTCAGTCATATGGCGGTTACAACTAGTACCACGGTTCCCACAATTGAAGGAAACGGGGGAGTAATACTTTGTGCAAGTTTGTTTACAGTACAACGGGAACTTAGTTCAGAATTAGTATAGTAACTTATATTTGAAGGAGCAGCTATCGGAAGCATTAATACGAGAACATTAACTAACTGGGGCGTAGTGGTTAAGGCACTGCGCTACAAGCCGGAAGGTTGAGGGTTCGAGTCCCGGTGGGGTCAGGTTTTTTAAACTTACCCAAACCTTCTGGCGACACTATGGTCCTGGGGTCGACTCAGCCTCTAACTGAAATGAGTACCAGCCGCTTGTTCTGGGGGTAAAGGGGGCCGTCACGCAGGGCTGACAACCCGGCTGACATCAAGTGCCGATTGTCTAGAAAAGTGGGAGCCTTAACCTCCCACTACCCCAAGGGACTCCTGAGGCCTATAGTGGGATTACTTTACTTTACTTACATTAACTAACTCACTGTCACTATCGAACCCGTAGGTTCATGGCCGCGCGGAAATAAGCTCTCCATACATCTCTATCCTGAGGTAATGTTTTCCAATCATCCCCTGTATAATCTATTTCCCTCAAATCATAGTTAATGTTATCCTTCTACCTTATTTTAGGTCTACCAACTGGGCGTTTTCCCTCTGGTTTTCCCACAAGAAGCTTCCATGTAAGTCTTTCATTCCCCATTCGTGCCACAAGTCCTGCCCATCGCAGTCTACGAGACGTAACTGTTCTTATTATATCTGGCCTCCTATAAAGAACATGTAGTTCGCTGTTATGTAGTGTTAATACGAGTACATTATAATAACTAAATCTAACCTCAACGCTAAGAGAGGAACTTTGTTGTTTTCAGGATATTATGTCTGATTCTTTAGATCCCAGAGATATTACACTCACATCTGGATCCCGTGTTCATTGGTTTAAATTCGACTGGGATCAAAAATATTTTCAGAATGGAAAACTAAAATATGGAAGTGAAACTTGGTCTTTGACGGAATTACAAAAGAATCAAATTAGAACAGTTGAATTTGATTATCTTAGAAGAAGCCTCCAAAAAACAAGACAGGATAAAATAAGAAATTAATTCCTTTGGAGAGAAATGAATGTCACCACATCTGTTGTTAAGAGGATTGAAAATCAAACGCGTAAATGGTATGGCCATGTACAAAGAATGGAAAATGAAAGATGGCCAAAAAATATATACCAATGGTCACCCCCTGGAAGAAATAAACGTGGCAGACCAAGATGGAAATGGAAAACCTACGTCAGAACTATAATGGATGATAGGAATTTAGAAGAGGGAGATTGGAATGATAGAGATAGATGGAAATTGAAACATATAAGTGGGAGAAAGCCGAAGAAGAAGAAGAAAACAAAAATTATTTATGTACCTTTGGAAGACAAGTAAAGTCGTGGGTCCAGTGTCGGCTTTTAAAAGATCATCAACTCTGAAGTAAGAGTCATTTGAGTAAAATTTGTCGACCATTCCAACATCAGTTTTAATGTAGCGATTTTAATGACTTGGCATGTTAAATAGCATCTCTAAATACAATTTCGTCACCTCTATCCATCGACGTCAGAACCTGGTTCTAAAATTCGCGAGCTCTATCCTGGACAACAACAATGCACTTTTTTAGACGATGAAAAATCTAGAATGTGGATTTATTCGAAGTGGAAATTAAAAATTGTTATTTCTAGGGATGAGATGAGAAGAAGTCCCTTATATAGCGGTATGTGAATGACAAGGGTGCCGGCCGACCGTGTCTGACGCACCATCACAGGGAAGATGAACGAAATTAAACAAAATGGTTGAGAGGAGTATGGAGAAATGGTGGAATGAAATTGCAGCAGGGGAAAAGGGAGAAAACCCCGAGAAAAACCTGCACAACCTCCGTTTCGTCCACCACAAAACCCCCAAGCAGTGACCGAGACTCGATCTCGGAAACCTAGGCGAGCGTCTAACCGCTTGCGCCACGGAGCAACCCAGAGGAATGTGTTAACTGATAACTTACATTAATTAACCACCGGATATGAAAAGCTTATCCTAATAAGATTCCTAGGAACAATATTCACAAATAGGAATGAGATGCACAAGGAAATTTAACATAGGCTCAATTCTGGAAATGCGTGCTATTATGCATTACATAGTAGACGACTTCCCAACTCCTTTTAAAAAACGTTAAACTGAAAATATATAAAACTATTATTCTACCAGTTATATTATATGGATGCGAAACATGGACTCTTACTTTAAGGAACGAAATGAGATTACGAGTATTTGAGAATGAAGTTCTTAGGAATTTTTTTTGGACGAAATAGAGATGAACAGACAGGTGAATGGAGAAGACTGCATAACAGTGAATTACATGGTCTTTATAGGAAGCCAGATATAATGAGAACAGTTAAGTCTCGTGGACTGCGATGGGCAGGACATGTGGCACGAATGGGGAATGAAAGACGTACATGGAAGCTTCTTGTAGGAAAACCAGAGGGAAAACGCCCAGTTGGTAGAACAAAAATGAGGTGAGAGAATAACATTAACTATGATTTGAGGGAAGTAGATTATACAAGGGATGATTGAAAAACATTGGCTCAGGATAGGGATGCATGGAGAGCTTATGTCCGTGCGGTCATGAACGTACGAGTTCGATAATGCCGGTGAGTTAGTTAGTTAGGTAAGAGCATTAACCCACTTGGATTGTGATTAACCTCGGAGCAGAAATAGGTGTATTTAAACAACCATACAAACAAAACAAGTTATTACAATTAAAATAAAATAATTTATTCTCCATTGCAGTTAAACTTCTCAGTTATATATACATTTAAATGCCCTACGCCACCCGGTATTACAGTGGCATGACCTGTCGGGAGAGGAATTTTAAACTTTGGATCATACACATATACAGAAGGACTTGAACAGCCTCCCCGATTGAGCGATCAGTTCAATCCAGGACTCCTCCGAAGCAAAACAAACATTTGAGACTGAACACACCATTCATACTAGGGCATAAACATGGCGAATATGATGATTATGATGTCTAGATGATGTTCAAGGATTTTTGCATCTAAAAGTTTCCTGATTTTTATATTGCATATGCTGGAAAACCTCGAAAAAATCTAGGAAACTTGTCCCGACCGGGAATCGAACATGGGCTCATGCGTACCAGAAAGTGACGCTACCCCGAGATCATAGCGGTGGACAAAATTGAATTTCTTTGATAGAAAATCTAACGTTAGCTTATATTTAATATTGAAATTCAAAGAGTCATAATGCATAGAGGTATTTTAACAAACATTAATGTCGGTAAACTAATTTAAACAAGATAAAACATCAATATAGAACGTACTTTTGTAGTAGTGCCTACCAGAATTATTGAATTGTGTTTCTGACCACGTGAGCTTCAGTGAGGAGTACAATATTGGCAAAGATTTACTAACAAGGGAACTGTGAACCATTGCATGCCGAAACCTACCTTGACATTTCACCCAGAGTAGCGTTGTGATGTACCGAGGCCGTATCCAAAAAAAAATCTTCCGTTTTTAAATACAAGACACTAAAATTCAGCGCCAAAAGCTCTCATCTAAACTACAGGTAGTAACACAACTCCTGAATTGGTGAAATGCATAACCCTGACAACCTACCCGCACACCGCATCTCGCCTCACTCCAATCCTCACCACCTGACCGCATGCCGCGTCCCGCCACTCTGCACTCTGAATTACTTACGCAAGGAGTCCATCTGCTTCGCACAGTGCGTTGCCATTGCTGGATTCTGGCCTCGATATCTATGCCTTGCAGTTAAAAACGGAATATATATATTTTTTTGGACACGGATTTGGCACATCACAACGCTTCTTTGGAGGAAAAAAAATCAAGGTAGGTTGCGGCATGCAATGGCTGACAATTTTCTTGTCAGTATACAGGGTGATTCAAAAGTCTCTTGACATCTTCCTCATGTCGTTAATTTATGTATTTTTGTTATATGCAATTGGAAACTATGCTAACAATAGATGATAGATTAGCTATCGTTTTCGCTCGTATACGAGAATTGACTTACGGGCAGGTCCAAGAAGAATTCACTAGACAGTTTAGAAAACCAGATCCTAGCAGGCAGGCTATTAGAGATCTGGTACTGAAAATGAAACGGACGGGATCTGTTGCTGATGCACGAAGAGGGAGCCTGGCTGCAACACCAGAAGATGTGCAAACCATGCAGGATGCCATCTCATGAAGTCGCGGTGCGTCAACCATAAGACTCAGCAGAGAGTTGGGTATGTCCCAAAGCACAATATGGCGTACCTTGCGCTTCAAACTGAACAAACGCCCTTATCACATCCACATAATGTACAAGACTATGTAGCTCGACAAGCTATGTGTAATGACCTGTTAAATGCCATTGAAAGTGAAGACCTCATGGAACATGTATTGTTCAGTGATGAAGGAAAATTCCACACATGTGGACATGTCAATAGGCATAATTGTAGGATTTGGGTAGGCGAACAGCCAAACGCCATACAAGAGTTTTAAAGAGACACACTAAAGGTATATGTGTAGCTGGGAATAACAAAAAAAAAAAAATTACGGACCGTTCATGTTTGCGGAAACAACAGTAACTGGAAGTAACTATCTTTACATGTTAGAACAATACCTGGAACAGGATGCTGTATAAGATACTGTGGTTTTCCAGCAAGATGGCGCACCACCCCATTTTGCCACCTCAACAAAGTTTTCCTTGGTAGGTGGATCGGTCGTGGTTCACCGAGAATTTTGGCGGCCAGCTCTCCAGATCTGACACCACTAGACTTCTTTGTTTGGGGTTTTGTTAAGTCCAAAGTGTATGAAGTGAAGGTCAACACCTTACAGCAATTGAGAAACCGAATAGCTGCGGCGGTGGCTGCAATCACACCAGCTATGCTGGCAAAAGTGTTTCGCTGTACACAAATAAAATGGAGTCTGTGTCGTGATTTAGAGGATCACCACATTGAAATGTACTGATTTTATCATCCAGTAGTCATAACTTCTTCTTTTTTCTTCTTCCTTCCAAGTATTAGGCCAAGGCCTGTTACGATCCTACAGAAAATTTTCCCTCCAGCGTTTCATAGGACGGCCCAGAGATCTTCGTCCTCTTGGTATATAATTATAAACAGGTAGTCATAACTTTCCATTTGTAATAACAAGTTTGGCATAAAAAAAGTCAAGAGACTTTTGAATCACCCTGTATTTCATTGGTATATATAGTGGTCAGAAATTATAACAAATAAAGCACTTTGAAGAAGAATGAATTAAAATGAAATATGTAAAGAAATTAAATTCAGAAAATGGAAAAGGGTTGGCCATTTGTTAAAGGAGGTAGCATTTGATTGGAAACCCGAAGGATTGAGAAGGCGAAGAGGAAGACCTGGGGCAACATAGAGTAATACCGTCAGGGATGAAGCTGAACAGGCAGGAATGAGTTGGAATGAAATTAAGGCATTGACAAACAACAGAGTGCGTTGGTGAGCTTTTATCAAGGTCCTATGCTTCCCAGTGGAATGACCAGGACTACTATTAATACTACTACTGCTACTACTACTATATTTCATTATTTAAAATAACCATAATACTACTACTGCTACTACTACTATATTTCATTATTTAAAATAAACATAATTTGAGGCGCTGTTATCAGTATTAACGAATATTCCATAATATAAATCGTTGAGCAACAACATACGTAGTGCAATATTGTTTACATATGTAGCAGAGTGAATTAAGATTTATACAGAGTGTCTCTTGAGTTTGATACAACTGATAGCAAGGAACTGACAAAATGTAACCTGTTAAATACTTTAGTCATTGCAAGGACTTCAAGTTGTTTGTCATGAACTTCACTAATGTGCTTAATTTCTGCTGTTTCATTTTCTCTTGCAACGCATATTTCCGGGTCATTAAAGGCTTTGTGAGTCATACTGTTTGGAAAGTAATAATATTGATACAGCAGTGTTAAATTAATAATAAAATTACAATAACAATTATTATGAGATTTTCTCCAAGCAATTTTGAGATAGCTCTTTAGGCTACCTAGTTAAGCAATTAAACATGCGACAGTGGACATTTATGGATTATCAGTTTTCAAATTTCCTTTAAAAATCTTCTCCATCGTGCTCTGTCCTCTATGTTTTGACATATCACTCCAAATTTACTCACTGATTATTAAACGAACTTTTGGCCTTCTTCTTCTGTTCCTCTATTCAATTTTCCGTGTATTAATAGCATTTGGTATTCTCACATTCTTTAGTTTTCTTGATTATCCGTACCACTTCAGTATTTTATATTCTTTTTAATCCGCAATGGTTCTTTCTGCATTATATTTCCATTTTCACCTTCCTATTTCAAATTGTCTGTAAGCTCTTCTCCAAAAATCCATTTATACCGCATTTTATATCTTAGCATGTTATTGATTCGTTGACCATACTTCATATCCATATAATCATATTTATTTTCGTTTTTTGGTAAAAGGGCAACCGCTGAAAAGTGGAAAGACCCTCAATCGGAATCGGTATTTATCCGATGACCCATTTTCTCTAGAATTGACTCCAGATAAAAAGCTGCAAATTTTCTGATTTTTGTTTCATCGATATATAATTCATCTGATGTTTGTTATGTACTCTGTTTTTTAATTTATTTTCAAGCATTTTTTTTGTACACTGAAGACAATTGATTACACACACAGTGTGCATCCTTCCCGCCTTGTGTTTAAGATTACCTGGTCACCTGCAAAGAGTTAGAGATGCAGGCATTTTCTTTCTTTTATTTCTAGATCCATTCTTACACATTTGCATTATTTCAATAATAATAATAATAATAATAATAATAATAATAATAATAATAATAATAATAATAATAATAATAATAATAATAACAATAATGATGATGATGATGATAATGATAATAAACGTATGATTTTTATTGTTTTATTTAAAATACTTGGTTTTAATTTAATTGATAAAATATTACTTCTAAGATATGTTATTAATATTTTATGTTTTATTATTGACATGTATATTGACTAATATAATGCTATTTATTTTTATGTTTTATTGTTTAACATGTATTAAGCTTCATTTTAAAACCAAATTTTTATAGAAATTCGGGTGTCCACTTTTTGCGTCGTAACCATTATTTAAATTTGGAGTAATATCTGCACACAACATCAAGTAGGTTTACTAATTTTCACTTAATAATGTAAACAAATTCGTATAAGTAGTTCCTTAAGTACAATAATTGTCCTTCTCCCTGGTGAGGAAAGTTATCAGAATTAGATTAGGGTACGAGGATTAATAAAATATAATTTTGAGTGTTTTTATAACGTCGGAAAGTGATATAAATAAGTCTCATAAATTGGTGTTACTTTGAACTAGAGGAATAATTTCAAACTACATAAAAAAGTTAAACTGGAGTAGCTACTGTTTTAGTCAAGAATTCGATTTAAAAAAAATTCTAACTAATATACAGCATTGTCATTTTGGTTTAAAACGTTGAATAAAAATATTGTCGAATCAGTCCAAGCAGAAAGTGAGATGTACACTTTCATAACTTTTACAAAAGAAGCTAAACTTGTTTCACTGAAATTCATACAAGTAATGGTTTTTACGCTATCAAGCTGCATGAGTACTTCATTCTTGAACTATTATGAATTACCAAAGTTGTTCTTTTCGCATTCTGTTTATAGAAACAAATACTACTAATTGTAATTTTCGAACACAATATTATATTATTTCTTTTCGTAATGAAGACGTAACTTTTTGGGAAGCAGCTCAAACACAAATTTTTTTGAAGATTCCTTTCTGGTATGTCGAATGAATTTTCTTAATCACTTTTGTCACTCGTTTTGATTAATGTAATATTCTAATCTTGTCTCTGTGAACAAATTAATTGGAACGAAACAAATGATTAGGGAGAGGGCCAAGTAAGTCAATTTTTTTTCGAAATGGATTTTGAGATGTCATTAGATTCTCCATGGAGAGTACATCATTTAGAAGTGTAAATCAGTAAAATCAATTCTTGAGTCATGGGCTTATTTACCTCCAAAGTTTGTCTTACAGGTATTATCCGACACAGCGGAACATTGACCTGCTTCGTTTGTGGATGATTTGCGAACTAATGCCGTGTCATCCCGCGTACACTCGCTTCACGTTAGTATTTCAGTTTCAATTAATGTTTGTATGCGGGAATACTAGCAATGATAAACAATGTAAGTGCTTCATTTGCTATTTGTTTCCGACTATAAATATGGTTAGTATCTACGTCAGCGCGACGCATAAACAGTGCTGCTATGACTGAAGGTAAACGTTCCGCTGTGTCGTATAATACGAAGAATGGATGTTGTATAACTAAAAGTACGTTTTCTAGGTTTGAAAGAAAAAGTGACTTTTCCCTGTACCTTTGAAATATAGTTATTGCCGTATCACAACATCGCAATAATTAACTAATCCATCCATGGCCTACAAGATCGAATTAATGTTTATAATAAAACTGCTAATACCCGGCGTGCATTTCTACGCCTAAATAAACGAAATATTATAGGCATGGCAGTTGATAGTTTTTTATTTTGGATTTTAGATAAACCTCCACTTCTAATTGTCAGATTTCGTCAATTTTTTTTGATAATACCTACGTTGGTTTATTTTATTAGGATATACTGAGTTTCCTTGTGAAATATCAACAATTGTGACCACTAGATCGATTTTTAAATGTTCACTTCAGGTGAACCCCTACACCTAATTATTTTAGAGGGTGCAATTGTGAATCTAAATCATTGAGGGACCCAATCAGACACACACAAAACATTTCTTCAAAATCGATCCAGTCGTTTAGGAGGAGTAGAGTGACAAACATCACGTAAGACGAATTTATAATATATATATATATATATATATATATATCAATGGATGGACAGAGAGGAATGGCATTTGGTTTCCGGAAGACGGCGGCAGCTGCCATGATACCGGATGATACTGATGACACACACACTCACACACACTCACACACACTCACACACACACACACACACACATATCCATCCATAGCAATTCTGCCCGAAGGCAGGTCCTTCACTGCAATCATAGCATTTTCATGCTATGCTTGCAGCTTTACTAGGGAATTGTAGGTGTGGTAGCTTCCCGTTGCTTTCCACATCGGTGAAGGAAGATGCTGATGATGATGACGATAATGATAAGGATGATGATGATGGCCATATGATTTCGGGGACCGTTTGAGCCTTAAAGTTTTCCTGACATTTGTCTTACAGGTGAGGAAAACCCCGATAAAAACATCACTCAGAAAAACTGCCCGACCGGGGATCGAACCCGGGCCCGCTGCGTGACAAGGCAGCATGCTACCTCGAGACCACAAAGCGGTGGACATATATATATAAGACAATTATTATCTCAGTAGTAATTCCACTAAAAGAGCCAGCAATCAATCTGGGATGCGAATCTGTCCAATTAAAGCCACAGATAACTTTAAAAGTATTAAAACGAGACAAGAAACATACCCAAATTGATCTTGACACAAAGTACAGCAACAGTGTCACTGTGCGGATGATAAGATGCAAACATAAACTGTTTCGGACTGATCAGTGCACAGTAAATCGATCAATATTAAGAAAATAATTGAATTATGACACAGCGATTGTCCATCTATGCTTTACAGTGACATTAAGAGGAAGTCGCACTTGATAAAGAAGGAACAGGAAAGAGGCTTCAGCTGCAAAATGCCTGAATACTACCACTATTAATAATAATGACACTATATATTAATACACGTTTTTAATATAAATTATTGTTGGTCTCTGTGAAGTGCGTTTACTCATGGAACAAGATTCACGAGTTTAATAACAATTAAGGTCCATGGACATTTAAGTATGTCACCGAAATGTGTGACACGATAAAGATCGTATATGAAAAGAATAACTAGTAAAATTACTCTGTCAACTTACGGCTTCGCAATGAGCTTCGTAGCAGACATTTGCGATATTAAACTCTTCAGAAAGAGTCTCTATTAATAATATTATATTTTATAATGTTTAAGAATGTAGAACAATCTAGATTTTTTATGCAAATTTATGTGTAAAATGACAAGGGTTACGTAAATGTTACATGGTTATAAAAAGTGCCATTATATGTCATTCATAAAACTTGTTGAGTTTTTAAATTCTTCTCACACGTTTTATTCTCCTTAACATAAAGAGACGTGAGAAGATGGAGGTGATGCAATAGTTGTGTATTTTATTAGTCGTATAACCTACATAATTCTTCTCTAAAAATGAAAAGCATGAAGACAATGGGTTATCTAAACCATGACGAATTATTGTCTTCGACATTGTGGCTAGAGGACAATGGAGTATATTTATTTGCGCTCAATTTTTGATACATCTTCGGCATACTTGTGCGTTTGTGTGAAGAAAATGCGTATGCAATTACATAACTTTGGCAATTTGTTTAGTAATAATAATGTCAGGTGGAAATAATAATGTCATTCGAGTTTGTTACTTCCGCACAAGAATTCAATCAAGAGAAAATCTCGAAATTAAATTACGTATGCGAAATTCAAACTTTGTTTAGTTGATATGGCATCGTTGTCATTAGCCTGAAGGCGGGAATGTTAAGAGGCCCACTTTGATATTTTAATTACTTAAAACCTGGTATAAAAAGTAGGGACTTCTCAATCTATTTTCACTGAAATTAATATATAACTTTTATTTTTGCACATTATTATTTTAAAATTCATGAATTTTAAATTTTAATATTTATTAACCATCTTTATATTAATAAAAATTTAATTTGAACAGAAAGTCTAAAATAATATGTTTTGTATATATTTCACATTAATTTATTTCAGTTTCGAAACTACATTTATTACACAGCTAATGTATTTTTCAAGAATCTCAGTTTAATGAAAACTTCTGAAATAAACAAATTTTCAATCTACATTATAATATGTCTGATATATTTCATATTAATTTATTTCAGTTTCGAAACTACATTTATTACACAGCTAATGTATTTTTCAAGAATCTCAGTTTAATGAAAACTTCTGAAATAAACAAATTTTCAATCTACATTATAAGGTGCAAGTATAAATGTTAATGGGACTGGTAAATGCAGAATTTTATTTAATATTCTTGTAAATATTATCCTATATTACTAGTAGAGTAAAATATATTAGTATTTTTTAATTAAAATATACTAAATTCCTTAGGTAGAAATTTTAATGGAGAAACCTTAACAAATTCTTCTGTATTATTAAAAAGAAAAACGAGTAGAAAGAATTTCTGAATAAAACTAAAATTATCAGAGATTAACAGGAATGCCACTTTGATATTCTGATGTTTACATAGCTTCAAGTCAGAATATAAATAAATAGAATCACATATTCTGTTAGTGGAATTAAGTTTGGATTTATTACATTTTAGAGTTCTATGTTATTGTAAAATAAAAATATTCATGATATTTGAAACAATCGTAAATACTAAAGATACAAATGGATTTAAATACTTTGCATTTTCTTCGTTTCATATATGACCCCTTTTTATATTTTCAGAAGATCGATTAGTAACTATAAAAATAGCCTTTCTGATTAGGCCAACTAGTATAATGTAGGCCTAAATGTATTATTTTCCTCTAATTTTACTATTTAAAATATCTTTAAGAGTATGGATTTGTTTTAAATATCATTATAGTGGTCATCATCATCACTCCAGGGATTAGGCAATTGCCCGTTCCGACTTTATAATGCATCAGCCCAACGTCTTCTAGGTCTTCCAACATCACGTCTTCCTCTTGCTTGATAATTTCTGGCTAACAATGGATATCTCTCCTTACTCATTCCATCCATATGATCAATCCATTTCTGTCTGTAATTCGTGACCTTATCCAATAAAGGCTGTACTTTCAATTCTTCTCTTATATCATCATTTCTTATTCTATCAAGTCTTGTACATCCTTTAACTTGTCTTAGGAACCTCATCTCCGCCGTCTGTATTCTATCCTTCTGTTTTTTCATTGGAAAAAGTATATTCTGATATTTAATTGATATTTTTATTTAATAACGCTCTTAACTAGGTAATAGTGTAACAATTCAAATCTGAGCGTAAAACAAATTTTGTTAGGGACCTCTTATTTCAGGCTTGAGGTTATTTTATGTGCCGTAAATTTACGACACGGAATCCACGAATTTGCTTAGTTACTTACGCCTTAAAATCCATCGACCCTACTAGGGTTTGAACCCTCCAATCCTAACTAGAGGTAAGCATAGTAACCACTATTCCACCAGGATTGAATGTCCAAGGTATTATTTGTGACGTCTTTAGAAAATTACTTAACACCAAGTCTGCTAAGTCAAACTATATTTTTAATTATCGGAGCTTGGAAAATGTTTCGTAATTTTTGGGCTACCAACCATTTTTGTGTTAATATTTATAGTGTTACACTATTATATAACTTATTATTCCATGTTATTACTTTAAGGGAGGAAAGGAGATTACAAGTATTTGAGAATAAAGTACTTAGGAACATTTTTGGACCAAAGAGAGATGAACAGACAGGTGAATGGAGAAGACTTCATAACAATTAACTACATGACCTTTATAGGAAGCCAGGTATAATAAGAACAGTTAAGTCTCGTAGACTGTGATGGGCAGGACATGTTGCACGTATGGGGAACGAAAGACTTGCATGGAAGCTTCTTGTAGGAAAGCCAGAAGGAAGGCGCCCAATTGGTAGACCAAGAATGAGGTGGGAAAATAACATTAACTATGATTTGAGGGAAGTAGATTATACAGGGAATGATTGGAAAGCATTAGCTCAGGATAGGGATGTATGGAGAGCTTATGTCCGCGCGGCCATGAACCTACGGGTTCGATAGTGCCCGTGAGTAAGTAAGTAATTAGGAATATATCGCTGTGTTTTAGCTTTTACCGTGGATTGCCTGAGATAGTCTCAACTCGGAGAACCGAATGGGGAGTTATATTTTACCTCCGGAAAATTTTACCTCAGTGGAACACATGTTCGCGTTTTTTGATGGTTGTATTTAAAGGTGAAATATCGCCACTGTTTCTACCGAGATACTTTTTTCGTTACACTTATCACCTTCAACCTATCCGGCATAGATAACCCTTTCGGCAGCAATATTCCCGCTTGCACAGCTCTCGGGATCATTTCATTTAAGCATGCAAGCCACTCCATCACCAGAAGGTAAAAGGTACCATGGAGGGACTTTTCTTCTAACTTAAAATTATATTTATTATTATTTTGTTCCGGTATTTAGATTATTTTATCTATATTATTCTGAATATTTTTTCCTTACATATGAGGTTTATATTCATTTGAGGTTCTGTAGAGTGTAGCCTATTCCAAATGGTATGATGTAACACGTGTCAAGGGTCTAACTAAGCCGAGGATTTCGTATTGTATAAACATTTAGATTCGTCGTTTGAAAGTGTACAAACATCCTGGGCAAGGCTACTATAATATAAAGTTAAAGTGATCCCACAACAGGCCTCATGAGGTCCTTGGGGTAGTAGGAGGTTAAGGCTCCCACTTTTTCTAGACAATCGGCACTTTATGTCAGCCGGGTTGTCAGCCCTGCGTGACGGCCGCCTTTACCCCAGAACAAGCGTCTGGTACTCATTTCAGTTAGAGGCTGAGTCGACCCCAGGGCCATGGTGCCGCCGGAAGGATTGGGTCAGTTTAAAAATCCTGACCCCAACGGGACTTGAACCCTTGACCCTCCAGCTTGTAGCTCAGTGCCTTAACCACTATGCTACGGCGTGCCCCCTACTACAATATAGGCTACTAATATTTTTAGGGAAAGTTAATTAGTAGTGGCAAACTAACAAATTAAAGAGTTTTTTTTAATTTTTCACAAAATTGCGTGTGTGTGTGTATATATATATATATATATATATATATATATATATATATAGGCCTATATATATTCAGTTAATTGCACAGATTAAATATAACAATAGCTAAAGTTCTTGCTTGGAGAATAAAATCTGGGTTCTGTGAATAGGATATAATTTATGTTGAATATTTTGGCTATTTCACTTTTAAACAAATTTATGATCTCATAGTTTCACAGTAATTTGCACCATTTAATTGCTCTATTAATGGAGTTCGTGTGCATATCAGCATTATTAATAAAATATTGTTTCGATGATTTATTTTCTTCTTTGCAGATTTTTTTGCCAAGTTATTATCCAATTTGTCTTTAAAGTTTGTTTCTTCTAAGTAGGATACACAGGAAATATATCCTCCGATAAATGTGAACAAATATTGCAATATTGTTGCAATTTGTTTTTTGTATAGGCCTAATTGGCTTATGAGTTGAAAATCTTTACATTATTACAGGGCAGTTATTAACAGTATTATACTTTTCCTATTGTATTTTTAATGTGTGTGTATAAAAACGAATGTCTGTCAGTTTGTCCTTTATGCGCTACCATACCGTTCATCCGATTGTGATGGGGCTTTTTGCAAAATGTTCAGGAATTTCTCGGGAGGGTTTTAGGCTATAAGAGAGTTGCAATACTCAACCCCTTCACCCTTAAAAATCACTCTTTGTAATAAAAAAAAAGTGTTTTTTCCGAACTTTTTCGACGCTTAAATGGCTTATACTGCCTAAATCATAACATGCACCAAATTAATGTACACAGAATTGAATATATCAAAAGATCTACAAAAAATTCCGCGACAGCATTTGCCTATTTTTTTACGGGTGGGCCTAACTCATAATAACCATTTTTGTCTTTCAGTTCATTGATGCCAAGAAGATCGGGGTTACTAGATTCCAGGGCAAGCATACCGTTCTTGGCGAGTATTCTTTCACGGATAACTCTCAATAACCATTTTTGTCTTTCAGTTCCTTTATGCCAAGAAGATAGGGATAAGTAGAGTCCCGAACAATGCCGTGTAATCAGCACGGGGCATCTAAAAATAATTACTATATACATTTATAATTATTTTTCTTTTACTTATTCAACTAAACATAAAAACACATTTAATGTATTTATGCGTAGCAACGCACGCAAGACATTAGCTAGTTGTTAATACTGTATTTTTTATTTCAGGTGAGTCTGCTCGAGATTTATATTCCTCCATTTGGTACCGTAAGCCTACTTAATGTAAGTACTTCGATTTTTATAAAGAAATTTATATTTGCTAAAAGAATGATTATTACAGTCTTAGAATTTATAATTCATATCCCTACTTATTTTTATAAAGTAAAGATAAAGTGAAACTACTGCATGCTTTAGGCGGCCCTTGACATAATTCTCAGATAAAGGCCCCCACTTTTATAGACAATAATGGTCAGTCGGATTTTCAGCCCTACGTGATAACCGATTTTACCCTCAGAATAAATGTTTGGAACTCAATACTGTTAGAGGCTGAGTTGACACCAGGGCCATGTGTCAGTTTAAAAATTTTGACCCATCAGGAACAGGTAGCATATTGCCTTAACCAACTAAGCTAACTCTACGGTATACCTATATAATATTTATAAGAAAATTAATCAATGGTGGCAATATAATAATTTAAAGGCTTTTATTTTACTTTTTGTTCTATGATTTATTGTAATTATGTTTATAGTTTTATACAAACAGTCCATAAATCGAAGGGGAATCGATGGGTAGCAGACAGTGACTCTATAATTATTATTACTGCAGTCAATAGTTGAGGAGTTCACGAAGAGTACGCAGAATCTCTCGAGGATGTCTACCGGAATAGTACACAAAACGTCGATTTTTAACAAAACTGGACCACGGTAATTTAGCCCGGAAGACCAATTAAACAAGACTGATGACTCCGGTCGTGGAAGCCTACAATTTTACATTGTAGGATTTACTTATTTGGCATCAAATGTGATTTTATCTGAAGCCAGAGTCTATATAAATTAATATGGAAACTTATATGTTGCTAATTGTTATGGAATTACTTTATTACTAATTACAAATAATTGTATTTTAGACCAGCCACTATAAATCCAGTAATTCAATAACATAATACTATTTATCCAACAAAAACGAAGTATAGGTCAAAGGTAACAGAAATGTAGCGAACCAAGATCAAATAGATTTAGAACTATAATACTATTAAACGATTTAGGTCATTTAATTTCTAGTATAGTGAGAGAAAAACATTACAAAAATATAACGCAATTAATGGAGTTATTAAACGTCATTTTGGAAAACAAATGCCAGTAAATACAAAATTACTATTACATAATTCACAGCAAAAGCATCTTTAAAATACTGCAGTGAAAACTGGATTTTATACTCGAAGTACAAACTCAGATTACAAGCAGCCCAAATGAGATTTTTACATATACTGATAGAGTTAACAAGAATGGACAAAAATAAAACACATTTAATAATAATGGCGACGTTGAGTCACAATCGTTGCAGGTAACATTCAGATTTATCAGAATAATTGGCAGGTTCAATTGCAGCTAATGGATCCAAATCGACTATCAAAAAAGTTATATTTTTGTAGCAACCTAAAGGATTTTGAAGCAGAGAAATATCAATATAACGATGGGCCGATCAAGAGCATATTGAAACTTAAGAACAGTTTATATGTACCTAAACTTAATTTGTTCATGGTAATGGTGCCGATTTTAATTCACAATAGATAAATGGATTTGTTAACTGGGTTGATTTATTTAAATAAAAAAAACTTTTCAGAACTATAGGCTTTTCGGAAACCGGCTTTTAACTTCAGTGGAAAGATATGCATTACTGTTGTTTTGCGACTCTTTTTACATCAGCGGCTTTCCAGTGTCGTCGATAGCTATTTAAGTCAGTAGAAATTAATGGGATACTCAATATACTTAGCGACTTCGCACTTACTTTCAAAATACTTATGGATACGAAACACTAAATCTTTTGTGTCCGCATGTAGACCTAATAGTTTACCCGTGCCTACAAGTAAACAAACAATAAGAATATATTAAAACAAAAACAACACTGAGATTAGCAGATTAATTTATATGACACAATGGAACAAAAATAACTAAACACCTTTGCCGTTGTAATCATAGAAACCAGCAAAGTACTCTTTAACTCCAAAAACTCCAAACGCGACAAGCCTAGAAGGCCCTTGGTCTATCTGCCGGCTGCTGGCCTCACATCCACACGTGTTATTCACAGAGGTAGACGATCATCTAGCCAGTGCATGGGTGACATGTGGACAGCGTGTCGGGTCCCCCAGCCGTTATAGCTGATCTTCTCAACCTGGAGTCGCTACTTATTGTAGCTACCCAAATACCTCACGATGCTGGGTGGGCACCGGTCCCATACTGGCTGAAATTCCATGAGAAAAAATTCTTCCCCCATGGGGACTCGAACCTGCGAAAGTCCCCTCTGCGCCAAGGCATCTTGCCTTAACCACTCGGCTACAGCGCGGGATTGCACTCTTTAACAGTTGAGACAGATTAAGGATTTGTAACGTTTCAAGAGGTTAAATAACTGTTTATTTCATTGTGATTGTACTATACAGGGTTAGTGGCTTCTGTCCATCCCTTTTTTCAAATGACCATCCATAGTAATTCTGCCCGAAGGCAGGTCCTTCACTGCAATCATAGCATTTTCATGCTATGCTTGCAGCTTTACTAGGGAATTGTGTAGGTGTGGTAGCTTCCCGTTGCTTTCCACACCGGTGAAGGATGATGATGATGATGATAAGGATGCTCATGATGATGATGGCCATATGATTTCGGGGACCGTTTGGGCCTTAAATTTTTCCTAACATTTGTCTTACAGGTGAGGAAAACCCCCGATGAAAACCTCACCCAGAAAAACTGCCCCGACCGGGGATCGAACCCGGACCCGCTGCGTGACAAGTCAGCACGCTACCTCGAGACCACAGCGGTGGACAGACTTCAACATTTTGGCGGGCGGAGTTCATTAACTGGCCAAACCCTGTTAATGTAGACCTCGATTACAGTGCCAAAATAACATTAATTAGTTGAAATACCGAGTTTCGTTACAGATAAAACTAATTAGTAGTAAAATCCATTGCATTCAGCAAGTTCAACAGTTGAACTTCGTTATATATTTCAAAGAAAGTTTTCCCTCAAGAGTTATTATGGTTATATACGGTAAGCAATTGTGTTGCAAGCAAGTGATCTGATTCCAATGCTTGGGGCTAGATTAAGTAATTTTATGTAACTGTATTTTGTGACATAACGTAAATAGGTACTTGTTACACTCATTATGTAGTGCAATATGGTGACAGAACACCTTTTGACCTAGTGGGTTATGGAATAATCTTTTTATAATTCAAAGTGCTATTAGTGAAAGTGGACAAACTGGTCGAATGTTGACCAGTTATCTCAGGAATGTGGTTTTTGTGAGGTGTTATTATCACTGGGTTAAATGGTGTTTTCCCATGATGACATGCATTTGTTTGCTGAATTGTTTTAAATTAAATACAGGTGGTTGGAATGCACCTTAATTTTTTTAAGGAAATAACAGTTCATCTTCTTCACTTCACGGACTAGGCAAATTGCCTGTTCTGCCACAGTTGTTCTATCCATCTTTTCACTGGCCTTCCTGCATTCCTTGAACCTCTTGGCTTGTAGTTAAATGCTTTTGATAATATTGGTACATTCATTCTTTCTATATTATATATATATATATATATATATATATATATATATATATATATATATATATATAATTTTGTTCTTCTATCTTCATTGTTTATCTGTTCCAATCTTTTGCAGCCTTTTGTTCTTCTAAGGAAGTTCATTTCTACGCTTTTTATTCTACTTTGTAATTTTTTGGTCATTACCCAAGTTTCACTCCCATAAAGTATTGCAGGAACTGCCAATGTTTTATAAAATTTCAATCTAGCATCTCTTGTTGTTTTGTTATTTAATGTTTTGTGTATAGTTCCGAATATGATTTTAAATTTCTACAGTTTCATATTTATGTCTCTTTCAGTTTTTGTGTTTATAGTAAAATTAGAACACAAATAATTAAAATTTGCTACTTGTTCCAGAGGTTTGTTTTCTATTATGATTTTTTATTTATAGCAGTTTGAGTTTATATAGTTTGAGTTTGTAATGAAAAGTAAAATATGTCCAAAAGAAATCCTTTTTGAAGAATTTAATAATTGTGTGTTCAATAATTGTGTGTTCAATAATTGTGTTTTTAAATACTGATTTTACAGAGTAGTTTCCGAAAAAAAATCTATGTTAGTTATAATATACAGTTTGATGTGTTTCATTTTTTCTCCACTAGGGTGCATTCTTACAGTATTACCATCCTCTTTGGCAATAAATAATATGATCAAGTTGCAGTGATGAACAAATGAAACATAACCAAACATTTCTCATTTGTTTTCAAACATCGCCGTTTACATTAAATACCGTATCTAAACATTTTAAAATAACTACATTTAAATAATGATTTGTGAGTAAACAGCTTAATTTTATTTCTTAAATAGTCCTAACAAATGCCACTCTTGATTTCCCAATCCTCTAGATAATTTGGAAATCACTCCTGATCACTTATGATACATTTCATGAACATTTTGACAACCAATATTGTTAAGTAATTATATCGATTCCGCCGATTGTCTAGAAAAAGTGGGCGCCTTAACCTCCTACTACCTTTTTTACTGATTAAATTGTTTTATTAGTACTCATTTCTAACTCGTTATTCATTTGAAATTGCCTGAAATTGTATAAAAAGTATTTTATCTTTTGGAAATGATATCAGATTCACATCAATTATCACTCACCATGTCTATGGAATATTGTTTATTGTTCACACTAGCAACCTACTATAATTTAGGTTTATATGTTAAACACTGCCAGAATACAAGCTGCTGAAATGAGATTCCTCAGACCAAAAGCAGGATATAAAAAACAAACAAAAAACACAACACAGAAATAAGATAGCAACTAAAAGTAGAGGAATTAAACACAACAATAGAGAAATACAGAACAAACTGGAAAGAACACTTGGCAAGGATGACCGAGAATAGAATACCCAAAGCAGCATACAACTATTCACCACGAGGAAGAAGAAGTTTGGGAAGACCAAGGAAAAGATGGAAAGAGCAGCAATTTTGAGCCGGAACAGGCTAGTAAATAAGCCTAAATCGTGAAGAAGAAGAAGAAGAAGAAGAAGAAGAAGAAGAAGATGTTAATCACACCCAATATGAAAAATGGTGACCGGTGTCTTATAACAAGTTTTATAAAATGTATAACCAAGTTTGAAATAAACTCTATTGAGAATATACAGAATTTCTCGTTTCATCCTTTTACATCTGTATGACAATTTATAAGTAATTGGCTATTACAAATCGTTTACGAAATTCTGAAATTGTTAGTTATGTAGTGATGTAACGTGCTCTAAAATACTTTACTCTTGATTCAATATAGTCTTTATGTCGTCTAGTGGTTGTTTATTGAAGCTTTCTCCGTTAAAAAGTTGTTCCTAATTAATGTCAATTTTACAAGTTCTTATAAATTCATTTGGAATAAGAGAGGAGTTAAGCATAGAGCATTATTTTGTAATCAGTATTTTCTTGAAACAATTTTTACAATTTATTATGGTAAGACCTTGAAGATATATAAAGCCTGAAGTATAAATGGGATCTCAGCAGAACTGATAAAATCGGGGGGGGGGATGATGCACAAGATACATTGGTTTCTTAGTACTATGATTTGAGAAAAAGAAACTCTTCAAAATGAATGGAAAGGATCGATTATCGTACCAATCTGTAAGAAAGGAAATAAAAATGATTGCAACAACTACAGGGGTATCTCGTTACTTTCAACTTCGTACAAAATTCTAACAAAAATGTTAGTAAATAGACTTACTCCTTATATTGATGACATTCTAGATCATCTATGTGGATTTAGAAGAAACAGGTTTACAACAGATCAGATTTTTAGTATGACAGATTTTAGAAAACGAATGGGAATGTAATGACACTGTACATCAACTATATGTAGACTTCAAAAAGACATACGATTCAATTAAGAGGGATAAGTTATGTAGAATCCTACTGGAGTTCAGAATTCCTAAGAAGTTAGCTAGACTTGTACGAATGTGTTTAAATGACACAAAGAGTAGGGTACGTGTAGGCAAACAGTTTTCGGATACTTTAGAAATTCACAACTCCGCTCTTACTCAAACAGGGAGTTCATCTACCTCGTAAAGTGGGTTGCCATTGCTGGATTCTGGCTTCGATTTCTGCATCATGCAGTTTAAAACGGCAGATAATTTTTTGAACACGGCCTTTGTATATCACAACGATTCTCTGGGAAAAATTTCAAGGTGGTTTCGGCATGCAATGGTTGACAGTTCCCTTGTTAAACTTCAAAAGTTAATAGAGATGATTTATTAGGCCTGTCTGGCCATTGGGCTTAATCCTTGTTGTTGTTGATGATGATGAAAATATATTTTCTATAAACCTCCCGATGGAATCCTAGAGTTCTTATATGGAAATTCATATTTTATTCGCAAGATGTCATTATTGTAACATTTAATAGTATATTACAATGCGAGATTGGGAAGTGGTTTTTACAGAAGCGAGGAAACGATTAAAAACCGAGCGATAGCAAGATTATTAATTTCCCACCTCAGAAGTGGGTTACAATACGCCAGTGCCAGAAGAGAATACCAGAAATGTCGAAATAACAAACTGGTGCATTGAATAATAAAGTATTTTCATACAGTTGTTGCACTGGGAGGTTCCCTCTTAGTGCATTTTTCTATGAAGTTTGTAAATTCAGTATGTTATATTTTTTGAAACGGTACGTAAATATATGTACAATTATTTCATATCTATATTCAAAGAATTACGATTGAAGTGATAAATGTCCTTATTTTTCTTCTTTATTTAATGATGTAACACGTGTTTTCTGTCTCTATAGTACTATAACAATATTCACTTCTTATAATCTCTTGTATATTTTCGTCATTCAATAAGAAATTAACTCCAGTAAATTCTGCCAATAACTGATTTAATGTACCCTAACATGGAATTGAAGACATAATACATCCTGTATATAAGCAGGGAATTAACAGAAAATACCTTTTACTTATGTATATGGTACAGTTATCACCAGGGAGCGGGGTTTGAGTAAGTAAACAGACGCTTCATTTTACCTGTCACACGGAGTATGTACTGCGCAGGACACTTCTTCTACAACAGAGTGTTTCGTAGCGACTGTTTCATTATTCGCTGCATACAGAGTAGCAAAGAACTGTGGAAATATGCCTAAAGTAAAATAGAGTAATATCTCCAAATCATCATCATCACAGTTAGCATCGTTTATAGAGCAATTTGGCATAAATGGCAAAGTGTAAGGTATGTCACATAGAGCTCAAAGGAAGTTTCAAACATCATGTTAAACAAAACTGTAATTCAAGAAAACACAAGGAAAATGTTGTAATATTAGAAGAAAAAAAAAGGGAAAGTGTAGCTTCAACCTCCGCAGACCCAAACTACAGATCAGAAATTTTCGAGGATTTGCATATTGCATTAATAAGAGCAATTATTCCTTTAAAATAAGTACAGCATCCTTGTTTCGTAGCTTTCGTAAACAAATATACTAACAGAAAAAATGCCTTCAGAAACACTATTACGAAAAACATATCTACCAACAGCCTATGAAAAATGCCTAAATTACATAAGGGATGAAGTGGCAGGTAAAACGATTTTTGTGTTTATAGACGAAACAATAGGTTCCGCTCATAGGTCAGTCGCTATTGTAGGTACCCTAAGGCCTGATGGTCCAGCTAAAATATTTCTCTTAACATCCGAAGAGATGGAGGAAGTTAATCACTTTACAATTACTCGCTTATTTAATGATTCATTGTCCCTCCTGTTGCCTGCCCGTATTTAAGAAAGAAAATACTTTGTTATTTGTTACGGATGGGGCTGCATATGAGAAAAGCTGCTACAACAATACAACAATAATATTCAAAATTAATACATTTAAAATGTCTAGCTCATTGTCTCCACCGAGTTGCGGAAGAAATTAGAACCTGTTTTCCGGATGTTGATACATTTATAAACAACATGAAAAAGATTTTTCTCAAGGGGCCATCAAGAATTAAAATATTTAAATAAATGCATTTGAACTTCCCCTACCTCCACAGCCAATTGTAACTCGGTGGGGAACATGGCTACAGACTGCACTATACTATGACCAGTATTACGACACAATTGTAAGCATAATTAATGCATTTGACGATACAAAAAATCTTGCTATACGTGCAGTGAAGTAAATAATTTCACCAGCTTTGTTTGAAGACCTTTCTTATATTCCAAATAATTTCAGTAAAACTGCAACTGCAATACAAAATTTACAATAATCTAAACTAACAATGCCGGAAGCTCTCGAGACAATAGAACAAGTTTCAGAAATACTGAGTGAAGTACAAGTGGGAACTGTTAAAGAAAGAGTAGCAAATAAACTTAAAAAGTGTTTTAAAGAAGAATACTGGATACGTAGAAATGTGCAAAATGAGGGGCGTGTTGCTCAGTCAGGAAATCTTAAGCATTCCTGATACTTTGAATTTTGTAATTGCTCCTATTACGTCGTGCGACGTGGAATGTAGTTTTTCAAAATATAAAAAATGTCTACATACTAATCGCATAAGATTTACTTTTGTGCATGTACATTATTGTACATTCCAATAATTGTAATTATGATGTATAAGAAAATATTTCAGTACATTAAACCCTTATTCAAAATGAAGTAGTTTTATTGCACACTATAAATAACTAAACATACGATTATTTGCTTCCTTCTATAATTCCTTATCTGACTACGATGAGGAATAATCTTATTTATTATTGTATTTTTCTTCCTTTCATTTTTTGAGCATTCTACCACAGCAGATTATCCCCTACAATTGATATTGGATCCCTTTGACCTCCTGCAGGAATTTACCTTTTAATCCCCTTCAAGTTCCATTATTAAATACAGCTATCCTCCTATCCTCAGGAGTTACTGTTACCTGAGCTCATCATGGTTTACTAGAAAATAACTATAATCAATCTCTCCAAGGAATATTCTTAACAGTCATCTTAGGTCTATATTTTACAGCTCTCCAAGCTTTCGAATATTTAGAAGCCCCATCTACAATCGCAGATTCAGTTTATGTTTTTGAAGCAGGGTGTAATGCCTTCCACCGAACATCATTTTGTTTATACTGAACACTGCAAGGTCACAGGTACGTCATCCCTCCTTATATTCAGTGCATTCTTAACTTCATTGAATACTTACTAGAACCCCGCTCCCTGGTTATCATACTGAGCCATAGCCACAGTGAACTCTATTTAGCCCTGAGTTTGACTAAACTCTGACCTCAAGCAACCTAGATGCATCTCACATAACTTGATTTATTCTTCAGCGGATATTTGTCCTCGTTCTGATCAATAAGTAAATGTGTCATTTAGTAAAATTAATATTTTTGAAAATACATATTAATTTTATTGAAATATTTTTATACCACTGAAAAAAATTCCAATGTAAGAAAAATAACAAAATCTTGATGTGGCTGGTTTTAATCAGGAATTGGAAGCGTAAGATTTATTTTCAAATTTTCCGGAAGTTTTAAGTTACCTATATTGATTTGGATTCTGTTGTCAATTTTAACTGGCAAACATGCAAATATATACACTTTAACCATTGTTTAATTAGCAAAACATTCACATTTCGCGAAGGTCAAATTACCACAGATTTGGAAGCATTGGGCATATTTCCAGTATCCATTTCCTGTCTTCAAAGACATTAACTTTTACAAATCTCGAACACCAATCATAAATTTGAATTCTTCTCGTGTCCTATTATTTTTGAAGTTCTTAGATTCGGCGACATTCTTTAAAACATGTGAATTTATTCAAGTTGATGTGAAGTAATCCTGGATTTATAAATACAGTGTTCGCTAGTTTAAATGTATTGATATTTATCCATATTAACAAAAATAAAACCGAATGCTAAACATAGGTCCTACTATTCATTATGAATCCTCTAACACAACCATTTGAGGCCAACAAAGAAAAAAGAAATATTAGTTATCAATACCGTAGGTTCAGGATAAATACATTAACACATTTTTTCTCCATTGGACGAGAGGTGCCACACCTAAAATTTTGTCAAACGACTAGGAACATTAGAATATAAATTGTCACCATTATAAAAACATATTTAGTCGTCGCATATTTTACAGAATCATCTCTTTGCACAACATCGTAGCCTATTAAACGTTTCATCTAAGTAATTAAATTTTTGATATACACGGTCGGGTGGCATGAGTCATGACCTTCAAGGTTAGAGGTTAAAATACGACGGAGATGAAGAAGTCCCACTTATGGAATTTTGACAGAAGTCTTCTTGCAGGAATTGGAAAACAAACACTTTGAGAAATCAATTAGTACATTTTACATAAAATTGATAGTAAGATATGTCGATAATAATCACAAACAGGAATGAGATGCACAAGGAAATTAAACATAGGCTCAATTCTGGAAATGCATGTTATTACGCATTACAGAGACTCTTGACTTCCCAACTCCTTTCAAAAAACGTTAAACTGAAAATAAAGTGATCCCACTACAGGCCTCAGGAGGCCCTTGGGGTAGTAGGAGGTTAAGGCTCCCACTTTTTCTTGACAATCGGCACTTGATGTCAGCCGGGTTGTCAGCCCTGCGTGACGGCCGCCTTTACCCCCAGAACAAGCGTCTGGTACTCATTTCAGTTATAGGCTGAGTCGACCCCAGGGCCATAGTGCCGCCAGAAGGTTTGGGTCAGTTTAAAAATCCTGACCCCACCGGGACTCGAACCCTCGACCTTCCGGCTTGTAGCGCAGTGCCTTAACCACTACGCTACGGCGTTAAACTGAAAATAAGTATATAAAACAATTATTCTACCAGTTATATGATATGGATGCGAAACATGGACTCTTACTTTAAGGGAAGAAAGGGGATTACGAGTATTTGAGAATAAAGTTCTTAGGAAAATTTTTGGACAAAAGAGAGATGAACAGACAGGTGAATGGAGAAGACTGCATAACAGTGAATTACATGGTCTTTATAGGAAGCCAGATATAATGAGAACAGTTAAGTCTCGTAGACTGCGATGGGCAGGACATGTGGCACGAATGGGGAATGGAAGACATGCATGAAAGTTTCTTGTAGGAAAACCAGAGGGAAAACGCCCAGTTGGTAGACCAAGAATGAGGCGGGAGAATAATATTAACTATGATTTGAGGAAGTAGATTTTACAGGGGATGATTGGAAAACATTGGCTCAGGATAGGGATATATGGAGAGCTTATGTATGCACGGCCATGAACCTGCGGGTTCGTTAGTGCTAGTGAGTTAGTTAAGATATGTCGATGGCATATTAGTAATTTACGATAAAAAGCTTGCACGAATTAAATAATATGCATGAAAAAATAATTTTTAGCAAAGGAATAGGAGCCAACAATTGTGTTTTAGATACTACAATAACAATTCTAGCCTATATTTTATTTAACGACACTCTTAACATCTCGGGTCAAATATGACCGCGAAAGAGCCAACATATTATGCTTAGAGACTTCTAATTCCAGGCATGATGTTCTTTTACGTGTTATAAATCTATGACACATAACCCACCGTCTTACTTCCCATTCTAAAGAAGCCTCGATAGGGATATTTACGTCCTTAAAAATTCTATTGATCCCGGACAGGTTTGAACCCGCAAACTTCGAAACGAGACGCCAGCAACGAATCCACTAGTTCATTTTATGTAGTTTTGGCCTATATTATCAATTATTTTATTGTGTTCATTATTATTTTGTAAAAAAAAGTACATATGGAGGGAGAATTACTAAATAAAGAAAGTGAGAGAGAGAGAGAGAGAGAGAGAGAGAAACAAACAACAACAAACAACAAACAAACAAACAAAGATAGATAGATAGATAGATAGATAGATATAGAGAGATAGATAGATAGATAGATAGATAGATAGATAGATAGATAGATAGATAGATAGATAGAGAGAGAGAGAGAGAGAGAGAGAGAGAGACAAAGACAGACAGAGAGACAGATAGATAGAGAGACGGAAATAGAGTGAATATTGATCAATCTTAATTGTTGGTTCTATATTAATTATTAATACAATGTGTTTAGATTTTTATTGTTCGGCAGTCTCTAATATACTGAATATTGTATATGGTTCATGGAAAATTTCCAAGTGAAATTCGACCGTTTTCATTTGCTTGAAGGGTGGAGACAGTAAAACAATAGTTAAAAGCTATGATTACAGTACCGCCTCTCTCTTACGGAGATGTTGTTCCAAGTTTCTTGTAAATTTACGGTACATTTGCAACTATGTAATTCTATAACAGGGCGGGATATTATCTAACACTGTGAGTTACAAGTACATGCAGTGAGAAAGGGAGACAGTTACTTACTCTCAATTGATCATGTAACAAGATAGTTCATACGTAACAAATTTTATAAGGTCTAATTGTCTGTCTCACTACAGTTTTGGTCACTCATTGTTTATTTTTTGAAAGTATCGACATATTTCACTTTACAACCTTTCGCTTGTAGTTAAATAGGCCTGCTCTAACAACTGATTTTACCTACTTATCCATAGGTCACGGAAGATACTTTGAATTAGTGTTTTATTTAACGACGCTTTTTAACATCTGAGGTCATTGATATTGTAGGCTTAGATGCGCATGAAAATACTGACGAATTTTGTATTTATTCTAGGAATGAAATAAATCTATTATACGGGATATGTCTTTAGTTCCTTCCGAAGGAGTCAGAATCACAATTATTACATCCTGTAAAATTCACCGACACGGGATGGGTTTGATTGCTAGAAATTTCGATCCGGATTCATACACATAACTAATGAGGAACTTCAAATGGAGTATATATATATATATTTAACAAAAACCGTCGCCGTGGCGTAGTCGGTAGAGTCCCTACCTTCCACTCCGGTGACCCGGTTCGATTCCCGGCGGGGTAGGGATTTTTAATCTCCACCTTGGGTCTGGATGTGTGTCTTGTCCATGTGTCTATATGTGACAATAACAGAAAGTTAACAAAAATGTAAAACAAGAAGGAAAACAGTGTTAAAAAAAACATTAACATGGAATAAGTTAAAACGTTTCTCCAACCAGGTTACGTGAATTTAACTTCCTTTTCCAGTCCAGGCTTCTCTTTTCAGCAACAAATCCTTTCATAATTCATATCCTGTATTATTGGCAAATTAGGTTTCGGGGAGGGGGCACTTTGTTCACTAAATCTCAAAGACGATCTCCTGTGAAGCTCACCTTGGGAACTGGACAATTTTATCTCGAATCTTCAGTCAAGTTTCTCGGACTCTTTTTCGGATTCAAGATTATGTTCACAATTAATATTCGACACCATATTCATAAATCAAATGCTACAATTGCAATACTCTGTAATTTTTTCAAATCTCCTGCACTAATAGGATCAAGATAACTCTGTATATAAAACTGTGATCCGCAATATGTTGATTTATGGCTGTGAAACCTGGAGTATCTTCGCTGATTGTCACAAAAATAAAGTTCAAATCATTCAGAACAAATGTCTAGAAACTAATTTTTTTACCCTACTAAGAAGGTCGCAGAGCTCCAAATCTACCACAAATGCCCTATATTGCGGCCATAATTAATCGTCGAGTAACTTACATGCAAAATTATATCATGACTCATTCAAATAAAATTTTAGGCAATGCAGGACGTGCACATGCTACAGCAACGTGCTGTTCACCAAATCGTATTTATCAGCTCTCCTTTTACGTTGGAGCAAGCAGCATAAAATGAGCGTTGAATGAAACAGCTACAGCAGAGTGGCTCATTCTGAACTGTAGGCTTCAGCTAGGTTCGTCGGCAGCATTATGTTTTGGGTTAGTAACGCCTCATTTTATCCCAAATTACATCGTCACTGACTAAACACCAGTCCGCTAAATATGAGATGGTTAAATGACTATACAACTTACCGATAGTCACAAAGTTGTCAGCTCCCAGGGGGTATCAATTGGTTCCAGTGGATGGTGATATACATCGTCATATCTTAATAATAGTTAATCCTTACGTAGGACTTACATCCTTTCCCCTTATGGAACGTATCAGCAAATATTTTGAGTGGGTCACCTGTCGGCAGAAATCAACTAACTATGAACCTTACACTAGACTGATACGCAGTGGTGTTCCTCCCCTGATCAGTGACTAGGTGTATGCCAGGGCGACAACAAGAAGAAAACAGGATATTTTATCGACTGTACCTCGGCGATGGATTATAATGAACAAGTTAAGATTAACTAAGTTGCTCACCAACTTATTGACATAACGACAATTTCGATAACAAATTGTTATCACCAATAGCACTGAGCAACAAAAAATAAACTTTTTTTTGTCTCAGAAAGAAAAATATGTGATTCTGATAGTATTTTTTCAACTGAATTCAAATATGATATCGGTTTTTTTCCATCACGCAAGGTTACCGAGAGACAGGCATTTATAATTTCAAACACTTTAATATTTTCTACATTCGTAACTACACAATATTCAAACATTCGGACTCACCTAGAAAGTAAGAAATGCCGATTTTCTGCTATATTTTGCCTGTGGAACATCCCTCTTGAAGGTCCAACAATAATCGGCCAGCATATTAGGATTCCATTTCCCTTGATATCTCTTTTCCATACTGAACTCTCCTGATGAAAGTGTTTACCGTGCTCATCGCTCACTGCGCCAAGATTTTCCGGGAAGAAATCTTGGTTTATTAAGAAAATAATTACTTAAATCTATTAATTGAAATTGAAATAAAAAAAAACTGTGGATGATGGAGAAATTCCGAATACATATTTGAAAACACGATAAAAAACTGCATTAAGTACAATTATTGGTACTCATGAGACAAAAATCATGTTGACCAGTATAGTTAGTGCTATAAATTGGATAGATTTCTTTACATAGACTTGTAAGGTAGGTGTTCCGGTAGCCAAGGTTATCAAAAAATTGTACCACCTTGACGAGGATTGCGGATTCAATTCTGCCCAGGGCGCGGATGTTTCCGTCCTGATTTTTGTATGTAGAATAATGTTATGTATATCTCTGCGACCTTGTGTTTTGCTAATCACATCTGTCAAGGTTTATGTTGCATCTAAGATCTATCGAATTTAATTATATAATACCAGAACATGATGTTGATTGATTGATCCCCGTTTGTCCCGCTCGGCACATGGGTGCTCCCCTTGCAGGATGTTTCTTAACCAGACTAATTTAGTTATGCGTATTTCCCTACAGATGTCAGCGAGTGACTTGTGGTTAATATATCGCTTCGAGGAAACATCTAATAGGGAACAAAGGCATTACTTGGATGGAAGAAGGTCGGGTAAATTTTGCTCAGATGTCTTTTTATTCAGCCTTGAGTTTCTTTTACGAGTCCGAAAATCTTAAGGCTCGGGACTCACGGATTAAAGTCCCTACTGGAGGAATTATCCCTTGGATTTTTTTTTTTCATCCTGAAAAACAGAAAATTATAATGGACTTGGATTAAAAGTAGCTGTTTGATATCATGTTTATCTGTATTTAAAAACCATGATATTTTGGATATGAAATAGCAAAGAATGGAGAAAAGTAAGAACAACATTTCAAAACTTCTGAAATACTTAAGTTGAAAACGACGTGACACCCAAAGGTATTGTAACCTAATATCCAAAACAACTTCCATCAATTCTGATAAAGAAACAAGTAACCTAGCAACCAAGCCATTTGTTTCTTGAACTAATAAATCTTCTTCTTCTTCTTCTTCTTCTTCTTCTTCACTTCCTGGTGTAGGCAAGAGTTGCCTGTTCCGTCTTTACTAATAGATCTAAGACCATCTCTTCCTAGGACGTCCGACATCTCTTCTTCCTCTTGGAAAATAATGGAAGATTTTATTTCGTAATCTACTTTCTTCCATTCTTTCTACATGTTCTTTCCACTGTATCTTGCTGTTAAATATATTTTCTTTTATGGAGTAGTTCTGCAGTTTTTCATAAGTAATGCCACGAGTGATTTCCAAATTATCGATAAATTCACGACTCACGAAGTGAGGAGTGAATTTATCTAGAGAATTTGGAAATCAAGAGTGGCATTTGTTAGGACTATTTAACGAATAAAATAAAGCTGTTTACTCACAAATCATTATTTAACTACAGTTATTTAAAAATATTTTTATATTTAAAGTAAACGGTGATGTTTGAAAACTAATGAGAAACGATAGGTAGCCTACGCTTCTACTGCTTCTTTTGTTTATCACTGCAACCAGATCATACTATTTATTGCCAAAGGAACGCAATATTGTAAGAATGCTCTCTAGTGGAGAAAAAATGAAACACATCAATCTGTATATTAATTCATTTTTGATGTCGTATACATTTAAGAAAGTGCAAACAGTGGTTTCTTTTTTTGGTGGTATAATCAATTGCTACAAATGTTGACATGTAAGCACTATTATATACAATCTGGTAGCCGTATTTGTTATAGGCTCAGTCACTGCAAAATAACGGTCAGACCTGTTCAGAATATTAAAAAGGAGGAGCTTTGCTTAATATATGATAATCCTAACGTTGATAATTATTTCGTGAAACACGTCTCTGATTGGTTGTAATACAGAAATCATTGAAACGTGATTGGTCATTCACTCCCATTTGGGGCATGAGTTAAATAGTCACGGATATCCTCGTTTCTTATCGGGTCCATTCTAGTGCAGCCTTTTACTCTTCTTAAAAATTTCATCTCGGCTGCTTGGATTTTACTTTCTTGTTTGGTAGTGGTAATCCAAGATTCACTCCCATACAAAAGGACAGGGACAGCCATTGTTTTATAAAATTTTAATTTTGTTTGTTTATGGGTTTTATTATTCAATGTTCTATTTATTGTACCACAAATAGCTTGAAACTGATGTGTTGTGTGTTCAATACCTTTATCATACCCATTGAACTAATAAATGTATTACAAAATTTATAAATACAATTTTGTTTTATTAAATTAAATATACCGGTAATAGACATTTCTTTAGTATTTGGCACGATCACACTAAAATGGTAATAAATAAGGTTTCGCGGGAAGTGCACAGTTGAACTCACCGTGGTGGCTCCTACAGAGTGTAGTCTACATCACCACGCTCAGTTCAACTGTGCACTTCCCGCGAGAACCTTATTTATTATTAGTGTGAAAGTACCAATTACTAATGCAGCGCCTATTACTGGTACCTTTATCTTATTACTTTATTTATTTTTTTCTGTTATTGTAAACATTAATTCACTATAGTTTGTTTTTCTAAGCAAGGACGATTCCCGCCAACTCGTTTTAACACGGAGAGAGGGGAAACTAATGATGTTTTAGAAAGATTGTGAAACGTCCTGTCACAAATACTGCCTTAGAAGAGGGAGGTTGTACGATTTGAAAATAGTGGCAGATCTTTCTTTCGTTAGAGAAAACAGGCTATAACCACAAACCGTAAGTGACGTCAGATCTCGAATTCTCGAAAAACCTCGGACCTTCGGTCCTCCTTTTTCCAAACTGCATTATCGACCACTAAATATCACTTATAGTTCTTGGTACGTTTTATACTAAGTTATTAACATTCTATATAAAAATATCCACTTCATGTAGCAATAAATGAAATTATATAAACATATTTATGTTTACAAAATATGCAATTTTAAGGGCAATCCATCCATCCATAGTAATTCTGCCCGAAGGCAGGTCCTTCACTGCAATCATAGCATTTTCATGCTATGCTTGCAGCTTTACTAGGGAATTGTAGGTGTGGTAGTTTCCCGTTGCTTTCCACACCGGTGAAGGTTGATTATGATGATGATAAGGATGATGTTGGCCATATGATTTCGGGGACCGTTTGGACCTTAAAGTTTTCCTGTCATTTGTCTTATAGGTGAGGAAAAACCCCGATAAAAACCTCACCCAGAAAAACTGCCCCGACCGGGGATCGAACCCGGGCCCGCTGCGTGACAAGGCAGCACGCTACCTCGAGACCACAGCGGTGGACGAAAGAATATTTAGTGAATTAAATTTAAATACTGTTTACTGAATATTTTAAATAAATAATATCAAAAATATAAATAATTATGTATGTGTGTTTCATTAACTCCGTTTAACCTCTCAATTTTAATGTACTTTTTTGCGCAATAGTGCGTTTAGTCATACTTACAAAAATGGCGATCATGATTGAATGTTCAACTTCCTACATTTTGTGAATGCCTACCTAAATAACTATATTGTACTATTACATTTACACCCTCGCGCGGGAAGTAAAACCACAGCCCTCTATGTGTACTACGTACAATGTATATACAAAACATATCCGAAAGGTAGTGTTAATATACATTATACGAAACAAATCACTGCATTTTAAACGAACTGAACTTTATTTGAAACAATATAAAACAAGAAATACGGTAGTTTCGGCCATTTTATCAATAATTGTTCTCAAGGCCTCCTGTTGTTTCAACTAATAAACATTGCCCACACTGTTAACGATAGTCAATTGTCTACAATGAACGCAAATATTTCCAACAAAGATTTATTGTTTTGAAAACACCATCACGCAAAAAATAATGCACAACGCACGTTTGTGAAGTGTTTTACAGAATCTCGGAAATTAAAAACCTCTTTATCGCTCGGTTTTTAAACATTTACCACTTCCCAACCTCGCATCGTAATATACTATTTACATGCCACACGCCACCGGGCCTTACAGTGGCACTACCTGTAGGCAGAGGAATTTTAAATTGTGGATCACGCACATACTTTTTGACCACACAAGGACATGGTGTGCATTTCCGAATGAGTGATCAGCTCAATGGCAGGGCCTCTTCCTAGACAACATAACATTAAGACGGAACACACTATTCACACACACATTCTTATTAAGCCTGACGAATATGATAATGGTGGCGAGATGTTTCTCGGTGACCGTTCGGGCCTTAAAGTTTCCTGGCATTAGTCTTACATGTGAAGAAAAACCCCGAAAAAAGCCTTCACCCAGGAAATATGTTCCGACCATGACGAACCCAGACCCGCCACGTATGAGGCAGCGTTGTAACATATTTAAAAAATAGGAACCGTTATTGAGTAGGCCTCTTCTTCTTCTTCTTAGGCATTAGTTGCCTGTTCCGTCTTCATTAATAGATCTAAGACCATCTCTTCCGAGGACGTCCGACATCTCTTCTTCCTCTCGGAAAATAATGTAAGATTTTATTTTGGTAATCTACTTTCTTCCATTCTTTCTACATGTTCTTTCCACTGAATCTTGTAGTTAAATATCTGTTCTTTTATGGAGTAGATCTGCAGTTCTTCACGGATATCCGCGTTTCTTATCTGGTCCATTCTAGCGCATACTTTTACTCTTCTTAAAAATTTCATCTCGGGTGCTTGGATTTTACTTTCTTGTTTGGTAGTGATAATCCAAGATTCACTCCAATACAAAAGGACTGGAACTATCATTGTTTTATAAAATTTTAATTTTGTTTGTTTATGGGTTTTATTATTCAATGTTCTATTTATTGTACCACAAATAGCTTGAAACTGATGAGTTTTGTGGAGTAGGCCTATAATGCAAAATAAATAGTTTCATGCTACAAAAAATCAGTGACTTGAAATAGCTTTATTATTATTATTATTATTATTATTATTATTATTATTATTGTTATTATTGTTATTATTATTATTATTATCATCATCATCATCATCATCATCAGTATTATTTGTAAGGGGCTGTTAAATCCAATATGCAAACAATGTTGCATTTGAGAAATATGCAAATGAGAGCTGATGTCATCATTTGGTTGCAAACGACTTATTTTGCTGCCAGAATCTTTTATAACTTTTCTTGCATCAGCGAGAGTGCTTATTTAAAAGTGAATGGCTGATTTAAGTTTTAATTTTATGTAACAACTTGTTTCATTTTGTTTGTTTGCTACTTTTGATTTAGGCATTTATAACTTTGTCAACATTTTCGCTTTCAAATATTATCGTTGTGTTTATACGATTATTTACATAATTAATAATTTTGCCTTTGGTTTCAGTCTCCAAATATTGCCATTTGTTAATTCGAAAGGCAGCAATTTCTTCATACCTCTCTTTTTCTATAACACGTTTTAGCTCACCCTTTCATGGAATTTACAAACAAATCCTCAAGAGAGAAAATCATATAAGCATCACAAACAAGTAGTCTAATTTGATAGGACGTGTATGATGGCGTATATAATTTAGTTAGGGAGATTGTTGCTGTGTTATTAATAAATAGAAAATGGGTTGTTTCTTGGTTATACATTGGGAAGAGAAATATATTGAATAATAATAATAATAATAATAATAATAATAATAATAATAACAATAATAATAATAATAATAACAATAATAACAATAACAATAATAACAATAATAATAACAATAATAATAACAATAATAATAATAGTAATAGTAATGATAGTAATAATAATGATAATGATAATAATAATAATGATAATAATAATGACAATTATAATAATAATGATAATAATTATAATAAAGATAATAATAATAAATTTCTTTTCCATTGAAGATCTTAATGCGCGATTCAATATAACTTCATTTAATTAGAATTAATTTTATAAATATTTTAAATTTATTAATATATTAGATATAATAATTTGTTTTTGTATTTATTAAAGATAGAAGCGATAAGCGCATTGAAAACTACGATTGCTTACTCAGGGTAGCCAATTCATGATTAGCTAATCTAGCCCTACGTGAATTTTCAATCCGAAAACGGAAGAGTGTATCGGATATCTGTGGTTACAGGGAAAAAGTTGTTAGTCGAAAAATTACCAAAGAGATTATCCAGGACTCTAATATTTTCAGAGTTATAAGAATGTTTGTTTATTGGTATCTCATAAGAATAGTGCATGTTTTCGGTTAAAAGTTTCCCCCCCCCAAATGCCCCAGTTTTGTCTTTCGACATTCCTGGTTTCTCTCCTGGCATGGCGTACTTGTAACCCACTTCGGAGGTTGGGGCGCCTGGAAGGCGGGGTTACGTTGCCCTGATGATATGATGGGCGATTATGATAGTGGTGCGCCAGGAGAGTCCCTAAACCTAAGTTTAACCTAAGATGAATATGAATGATGATGATTGCGATGGCCATATGATGTCGGGGACCGTTTGGGCCTTAAAGTTTTCCTGACATTTGTCTTACAGGTGAGGAAAAACCCCGATAAAAACCTCACCCAGAAAAACTGTCCCGACCGGGGATCGAACCCGGACCCGCTGCGTGACAAGGCAGTACGCTACCTTCGGTTAAAAGGTGATTTCCTGGTAAATAGCGATATTATTCTTAACAATGTATTTCCTACAACCACAGAGCCTATGCATGGATTTCCCAACCGAAGTCTAAACCAGGAAAGCGGTTTTCCGATTTTTTATTGTTTCCATAAAACTGAAAATTTACAGGTGTTCATTTGAAAAAAAAAAAAACAAATGTCTAAATCATGCCTATAGTTTCATAACAATTTCTGTGAATCTTAGTTCATGTACTTTACATTTTAAACGTTAAGGAGAATTTTAAATTTATAATTCACATCTTTCTAATTTTCTATGCTACTTGTATTGGATTGTCTTTACAAGCGGATTGTTCTTACTTGTTAGTAAAGAGAATCCGAACTAACATTTCATATAGTGTGACATCAAACGATCGCTGGAGGATACTGAATTGTTCCAATATTTTCTCTAGTCAAATTGAAATACAAAGGAAATTTTGCTTTTACTTTTTTATGTATAGAATTTGATATACCTATTAGTTAGTTCACAGTTTTATGTGCACATGGAAATTTAAAATGATCATCTTTCGAACTTAGAATATTTCGATTTAAAAGTTTAATTTAACGAAATTAAAATTTTACTTACCTTTTTTCTTTTAAACTGGCAGCACTTCTCTATGTCCTTAATATAATGTACACCACTAATACTGCATATCAGCTCAACTTCTTTATAGCAGAGAAAACTGTTCGGCGTTGAGAATTTACTAGTCTATAGAACAGATAACTTTATTGTACAAATATATTAAACTTACTCTGCTTAGTATAGCCTACATCCCTGTAAAAAATCCTGGGTGGGAGGTCACCTACAAGTATTGCGATTAGCCCATGATACAAATAGACGACGCTAAGTTTAAATTGCTAATTAAAACAAACAATCAAAACGAGGTGTACTTTAGCTTTCAGCTATTCTGACCATATACAGAGTGATTCATGAATTATGTTTGCTATTGATATGTGAAAACCTGTATTTTATCATGAGTTTGATACTTGAAAAATGAATCGCATATGTTCTGAGTATGCGGAGACGGAAAGATTTCTCTCTGTACATTTAGAGAAAAGATACAATATTGACCACTGATATATTTTAAATGCAACCTCCTATTTAATTTTAGATGGAATGATCGAGGTGAGATGTACTTTAGCTTTCATGTATTCTGGCCATATATGTTAGAAACGAATCGAGGTGGAGATAGGATGGCTCTTATTTATCCGTAGGAAAGCTTCGTGCTGATTTTCATAGAACGGTAAATGGGACCAATCTAGACAGGAATGGGCGAAGAAAGATATCTCCCTAAAATTAAAAATAAGGTAGGAATTAAACTTCTCTCAAAAAATAAATAAAAAGTAAAAAATCTTATTCTTCTGAAAGTACAAACCAATAATAATAATAATAATAAAATAGTAATTATAGATGTAAAAAGATTACCAAAATAGCTTGCCCGAAATACTGATTCTCTAGCAAGAATTATTAAAACACAAATCCATATCTACCTTCATATTTCCAGGATCGAACCTGGACATCCAGTTCATAGCCACTTTTATAGGAGGTTGAAAGGGCTCTAAAGCTAGTCTGGATACGAATGAGTCCAAGTATATTCTGACGACCTGAGTTTGATCACGGAAGCGGAATGGTGAGAGTTTCTTAAATATTTTAAGTATAACTGGTCACAGAGCCCACTTAGCCTCCTATAAAATGAGTATCTGGGACTACAGTCAGCCAGAATTTAGGAATAGCCATTCTATCGATTCATTTTGTCGTTGATTAAGAATCGTGAATTCTTGAGTCTGTAAGTTTCATGGCATTTCAATAAAATTCCTTTATTAATTACATATAGTTACAATTGCCCACCGCTGTGGTCTCGGGGTAGCGTGCTGCCTGGTCACGCAGCGGGCACGGGTTCGATTCCCGTTCGGGACAAGCTTCCTGGGTGAGATTTTTTCCGGGGGTTTTCCTTGCCTGTAAGACAAATGTTAGGTAGCTTTAAGGCTCAAAAGGTCCCCGAACATCATCCTGGCCATAATCATCATCATTATTATCCTTCACTGGTGTGGAATGCAAGGGGAAGTAATCACACCTGCTATTCCCTAATGAAGCTGCAAAGCATAGCATGAAAATGCTATGATTTCAGTGAAAGAATTGTCCTAGGACTGAAAAATGTTATAGAATAGACTAGCTACAATTATTATCTACATAGCCATAGTTAGCTACTTTTTTCTGTTACTGTCTAAGCAATTCTTAATGCCTGAATAGCCTATATCTAATTTAAGGAATTTAGTGATTTTAATTTTATGTAAGTAGGCCTATTATGTCACGAAATTGTGTCAGTAAGCAGAAAAATGCTGAGGATTTGAGAAAGAATGGAGACGTCCTTGAGGTGGGAGTGGTTGATAACGGGAGCCCGTTTCTCTTGCGTGTATATGTCTTTGTGTATTAACGCTAACATCCTGCATATTAGAATTTAAATTGCGGATCGCAATCCTGCTGTTTTCCGGCCTCTTTCTGTCTTCAAACCGGCCTTGGCATAACCACGGCCTCGCCATAACAAAAACTTGTCATATAGATTTATTTTTAGAAAGTCTTAAATATACATCAATTTGACCATTCATTATTTTTATATGTTGAAACGTTATTTTAAAATTGTAATTCTTATAGGTTTATGAAATTCTTTGTGTATTATGGTTCAAGGCTGAGAAAATGCTACAAAACTATTATATAAGTGTAAATAAATTAAATTGAAGGCACTGTCTGGCTGTAGAGGAGTTGGGGGAAATTAAACATAGGCTCATTTCTAGAAATGAATGTTATTATGCATTACAGAGATTCTTGTCGAACCAACTTCAAAATGTTAAACTGAAAGTATATAGAACTATTATTCTCCCAGTTACATTATATGAATGCGAAACATTGACTCTACTTTAAGGGACGAAAGGAGATTATGAGTATTTGAGAATAAAGTTCTTAATAATATTTTTGGACCAAAGAGAGATGAACGGACAGGTAAATGGAGAAGACTACTTACATACTTGTGATACATGGTCTTAATAGGAAGCCAGGTATAATAACAGTTAATTCCAGTAGCTGCGACGGGCAGGACATGTGGCACGAATGGGGTATGGAAGAGGTGCATGGAAGCTTCTTGTAGGAAAACGAGAGGGAAAACGCCCAGTTGGTAGACTAAGAATGAGGTGAGAGAATAACATTAATAATGACTTGAGGGAAGTATATTATACAGGGGATGATTGGAAAAGATTAGCTCATGATAGGGATGTATGGAGAGCTTATGTCCGCGCGGCCATGAGCCTATGGGTTCGATAGAGCCAGTGAGTTAGTTATACACTTCTACTTCTTCTAGTTCTTCTCCTCCCTCATAGCTTAACCTCATGCCATTCGGGCCTTACAGTGGATCGACCTAGGCCTATAGGTATTTAAACTTTGGATCATGCACAAAAGGATTTATATAAGGCATCCCCGAATGAGTGAATAGCTCAATCCAGGGCCTCCTCCGAGACAAAACAAACGTTTAAGACGAAGCACACCATTCACTCACACATTGATACTAAACATAGCGAATATGATAATGATGATTATGGTGGCCAGATGATGTTCGGGGATCTTTACACTTTAAAGTTTCCTGAGATTTGTCTTACAGAGGAGGATAAAGCCCGAGAAAAACCATCACACAGAAAACTTGTCCCGACCGTGGATAGAACCCGAGACCGCTACGTTCCAGGCAGCGACGCTACCCCGAGACCACAGCGGTGAAAGGTTAAAAAATCGTGCCTAATATCTCAGTCATGCTTAACTTCGGTAAAAAAAAACTTCGGCCTGTCCTATCTTCAATTACTGAAAAAATAACTTCGTTGCATGCCTTTCGGTAACACGTTCCATCTTTAAACTGGTGAAAAGCACTCTATCAGCAGCTGAAGATGGAACATGTTTCCCAAAGGACTTAAAAGAATTTTAAGTTAAGTACGAGAGGGTTCTTATGCACGATTTTATAATTTTAACTTTTTTCAACAGTACTTCAAAATTACATATTACCTACTGCTTAGTTTGGCATTTCAGTATTTTATACTTTAAAATAATTTCAATTATTTTTTTGTATCATAAAACAGTCGTCCTCAACTATAATAACTTCTGTTATAAACATTATCACACTATTAAAATTCAAAGCTTTTCGAAGACATTCTTCATCCTCAGGAATTCTCATGGTACTGTTTTAAATTAATTGCATATTTTATACAGAGGGTTTTGGTTGTTGGGTGTGATCTCATTTATCAAATTTTTTATTTTTTTGCTTCCTTGATAATTTCAATTTCTTCCTGGAAGAAATTGAAATTATTAAGGAAGCGGAAAATACAAATTTGATAAACTAGAACACACCCCAACAACCAAAGCCCTCTGTATAAAATATACAATTAATTTAAAACAGTACCATAAGGACTCTTGAGGATGAAGCATGTCTTTCAAAAGCTTTGAATGTTAATAGTGTGACAACGTTTATAACAGAAGTTATTATAGTTGAGGACGACTGTTTTATAAGGTACAAAAATACAGTGTGTCCCAAATTGTTGTATACACTCTTTGAAACGTGTTTTCTCAGCAACAAAATGAGACAGAAATACAATTTTTGTTGTGTATGATCCACAATGCACTGGAAAAGCACGTTCATCGATCTTCACATCTTTATAAACAACAATGGCGGCGAGATGATCATTCGATGAACGTAAGTGGATACTGAAGAGTTATTGGAAATTGAAGAATGTTGTTGAAGTGCAACGACGTTGGATGGTTGAATTTGGGACACCACCACCAACAAGGGTAACAATAACAAGAATCCGAGACAAGTTTGAAGACGATGCAACAGTACTCTCGTTGTCAGTCGAACGTCTCTTTCTTCCGCACCGACCTTTCAACACATCTTGCACCGTTCCATCCTCTTCAAACTTGTCTCGGATTCTTGTTATTGTTACCCTTGTTGGTGGCGGTGTCCCAAATCCAATCATCCAACGTCGTTGCACTTCAACAACATTCTCCACTTTCCAATAACACTTCAGTATCCACTTACGTTCATCGAATGATAATCTCGCCGCCATTGTTGTTTATAAAGACGTGAAGATCGATGAACGATGCTTTTCCAGTGCCTTGTGGATCATACACAACAAAAATTGTATTTTTGTCTCATTTCGTTGCTGAGAAATAACGTTTCAAAGAGTTTATACATCAATTTGGGACACTATGTATAATTGAAATAATTTTAACCTCAACGGTATTCAAACATAATTATTAGAAATATGGACTATGAAACTAACTAAATTTAATTAAATAATGTTCAGTTACTAATTTTATTGATCCTTGTAATTTTCATATAAGTCTCTTATAATATATTATTTTTTTCCATTTTGAATTTTCATATATTTTGCGGCGGCTTTGTTTAATGATCTTAATGGATAAAACAATGTAGTTTCATCTCACAGCATGTAATTTTAATGTAGTAGAAAGTTTTCTCTCCACTGATCTTGATAAATGCTCGACCTAATTCTCTCGATATCTTATTGTATTTCATGATTTTAATTTAACATTAATATCTAATTCATTCTCATTAAATTAAATACACTTGTAATATTAAAATGAGTTTGTTTACTTTATAAGCACGTGAATAAGTAGCGTGACTTATAAAATATATTTCTGTGCGATAGTGTGTTTTGTCGTACTTACAGCAATGGCGACTATGATTGTAAGTTCAACTTCCTACATTTCGGGGTTGCCAAAACCACGTGCGGGAAGTAAAACCACTGCCCTTTATGTATACCATGTACAATGTATATACAAAAATATATCCAAAAGGTAGTGTCAGTATACATTATACGAAACAAATCACTGCATTTTAAATGAACTTAACTTTATTTGAAACAATCATCATCATCAACAACAACAAGGATTAAGCCCAATCTCCTGTTACGATCTCATTATAGGTCGAATTGGTCCTTCCATCTCTTCAATGGTCTTCCCAACATTCTTCTCCCTTTTGGTTTATAATTATACATTCTTCTTGGTATGCCCTGTTCATTCATTCGTAATACGTGCTGATGATAAGCATTTTGATAATATTCTATTCTTTCACAGATATTAATATATTAAGTTCTGTTCTTATATCTTCGTTTTTCTTTTTTATCGTTTTATTTGAAACAATATAAAGTAATAAATACGTACTTGCCGCCATTTTATGACTGATTGGTGTCACGGCCTGCTATAGTCTCAACTAATAAACATCGTCCACACTGTTAACGTTAGTCAGTTGTTTGTAATGAACGCAATATTTCCAACAGCGGTGTTACTATTTTGCTATTATTTATTTATTTTGAAAAACCATTGCACAAAAAATAATGTACAGCACGTTTGTGAAGTGTTTTACTGAATGTCGGAAATTAAAAACCTCGCCATCGCTCGGATTTTAAACATTTCCTCGCTTCTGTAAAAACCACTTCCCAATCTCGCATCGTAATACATTATTCATTATATCTGGGATTCTTGCATTAGTTTACTATTAGATGATTTCCCTTAGACGTATATTAAAATCGTTATATCTTGTATATATCTTTTAGACGAAAAAAAAAGAGTTAAAATGACAAATGCAAAAATGGGAAATCATATGTTATTTTGAAGTTTGATACAAGATTTTAATCCTTAAGGGTGCTCCTTGCGAAAGTTACTTAACCAAGCTAATTTAGTTACGCGATTATTAACCCACGTATATCAGCTAGTGATATAAGTGGTTTCCTCATCATCTCAACTAGACAGCCAGCAGGTAACTAAGGTATTACTTTGATGGGAAAGGCCAATTAAATTTTGCTCAGACGTTCAGATTTAGGGTTTTTTTTATAAATCTTGAGCTATTATTCCACATACGCGTAAATAGTTTTTTTTTATATTTACTTGGTTCAGATAACAGTTGGAGCACAACTGACATAAGCAAAGCAAACTCTTATCCTAATATCCGACATTTACTGTGTTTTTCCATTCATATTAAATTATTTTCAGACAAATATGTCAGTTTTGTTGTCAAGCATCGTGCAATTATTTACAGAACTTCACACAAAGTTGAACAATTTCATGCTTTATGATTTTAAATTATTTACGCTAATGCAATGCAAGTTTATTTTATTAAGGCGTTGAGAGAGGAAAAGTAGAATAAAGTACCTTTAAAAGTATGCAGTATCGGTGACACAAAAATATTAACGTGATATTGACGATTTTATGTATCTGCTACAAGTTAATGAGTTGCTTAATATAGGAACTTTAGCCTATTGTAATTTTCTAAAAGACTGCTACTTTCACAGAAAACAAATACACAGAGCGTAAATGTATTATAGTCCAACCGCCTGACGTTTTCCGACAGTGTTGCCGATATGGATATTCCCTGTCTTGAGCTAATGTTTTCCAATCATCACCTGTATAATCTACTTTCCTCAAATATTGGTTAATGCTATTCTCCCATCTCATTCACTAACAAATTCATACAAACAAGGCGAATATAATATATTCATTATTATGAAGCCATATGGTGTTTCGGGACTATTTGAGTCTTACAGTTTCCTGACGTTTACAAATAGATGATGGAATACTCCGAAAAAATCTCAGTCAGAAAACTTGTCCCGACTGGTGTTTGAACCCGTGTCCGCTGTGTCTGAGGCAACGTCGTTACCCCTAAACCAATAATACATATATTATTATTTTATCGGTTTAAATTTACAAAAATGCTAAATTAGATAATGTTTTATCTATTTTCAAATAACACTGAGCAACAAAAAATAAACTTTTCTTTGTCTCAGAAAGAAAAATATGTGATTCTGATAGTATTTTTTCTCCTGATTCAAATATGATATCGGGTTTTCTCCATCATGCAAGGTTTCCGAGAGACAGGAATTTATAATTTCAAACACTTTAATATCTTCTACATTCGTAACAACACAATATTCGAACATTCGGACTCACCTAGAAAGTAAGAAATGACTATTTTCTGCTATATTTCGCCTGTAGAGCATCCTTCTTGATGGTCCAACAATAATCGGTCAGCATATTAGGATTCCATTTGCCTTAATATCTCTTTTCCATAGCTGAAATCTCCTGAGTTAGCTCATTTGGTTTTATTTTACAATGGACAAATGGACGAAAAACGTTTATTAAAAAAATAATTATTTAAATCCATTAATTGAAATTTAAATAAAAAGAACTGTGGGTGATGGAGAAATTCCGAATAAATATTTGAAAACACGGTAAAAAACTGCATTAAGTACAACTATTGGTACTCATGAGACAAAAATCATGTTTACCAGTGTTATTATATTCTTTAAATGTTTAAAGTACAGCGAAGCCAGCTATAGGAGCTCAGAAGATTGTGGGAGAATTGATTAATTCGTCTTTCCTCCTTCATAGTTTATTTTTTGCACACTGTTTGCGGCCTAGCAAAGAAGTTACAAAACTTAATGTTATGTAGTTTGCCTGTAAACATATGAATTACACTGAAGTAATTAATCACGGCGAAACAAAGTCCAGTTGCAGCTGGGAAGTCATGACCCCGCACATTAATAACACATCTTTGAGCTTACTTGTGAGGCAGTGAAATTACCTAGACTATGCTTAACCCTGTCAGGCATTAATTTCATCAGCCTCTGTGCTATTCCTGGCCAACATATGAGATAGCCTGTTTTATTTATAATGAGATCGGAACAGGCCATTGGGCTTAATCCTTGTTGTTGTTGATGGTATATTTTTAATGAAATTAATGCATGCCAAACGCCTATTGGGAAGTATAATCGGCTGAAAAATTAAATGATTAACAATCAAACTATTTTATCTACTACTGGCTAATACCCAACGTGCGCTGTTACGCCTAAATAAATGAAATGTGTTTGTATGTTTAGTTGAATAAGTAAAAAGAAAATAATTTTAAATGTATATCTTAATTATTTTAGATACCCGTGCTGATTAACCGGTGTTGCCCGGGAATCTACTTATCCCGATCTTCTTGGCATCAATGAGCTGAAAGATAAAAATGCTTATTGAGAGTTATTCGTAAAAGACAGACATATGCTCTCCCGGACTTTTTTGTAGATTTCTTTTAGATATTCGATTCCGTGTATATTAATTAGGTTATATGTTATTTCAGACAGTGTAAGCCATTTAAGTGTCTACAAAGTTCCGAAAAAAACACATTTTTCTCTACAAGATATTTTAAGGGTGAAAGGGTTTAGCATTACAACTCTCTTACAGCCTAAAACCTTCCAGGGAAACTTCTGAACATTTTGCAACAAGCCCCATCACAATCGGATGAACGGTATGGCAGCGAATAAAGAACAAACAGACAGACATTCGTTTTTATATAGTCTACTAGCTAATACCCGGCGTGCGCTGCTACTCCTAAATAAATGTTAATGTGTTTTTGCCACCAGCCGTGAGCTGTTATACTCTACTTTTTTGGGTACAGTTTTTTAGATGTTCAATTCTGTGTACATTAATTTGTGTATTTGTTGTGGTTTAGGCAGCGTAAGCCATTTAAGCGTCAAAAGAGCTACTTTTTTTTACATTAGAATTATACCCTCCTTTGCAGATAAGTTAAGAACCGTCATATAACAATTATATTAGAGTGAAAAAAAAAGATAAATTGATGAGGGCAAGTGAAAATAGTATTTTCCAGCTAGATTTCATTTCTGGCCCACTGTGCACCGGTCCCATACTGGCCGAGATTCCATGAGAAAAAAATGTTCACCCGTGGAGACTCTAACCAGCGTAAATCCCGTAGTTGTGCGCCTTAACAACTCGGCTACGGCGCGAGACTCTTGCTATCAATAATAAAGATGAAAGGTTCACCCGAATGGGTATTATTCTCTTGGTATCAATGAAAGTAAAAAATGGTTATTGTGAGTTATCCGTAAGAGATGAACATATGCCGCGGACGTTTTTGTAGAGCTGGATATTAATTTTGTGTATTTCTTATGGTTTAGGCAGCGTAAGCCATTTAAGCGTCCAAAGAGCTACTTTTTTCACGTTTTCCACTACAAAGGGCGATTTTTAAGGGTGTAGGAGTTGAGTATCACAACTCTTTTATAGCCTATGTTCATGCCGGGAATCTCCTGAACATTTTGCAAAAAAACCCATCACAATCGGATCAACGTATGGCCGCGCATAAATTATGAACAAACAAACAAATAAACATACAAACAAACAAACAAACAAACAAACATACATTTTTATATATAAGATATGTATAGATAACAATCAGTGACGCTTTAATTCGTAGTTACTAGGCAACAAAACCTGTACTTTATATTCTAACAAAACACACTATCAAAGCACAAAATGCAGGTTCAAAAAAACGTAAAATACACTCTAATGATGATTTCGTATAACTACATAAATAAACTTTCCTTGGACGTTTCTGGAAGTATATTAATAGTTACATCTTGGAGTGATTTTATTTCATTTTTTTCCTGATGAACCGTGAAAATCATCTTCTCAGCTCATTTTTACTTTCAATTCAGATGTGAAACTAGCACCCAACATTGTAGAATATAACGTTTGCTGATTTATCGTTTTTTTTCTAAAGCCCACGTTGCTCTTATTCTAAACATATCGTTTCCGCAATAAAAACATTTCATTAAACATACTAAATATACAGCATATACTAAAATACTCCGAAAGCAGATAAATATTGTAAACAACACGTTACAAAATCTTGAACACCCGTTACTAAACATCTGCTTATGTAACTAGTCGTCTAAATAACTATTTTTCGATATAGAAGTTAATCTTTCCATCCAAGTCTTCTGTTGTCCAATTTACAGTTAACATGAGTTGGATGTCTTGGTATTTGAACCCAATACCTTCTATTATATGTGCCACAACTGCACATTTTCTACTTGAACCGGTATAAATCCAAGATCTCCAACTTTATACGCGGACCAACTAATCAACTATAGTTCAGGATTTCCAGGGGCAAACAAAAATTTCTCTCTAAATTAATTCCATATATGAACTTTTATTCATATTATAACAGGGTCATATCAAAATTAAAATATCAAATTATGGAATATTAGGTCCGTCTCCTCAACTTAATTATTTAACTGTAGCGCTTTCGGGACTTGTCCCATCATCGGCATTCTACAGTTAAATAATTAATCAAGTTCAGGAGACGGACCTTTCAGATAAATATTCCATAATTTTATATTTTAATTTTGAATAATACCTCAACGGAACACATCATGAATCTTATAAAAGGGTCATATCAGCTAATTACAAACGTAACATAGAAATTAAAATATTCAGGACTATCTATTTGTATAATATTGTGTGTTTAATATTTAATTGACCTGCTGTATAAGTTACAGTTGACGTTGTAATTAGAGGATAAAAAGTGAAAGAGAGTTGACAGGTATCTGGTTCAACGTGCGTATAGTTTGGAATAGGAGAGTAAGAAAAATGATTTGTTCTTCTTTCGCTCATTAGAAACCAAGACAATGATTCAATAAATTACATCTTCCAACCTTATAGCCAGCAGGCACTAGGGGTTATATGATGTAAGCTTTATGAATATGTTGCAATTTGTGTGACAGTTCAGCGTCCATATCAGCTAATATATTCTGAGTAATAGAAATTTATGATGAGTGTCTATTTAAGGTGTAAAGAAAGGATGCATATCAGGTGATAAGAAAATAAATTGTAGTGAAAACTTTCATGCACACTTATTTTACTTGAAAAATATTAGTTCGGGTTATTATCCAAGTAAAATCCAAGTTTCCATGAAAGGGTAATGTTGTATTCAGAAGTCATCCAGTAAGACGGCAAGAAAATTGCACATGTTGAATATTTAGTCATTTATGTCCAAAAGTCATATTAGAAAAAATAGAAGAAACAAGTTTGAAATGGTATGAACACCTCATAATAATGGAATAAGAGAGAATATCAAAGAAAATCCTTGATTGGAAAGCTAATGGAAGAAGTGGAAGAGGCAGACTTAGTGAACATTGGATAGATGAGGTGAGAAGTGTGGAGGCTTGAGATTTGAGGGAAGAAGATGCTTTAGACAGTAAACTTCTAGCGACAAATCACTTTGAGTTGAAGGAGAGCCACTGTAGTTTGGAATATTCCTATTAAAAAAGTTCAACGTAATAAATAGTGATTTTTCTACTTTTAGTGGAAGTCCAAATTTATTTGTCCAGCTCTGTGGTATACAAAAATAAAGATAATTCTAAGTGATTTAAACTGAAGTAATGATGCAAGTAGAAGACGTGTTAAGGAGAGAGGAATAAGCGATTTTAATAAAAAGCATAACCAGTTTAATGTAGAGAATTTGCTGGTAGCTCACGGCGACAACGTCCCACTTCGAGGTGGTGAATAAAACACGTTTGCTAAATTGGAAGTAACGCCGTGTCGTGCAACTTGAAGCTGATGCAGTATAATGAATTCTTATTACTTTTCATACAACATTTCCTAAATTATTATAAGTGTACTCATTATTAAGATTACAACATTTCCTAAATTATTAAGTTTATTCAATATTGTATTTGTCTGATGTGGTATAGTCGGTATAATTCCTACACTTTCCGAAGACTCGAGTTAGATTCTCGGAATAGTAGGGGACTTTAAATCTCCACTTTGATACTGGTTATGCATCATGTGCTTGTGAAAAAAAATCGAAATCAAAGAAAAATGTGATTAAAAAACTTACAATATCTGAATCAATCATTAAAAATAATGTTAAATAAGGTAAAGGTAATATATATATATATATATATATATATAATCTACATTTGTTTAGCCTATCCATTATAGGACTTTTACACACCCAACACCATCCGGACCTGTCGGGAGAGGATTTGCAATTCTGGATCACAAACATAATTTTTTTGATCACTAAAGAGCATGGATGACCACCCTGAATGAGTGATCAGCCCAATGCCAGGACAACCTTCAAGATAACGCAAACATTTCAGTGAAGACACGCCGTTAATTCAGTCATTCATACTAACAAAGCGAATATGACAATTGATGATTATGATAGTCAGATGATATTCGGGGACTGTTTGGGCCTTATAGTGGCCTGACGTTTTCTTACAGATGAGGAAAAACCTCGAGAAGGCCATCATTATAAAACTCGTTCCGGCGGAGATCGATCCCGGGCCAGCTGCAGACGAGACAGCGAAGCTACTCCGAGACAACAATGACGGACATAATCATATTCATATGAAATTTAATAAATACGAGCCATCTAGTTCACAATAGAACCAAATTATAATTTAACCAATAATCCCGAACTAAAAATTTCCAACCCAGATTATATATAGTAACGTAAAGTGATTCCACTACAGGCCTTAGGAGGCCCTTGGGGTAGTGGGAGGTTAAGGCTCCCACTTTTTCTGGACAATCGGAATTTGATGTCAGCCGGGTTGTCAGCCCTGCGTAACGGCCGCCTTTACCCCCAGAACAAGTGCCTGGTACTCATTTCCGTTAGAGGCTAAGTCAATCCCAGAGCCATAGTGCCGCCAGAAGGCTTGGGTCAGTTTAAAAATCCTGACCCCACCAGGACTTGAACCCTCGATATATATATATATATATATATATATATATATATATATATATATATATCCATAGTAATTCTGCGCGAGGGCAGGTCTCTCACTGCAATCCTAGCATTTTCATGCTATGCTTTGCAGCTTTACTAGGGAATTGTAGGTGGTAGCTTCCCGCTGCTTTCCACATCGGTGAAGAATGATGATGATAATGGTAAGGATGATGATGGCCATATGATTTTGGTGACCGTTTGGGCCTTAAAGTTTTCCTGACATTCGTCTTATAGGTGAGGAAAAACCCCGATAAAAACCTAATCCAGAAAAATTGTCCCGACCGGGGATCGAACCCGGGCCCGCTGCGTGACAAGGCAGCACGCTACCTCGAGACCACAGCGGTGGACTTATTTGTGTGTGTCATACAAAGAAAAATTAATGCCCGAACCGGAATTTGAACTCGGGACCTCTAACTCTATACGTTAGTGCGATATCCACTACGCTATCCAGGCATCCCAGAGTAAACATTAATTTCCTTCCTTATATATAATTCTCAAATCATAAGAGGCAGCGGGAAGCGTCGACAGTGCCATCTTACAGCTTCTATAACAAGAAAGCATTATAATTATAATATTTTAGTTTATAGTAGTGACGCTTTAAACAACACATATCATACCTAAAAAAAAACGCTACAGAAACTCGCCCAGACTTATCCTCTACTAAAAACAAGAGCACTAAACAGACAACAAAAGACAACATTTTATAAAACTCTACTTAGATCCACAATATTCTACGCCAGCCCAGCATTGGGACATGCAGCTACAATACATCTTCAAAAGCTATAAGTTCTACAAAATAAATTAGCTTCTTCTTCACTTCCTGGTTTAGGCATTACTTGCCTGTTCCGTCTTCACTAATAGATCTAAGACCATCTCTTCCGAGGATGTCCGACATCTCTTCTTCCTCTTGAAAAATAATGTAAGATTTTATTTCGTAATCTACTTTCTTCCATTCTTTCTACATGTTCTTTCCACTGTATCTTGTTGTTAAATATCTTTTCTTTTATAGAGTAGATTTGCAGTTCTTCACGGATATCCTCGTTTCTTATCTGGTCCATTCTAGTGCAGCCTTTTACTGTTCTTAAACATTTCATTTCGGCTACTTGGATTTTACTTTCTTGTTTGGTAGTGGTAATTCAAGATTCACTCCCATACAAAAGGACAGGGACAGCCATTGTTTTATAAAATTTTAATTTTGTTTGTTTATGAGCTTTATTATTCAATGTTCTATTTATTGTATCACAAATAGCTTGAAACTGATGTGTTTTGTGTTCAATATCTTTATCATACCCATAGCTGATGTCACATCCTAAATATTTAAAGTGGGATACTTGTTCAATAATTTCGTCTCTAATTACTATTTTTGCACGCAGAGTATTTCTTCCACAAAATGCCATTAATTTTGTTTTACTTATTGAAATTTTAAAATTATAATCGCTACATATTGCATTTAGTTCAAAATAAAATAGCAAGAATTATAACCAAGAAAGGAAGATACACACCAATAGTCCATCTACATGATACACCAGAATTACCATACATTTCTGACATAAAACAGACAGCGAGAACACTTAAAGACAAATACAGACGACACACAAACAATGTAATACGCACATTAGGAACTACTCAAGTACAAACAAGACTATACTACAGAACATCAATAGACTTAACTACATAAGATAAGAACTAATACAAAAAACACTAAAACGCATGCAATTATGGCCGAGAAGCATTCAATTCCTCACCCAAAAAATCTAAAACCAACAAATAAAAGGGCAGAGAAGAAGAGAACACTCTTCTTCTCAAACACACATAAAACACTACAAAACATAAACACTAAAAAAGGGGGGGGTCATACCGCTAAAGAGTTGCCGACACCTACAAACAACAGCTTACTTACCTCCTTCCTTCATTAATTACAGAAAGACTGTTGTATAGGCGTTGTAGTCATTGTGAATAAATTATGCCACTGTGTCTCATGAATAGTTAGGATCTCTTACAAGAGGGAGATCTCGTGTTTTATCACTCGTAAGGAGAACTACTCCATATGAGAAAGTTATTGAATTTTAAGCTTACATTATTATGTACAATCACAGTTAAATCTTTAGATGTTCATGGATGCAAAACATGAACTCTTACTTTAAGGGAGGAAAGGAGATCATGAGTATTTGAGAATAAAGTTCTTAGGAAAATTTTGGGCCAAAGAGAGATGAACAGGCAGGTGAATGGAGAAGACTAAATAACAGTGAACTACATGATCTTTATAGGAGGCTAGATATAATAAGAATAGTAAAGTCTCGTAGACTGCGATGGGCAAGACATGTGACACGTATGGGGAATGAAAGACGTGCACGAAAGCTTATTGTAGGAAAACCAGAGGGAAAACGCCCAGTTGGTAGACCAAGAATGAGGTGGGAGAATAATATTAACTATTATTTGAGGGAAGTAGATTATACAGGGAATGATTGGAAAACATTATCTCAGGATAGGGATGTATGGATAACTTATGTCGGCGCGGCCATGAACCTGCGGGTTCGATAGTGCCAGTAAGTTAGTTAGTTAAATGTTCTCCAGTATTCTTCTCCCATCCCTGTCATGGAAGATGCTTACCCAGTGGGCTTCTAATTGATATTTGAATGCGTCCGACCATCATCTTCTTGGTCTGCCCTTGGTTCTCTTACCTGCCCAATGGTCCCCACATAATGGTCTCCTGCGTCCATCTGCCTTGTTGTCTGGCTACACGGCCGCCCCATCCCCTTTTTAACACTGTAGAAGGTTGCGCGGCGCTTTCTAAAACTGTATTTTTGAATAGCTTCGTATTAAATACCCTTACTCTCATTGTTATGCTTATATTGCAAGAGAGTTAAATATGCGATTTATATTCATAATTATAAAGAAATAAACGTTATCTCAGTCTAAACATAAATTTATTAAGTCGACGTTTCAATCTCCTTGTGTGAGATCATTTTTTAGACATGATTGTTTATAATTGATCTCACATAAGGAGATTGAAACGTCGACTTAATACATTTATGTTTTGACTGAGATAACGTATATTTCTTTGTAATTATGCATATTAATTACTCTCAGAGAAAAATACAAAAAACGTAGATTATATATGCGATTTTCGTTTGTAAATATTACTGGCTGTTACTTGTTTTCAATATCCAAAAGTAATTCTTAGTACAAGATTTGATATAATGATTTAAGGATGATATCAACATTCAGTCTTAAGTCCTTTGAATCAGAGAACAAAACCATTATGGAAATGTTAAAATATTAAAATACATACCTGATATGTCAGTCATTCTCAACTAAAATTAATTTCTGTTTAAAAAAACTTCATCAAGTAGTTAAAAACATGTAAGCCTTTCAGACACATGTTCCATCTTTGGCATGCCATTGAGCACCAAATGTACCGAAGATGGAACATGTTTCTGAAAGATGTACGTGTTTTTAACTACTTGATGAAGTTTTTTGAACAAAAATTAATTTTAGTTGAGAATGACTGATATATCAGAGGTACTTATTTTAATATTTTATTACATAACCTCAACGTTGATTTACAATGAATTTTAGAAAATCATTATTCTTCAGCATCCAAA